>BSBM01000444.1:5982500-6320000 GCA_027924585.1 Larix kaempferi
AAGAGGAGGATGATGAGGATGATGATGATGTTGTTGTTGATGATGATGGAGATGTTGATGAGGAAGGGGTAGATGACAATGATGATGAAGATGATGATGAAGATGTTGATGATGATGATGATGATGATGATGATGAGATGATGATGATGATGATGATGTTGATGATGATGACGATGGTGATGAAGATGATGATGATGATGGTGAAGATGATGATGATGATGATGGAGATGTTGATGAGGAAGGGGAGATGACAATGATGATGAAGAGGAGGACGATGATGATGATGAAGATGTTGGTGATGATGATGATGATGAAGATGATGATGATGACCATCGTGATCGTCATATTCATCATCATCATCATCATATTCATCACCATCGTCATCACCACCATCATCATCATCATCATCATCATCATCCTCATCACCATCATCCTCATCATCATCATCATCGTCCTCCTCTTCATCATCACCACCATCATCATCATCCTCACCATCATCATCATCATCATCCTCATCATCCTCATCATCGTTCTCCTCTTCATCATCATTGTCATCTCCCCCTTCCTCATCAACATCTCTATCATCATCATCATTGTCATCTCCCCCTTCCTCATCAACATATCCTTCATCATCATCATCTTCATCACCATCGTCATCATCATCAACATCTTCATCATCATCACCATCACCATCATCATCCTTATCATCATCATCATCCTCATCACCATCATCATCATCATCATCATCATCATCCTCATCATCATCATGATCATTATCATCCTCCTCCTCCTCCTCATCATCGTCCTCCTCTTCATCATTATTTTCATCTCCCCCTTCCTCATCAACATCTCCATCATCATCATCATCTTCATGATGATGATGATGATGATGATGATGAAAATGATGATGATGAAGATGATGATGATGATGAAGATGATGATGATGCTAACGATGAGGTTGATGATGATGATGAAGAAGAAGATGATGATGATGATGGTGATGAATATGATGATGATGATGAAGATGATGATGACGATGATGAAGAACATGAAGATGATGGTGATGACAACGAAAACGATGCTAGTGAAGATAATGAAGATGATGACAACGATAAGGGTTAGTGGTTAATTTTTATTTGACTAGACACTTTAGAGGTTAGAATTACGTGGTTAGGATTATAGGGGTTAAGGGATATATATCATTATGTGTTAGTATTTAGGAGTCTTAGTGGATATACTAGGTTAGGATTATCGTGGGCCAAGAGTTATGGTGTTTAGTTGTACTAGGGACTAGAGATTGGCGCGCCTAGGGACAAATGGTCAAGGGTTTGGGGATTGAGATATAGGGGTCATGGATTTATGGTTACAAGGATGAAGATTTATATGTACATGAGGATAATGCGAGTTAGTGATTTTGTGTAATAGTATAACTCCTAACCCTTGTGGTGAAGGAGAGAAGAGAGGGGTGAGGGAGGCAAGAGGGATTGGATAGAGTGTAAGAGAGTGGGGGGGTTGGGTGGATAGGAAGAGAGGGGGGTGGGGTTATAGAGAGGCGGGGGGTCCCAACCTTAGAGGCAATCTCATCTTATTAAACAAAAATAGTGATTCAAAACAGTTTGGAATTTTTATGTCTAAGAATGGAAATTAGATTTTGTAGATATAGAAGCAACGCGTGCATGGATCCACCAGAATCCAACGAGATGGCCTAATAAGACCATTTATGGGGCTTTGAGGCACACTTTGGGGGGTCCCCTAGCTGAAACCCGGAGTCCTGGATCCATCGAAATTGACGGATTCACGATCCGAGCCATGGTTTGGGTGCTATGGGAATCTTGGTCCGACACCTCGGGGCCATTTAGGGACACTTCAAGGATTTGCTCTGGGGGCACGGAGCCCAAACCATCACATTTGTCAGGAAAACATTCATAGTGAACTATGAGTTTTCCATATTGAATCCGAAGGGAAACGTAATACCATGAATGGTCACCGTTACCAGGATGAAACTCAAGACCACTGGAAACACTCCTCGGATGATGGATGTGGGTCATACTAAATTAAGAAACTAATTGAGGGAAAACGCAATGAGAATCTGAGATGGTTGCATAGTGAAATGCATGCAGAATGAATGAAGAGTGGGTGGCGAGACAAATGGTTGTGGGATGTCATATGAGAGGAAATGGCAATGGGAATTGATTGATAAGATCAAATTAAATTCGCACGGTGGTAATAAACTACACTTGTGTCTTCCATTGTCAGCTGCACTTCAAGCTTGCAGGTGGTAGCCTTGGGACTAGACATAGGTCATAGGTTCAAATCTCCTCGAACCTGCGACCTATTTCTAGTCCCAAGGCTACCACCTTCAAGCTTGAAGTGCAACTGACAATGGAAGACACAAGTGTAGTTAATTACCACCCTTTTATTTTTTCGTTGCAAATTATATGTTTTCTTTAATTTCATTTGTCAACTTTACGTATCCCTTTATATGTTTTCTTTAATTTCCTTTGTCAACTTTATGTATCCCCTTGACAAAGGAAATTAAAGAAAACATATAAAGGGATACCTTGTTTTTGACACATGGAATGTGTGCGCAAATAAACGGGTGGGCACTAATCAATGCGTGCGTGCTGATCAACGCGTGCGCGCTAATCAATGCGTTTGTGCATCTACGCGTGCGCACTCTTAGACGTGCGTGCACGCATCTACATGTGCACGCATTTGCGCGCACGCGTCTCTATTTTCAAATTGTTTTTGGTGCCCTTGGAGGATTGGAATTTGCTTCAGATTGCCAAACCTTGAGGATCTATCTGATTTATGGAAGAACACATCAAATGCTGTAACTTCATGTTTTGACACCTAGTTTTGCATATGCTCCACTAGTGCACTGTAGATGAAATTGTACACACTTGTCGAGCTCTGTGTGCAGATTGTAACTATATATTTTTTGAATTTGTTGTTGTTTTCTATTTTTAATTCATTTTTAATTGCACTCATGTCAAATTTGTAAAAAACATAGGTCGTTTATTTGGCCTATAACTTTTGATTGGCTTAGCTATTTCGAGAACAGAAAAGAATTCGCACAATAGTACAAGAATACCTACAAGCTAAAAAAAACGAGTTTTTTTATTATTTTCAGACCATGATATGGTGGAACAACACTTGACCATGTCGTTTTAAGGCTTCATTGACTTTCATAATTTAAAAAAAATATAAAATTAACTTTTAAAATTTTGGAAAAATAGCCCTGCACAAGATTCGTCTGTTGCCTACGCCTCTACATATTTTCTTCCTCATAAATTGACAATTTACATAACAAACAGGTGGCTCAACTAAAACATGTGCATTATGTTGTAGAGAAAAAATAACGTACCAATCTTAAAATAATGACATTTTGGGGTGGTTATACCATGTTTCCATAAATAAAAGTTATATATTCTGGAAGGTCATCCATTTTTCTACATTTCATCTTCTTACACCTAATTCGAAAAAGTTTTGTAAGTACCTATAATAATTCATTTTAACGATAATATTTTTGTTTTTCTAGCATGTCATTACAACTAATGTGTCATAATTGGGTATCATTACCTTGCACCATCCCCACTGCATGATACATAGATTGAGTTGTTCCATATTTTATTTGAAACAAGCGTATGAATTTTGTTACACATTGACCTCTTCCTTCATTTGTCAAATATGTAATATAAATAATCAAATGGTGCTTTATAGTTAGATCAATGCTTTCATAAACTAAAATTGAGTAAAATGGACTATGGAAAATCTCATCTTTTAACTTTTTCCACACGTATTGCATCACAAATTCACAATGTGCATGGAATTCATGATCTTTCCCAATTCCAATATTTTGGACAATGAGCGTAATTTTTTAAGGTCAATCGATGTCATAGTTCCTATAGGCCGTGCCACACATTTTTTATTTGTACCAGAGGATTTTAATAGTATCGTATTATGTATTTATTTTAGCAAATCATGGCGTTTATTTAAAATTCATTACACAATTATATATCCATATATCCTTCGAAACTTTATAGCTTATGAATTTAAACACACTATGAAATTATATTGACAAGTAATTTATAATATTACCCTTCTTTTGAAATGTTGTTATAAATTGTGTCATTCTTAATTGGAAGGGTTAAAATAAGATTTTGATTTTTTTTTGAAGGGTAATTTTAACTTTGCACTTCTGGGAAGGGCCAGAACCCTCCCGAAGGGCTAGGAAGGGTTCAATTTTGAATGTTGATTCCTTGTGTATGTACATATAGTTCATGATGAGATCGGTGCTTCAAAATTTTCAAGTCTTCTAGCTATCCATGTGCAAGGTTCCAAAATTGATTTTATCAGGGATCCACAGGAAAATTTTCCATTTTTTCTGGGATGAGAATCACAAACATAAATATCATCCTGTAGATTGGGAAAGAGTGGCTCGCCCAATGGAATATGGGGGATGGTCTATAAAAGGCATCCTCAAATTTTGCTCTTCTTTACTTGCAAAAAGTCTATGGCATGCCTTGACCGAGGATAAATTATGGCACTACATTATTAAGAGAAATACATCAGGCACAGGTTGGTGACACAATGGATGCGATCAAATCACAAAAACAAGAAGGGTGTTTCCAATATTTGGGTAGGTTTACTTTCATCCTTCTATATCATTGCAGACTGGTTGGCATGACTGCCCGTGAATGGTTGTTCCATCATGGTGGGGGAGGATCCCATCATCGATTGACTGATCCCTTTAAAACTGTCTCATGAACTTATTATTCATCTCAAATCATGTGGAATTCGGCTCCTCCATCATGATTTGTACAAGTGCTCTCCTATCAACGGTTCGGGGATATGGATAAATGCCAAATAATTGGGATTATATGGCATAATGTCTTTTTGGAATGGACATAGTTCACAAAAGGCCTTTATAGAGGTAACATTCTGTTATCCGAAAGCTTAGATTCTATAAAATGGTCTTGGAATTCAATTGATGGTCCCTCTCCGCTAAGCTTGCATATCAATCTATGACATTTGAGATTTTGATAGAATGTAAGTGGTGGTATACAACTATCTGGAAATGGAAAATTCCTCCAAAGGTAAGATTATTTATATGGATGACTTTGGAGGATAAAATTTAGACATGGGATATTTTACAAAAGCGGGGTTTTTGCGGCCCTAGTCTTTTCTCTCTATGCAAAAATGATGAAGAATCTGTGCAGCATTTCTTTATTTCTTTCCCTTTCGTGGCCAAAATGTGGGGTACTATACATCTTTCCCTCACTAATATTAGATCTTGGCATGGGAAATCGATCTAGGAGTGCCTCCTTTCTTGGTTCACTTTCAACTGAGATTTTGGAGAAGTAGCTTCCTACATCATTTGGGAAACGTGGAAAGCTAGAAATATATTATATATTTTAAGGAAAAATTATTACACTTGGGTGGTGTTCAAGGAGGGCCATTGCTAGTTTCTTGGAGATTTCTGACTCTCCTAAAAAGATTCCACATTCCCCACATCAGTTAAGTCCTACTGTAAACCTACTTTCCTCTGGTTGTAGGGCTCATTTTGATGAAGCCTCTCAAAATCATGCTATTATTTGTGGTGCAGGTGCGGTCATAATTCTAGAAGAAGACAAAAAATTTCACTTGTGGATGAATTGTGACAATGGGAAAAATACTAAAGGTGAGATCCTTGTTCTCTAGATGGTACTCCTTTTTGTGAAGAGTTATCACTTCATTTTGTAGAAAATCGTGGGTGACTCGCTAATCATTATCAACTGGGCAAAGAGTGTGCGATCTCTGAAGGCTATGATGTTAACTCTATGGATGAGACAAGTACAATCCTTTCTCTACGAGCTTCCTCAGGTTTCGCTTGTGCACATATATCGTGAATACAACTATATAGCCAGCTTGATGTCTCATTTGGGTCTCTCTGCTGCTCCGGGTCACATCCTCTTCGAGGAATGGATTGGGGGGGCATCTGCACTATTTTGTCAGGGAGGGCATTTTCATTTCTGAGTTTGGCTGAGCTTTTTTGCACATATACATAATTTTTGAATTGCAAAAATTCTTGCCGAAACAATGTCTTGTTTGGGTTTCTATGCTGCTCTGAATCACATCCATGTAGAGGAATGGATCGGGGGCGTCTGCACTTTTCTGACAGGGAGGCCATTCTCATTTCATGAGTTGGGAAGAGCTCTTTTTGCAACCTTATATTTGTACATATACTTATTTTTTCTCCTTTTTGTTTTTTTTCCACTTCTTTTTGGCTGGCTCTGAGTTGATCTGCCATGTCGGGGTTGGTTCTTAGCTAGGGCCTTGATCCTCCTTTTCTTGGCTATTCCTTTCAACCTACACGTGTTTGGATGGGTTGCTTTATGGTGTGTTTTCGTTGGTATGTTCATTTGGATCATTTGGATTGGCTCTGGTTTATGTTCTTGACCTTTTATTATACTTTCAATATAAGGTATGGAAATGTTTTAGTGAAGAAAAATAAATAGTTCATGATGAGATCATTACTTTTTGGACATGCAAGGTCATTGTTTTTAATGGTCCACTTGTATTAATACATGGCACTTTAATCATGATTTGTTTTACATAGTGTTTCAATCATAATTTGATTTGATTAAAATGTTGGTGGTGACTTAAAAAATGTTTTAGAAAAGAAATCGATGAAGCCAGGTTTTTCATATTTTAATTTTAAAATATTAACATAATAATAGGTGCTAGTTTTATTTGGCATTTTTTCTCATAAGTCAGTTGTTTATTTTGCATGTTTCACATTTTAATCGAAATATTTATGAATATTGAAATATCAAGACAAAGACAAAGACAAAGACAAAGACAAAGACAAGGGACAATCTACAAATATCATATCAAGGAATTAACCATGTTAAATGGGTAATATCATAATGGGTAGAAGATATTTTGAAATTTGAAAATTTGATAAATTTGAAGTCCATAAATGATTATTTTGCTGAGGCATAGAGTTTAGTAAATCAATAAAGTTTTATTGACATATTTTAGATTATCAAAAGGGTTGTAGAAAATATTTTGAGTCTTCCTATTAGATTTAACTCAATTGTTGTAGCTATCAAAGAATGAAAATATATGTCTAAATTTTTTATTGATGGGTGTATGGTGTCTTTAAAAACCCATGAGCAAAGACTGAATAGATCAGCCAATTCCTCCATGGAAAATGCATTCAAATCAGGGATAATTTTAAGAAACCCTCATAAATTTATATGTATAATAAATGGGCGAATCTCCCCGATATATAGGAAAATTTAAAGGTCATTTTATCAATAATATAATATGTATATATAATTGTTTTGGAAAATATTTCATTCTATTAAAGAATCTTGTAAAATATTGCCTCAAATCATTCACTAAACTATAAAATATTGTAAGATCTTGGCGAATATTTCAATGAATATTGTAAAAACTTGGAAAATATTTCATTGAATTATAAAACCTTGTAACGTCTTGGTGAATCTTTTTCCAAGAAGTCTCAACTTTAGGATCAACATATTACTAAGGTAGTGCAATAGAAGAGCATATACCAAAGCTCAAGTCTAGACTCTCTCTACTCCCATACTCTTGAATGAACAAATGCATGAATGAGAAGAGGAGGGATTTATTTATACATTTCAAAAGCAGTATTCTCTCTCACAATTGAAGGTGTCAGTGAAACACAACTGCACTAACTAGATTCAAGGAAAGTGGGGACTCCACTTTTTATCTCATCTGTTAATGGTCCAACAAACATGTGGGGACCCAAATCTTGAAAGACTGACAAACTGATAGAATCGAACACTCTACACTATGTAGAGATTATGTCACCCACAAACCATTATTACAACATGGAGTCTGATCGAGACCCACAACCTTAATACAGTGTATGAATTCCCAATTAGCTTATTTTCCAAATCTCCCATTTTTAAGCTACCCTCTAAGAAAAAAATAACATTCTTATCTGTTTATAGATACGAATAACACTTTTTCCTTTCTTTTGTTCAAAATCAAAATATGAATTATGTCATTCGATTCAGAATTTTTAGAGTTACTTAGAAACTTGCAATGGTTATTAGAAATAAGAACATACACAAACAGAAATAGAAATCACATTAATGCATCATCATGCATATCATTAGAACCACCACATTAGAGACTACATTTTCTCAGATAAAGTGAGGTGGTTTTTGTATCCATGTCCTTGAAATTTTTGAAAGCATACAAAATGTGGTTAAACTATTTCAGCACCCTCATTGTATGCAAAAGACAAGATATCAAATAGAAGAATGTCTACATCTCAGGTCAAACATCCCTTGTACATATTATATATAATCATGATGGAAATGAATTATTGTGTTCCAACTAAATCATATATTCATCATACATAACTCGATCCATTTATGGATGATGATAGAAATTACACATCAAAACAAATCACCATTTTTTTTTAAACTTTTGAGTGACCCTTACCAAAAACCAAAATATCATAAAACAAATATGGAACCCAACAAATTTAGGTTAGAGGTAAAATTGATGAACTTGGCAATATGAAAAAAATATACCATTCACAAAATTCTCAGTACAAATAATGGAATATACCAAAACGCTTTGGACAACTCTACAGGAAGACAGTGCCAAAATAATGAACATTCCACTATAGCCCCACCATTATAATCAATGCGCATTCATTTATATTACAAACATCCCAAACATCAACAATAACATACAAAAAATATGAACATACACACTCTCATGAATGTCTCAAATCTGCTAATAATTGCAGAGCAAGATGCTAAAAAAAGACTATTTTAAACAATTGGGTCAAATTTAGTTTGAATATATAAAACCCATGTGCCATCTCTCCATCAAGAGTAGCATCCATTAACAACATATAAATATCATTCGATGGTTTAAATATGACAATGCATAAAATAAATCATACCTTCCGAGCTCTATAACACTTTCATAAAACTAATACTCCTAGGTTAGATTAAAACCCTAACAACACCAAATGATCCCTAAGAATAAAGATCACCCTATAATTCAATAGGCCTAATTAAAAGGAATCCATGATAAAAAGCATGATAAAAGGAAAATTTACAGTATAATAATATATTGTAGTTGTGGATAAAAAGCATGATAAAAAACATATCGCATTAATTATTGGATAAAAATCATGATGCAAGTATGTATTCTCTGATAAATTGCACATGTGCGGAAAGCCCCTTCAAGACCTAAGATTTCAACAATGGAAATGTTCCGTGAAGATTAAAATGTCAAGAAAACTAAGAATGAAAAGTGGAATCGCATAAACCAGAACTTTCACCCTGCAAATGAAATCTGATGTGGGTGAACCACGAATCGTTGCAGCCTTTATATTGGACAAAATCACACCCGATTTACCCTCCAATACTGGAAACGAGGTCTTAAACAAGGTATCAACATGAAATTGACTAGAAATATAGGTGAATGAAACTATATGCCTGAATGGAAAAATAACCCGTAGGAGCCTACATTACCGGAAATTGGGGGGGTGAAAACATGAAGGTGGGTAACACTTCTTTTGAGAATCAAGTGCAAAAAAAACTGTAGCGGAGGTTATTCGGCCGAATAATAAATTTTATTATTTGGCCGAATAAATCATATGTTATTCGGCCGAATAACTAGTAACGGTTCTCCATTTAAATTAATGGGGGCCTCGAAGTGTGTGTGAGGCAATGCTCGTCGAGAATTTTTTTTGGGTTTGTTAGTTTAGTCGGTCGAATAATTATTCGGCCGAATAAAATATTCAGCCGAATACTTTTTCTGCATAAAATCCCAGCCTCGTCCATTGTGTGGCACTTTTCATTGGAAAAATTATGGACCCCGCTTGTGGATCCCTACGACCCCTTCTACGTTTGTCAACCCCCACTGCGTTCGTCGACCCCTGCGTGTTCGAACACTGTTACGACCCCTGCTGTGTTCGTCGACGATCTCACCACCATCTAGACACTGCTACGTTCGTCGACGAGATCGCCACCCTTTCGCCACGCCTCGCCATTCCTACATCCACGAGCTCGCCACCCTCTTGCAACGCATTGCCACGCCTTGCCATTCCATTTCGTCAACGAACTCACCACCCTCTCGCCACCCTCTCTCCACGCCTCGCCATGCCTCGCCATTCCATTTCGTCCGCTATCTCGCCACCCTCTCGCCATGCTTCGCCATTCCATTTCATCCATGAGCTCGCCATCCTGTGTTCGTCGATGAGATTGCCACGCCTTCTCGCCACGCCATATGCCACACCTCGCTCGCCATTCCCCAACTTGCCATCTGCCAACCCCAACTTGCCGTTTGCCACTCGACAAGCTCGCCATTCCCCAACTCGCCATTTGCCAGTTCGACGTTCGCTCCCGGTCGGATCCGCCATCACCTACAGATTGCGTGGAGTTAACGGGTTTGGTGTGGAGGTTACATAGTTGGCGTGGAGTTGATATTGCAGGTATGTTTTGAGTTTTTAGTTGTTTCATTTTCATTTTTTTTTGTTTCCTGTTGCTAATGTTTGTTAATGTTTGCAGGCCAATTCTTTTCGTTTGGCGAGTTGGTGGTCGTCTTCAGTGCGGCGTTGGTGTTCATGTTTGGTTCGGTTAGTTTTTGGCTTGCTCCCGTGTGTTTGGTTCGACGAATGGCTTCGGCATCGAGTTAACGTGTTCGACGTGGATGTGACGTCGTCGGTGTGGAGTTGATATTGCGTTAATTTCGCAGGTATGTTTTGAGTTTTGAGTTGTTTTGTTTTGGTTTTGTTTTCATTTTTTTTTGTTTTCTGTTGCTAATAAAATTTGTTGATGTTTGCAGGACAATTCTTTTTGTTCGGCGAGTTGGTGATCGTCGCCGGTGCAGCATTGGTGTTCATGTTTGGTTCGACGAATTGTTGTCTGCGAGTTAGTTTTACGGGTATCTCTGTTTTTCTTAAAATCTTGGATTGTCTATAAATTTAGTTGTCATTGAAATAATGTTAAGATATTGAGATATTTGATTAAGCATTTAGATGAGAGGGTTTTATTAAAAAAAAATTAAAAAAAATATATTTACATTTGAGCATTTTAATTAGACTGTTTCATTTTTCTTACATTTAAATTTTCTGTTCATGAACAGAGTTCATGAACTCTGTCCAGGAACATAGTTCATGGACTTTATTCATGAACAGAGTTCATGGAATCTGTTCCTGAACAGAGTTCATGGACTTTGTTCTTGAACAAAGTTCATGAACTATTTTTTACGATTCATTTAGTCATTTACTATTGTGAGGTTTTTTTTTTTTTTTCGACAATCAATTTATTTATTACCCTAGTCATAATCAATTATATATGAAACCGATGGTGTGATTCCTTGGACTCTTCCACAGTACAAATTATCTGTCAACTCACAAACATGATTAGCCACATGTACCACACGTCTATGCAAACAGAACTTGGAGGGTCCTTACAACCATTTAATCCTAGTAGCAGTGTTTATAGGGCTACAAGTAAACTATGTTGAGTACCAGGAGAGCAATTATTGTGAACATAATTTTAGATTTTTTGAACTCTTCATGAAGAACAGAGTTCTCAATGTGAATTTCTACCATTGGAGGGAATATGTTTTGGGGTAATTTTTATCCTTCTTCTTTCTCTATAAAGCACCATGGGAGGGAGTATGTTTTGTGGTTACTTTTATTAATAGTTGGCTTATATCTAGGTCCTTATTGAAGAACTTAGTTTCTTTAGCAGATATGTCTTAGAGTTTGTAGAATTAACATGTAGAATTTGAATATGTTATGAGTTTGACAGTTGTGTAAATTTAGATATCATATCAGATGGAAAGAGAGGAGTCTTCGAGGTGAAAGCGTAGGAGGTCATCACATTCATCGGGAGTTGGTGTCCCAATTGGTAATAGAAGGTTGTCGAATTCACCTCGGGATTCGAGTTTACTGTATGGGTCACATTCATCCGATCATCGACAAGGTGATAGGGGTACAGATGATTCCCCTCTATCTTCCGTGGGAGAGCGTCAATTTCAACCTTCTGTCGATATGAACATTAATGTTTCAATACATGTATAATTTGTATTTTTGTTTGTTTTGAAAGTTTGGACAAGGTTAAACACTTGACTCCTGTTATATTTGAAGCAGAGCGAGGTTCAGAAGATGTGCGTAATTCTACAAACAGGGAGGAAGATCAAGATAGGATTGCAGATGATGTAATAGGTGTGGGTGCAGAGCAGGGTCCTAAAGATGCTCCTCGAGCTAGGATGACATATGTTCCACTAGCTGAGGGTCACCCATATCAACTTATTCGTTTGATTTACCTGATGAGCTTCCATGGGAAGGTGCTGTGCAACAAACTACCCTTGAAAGTTGTAGATCCTACTACGACAGGTTGAACAATGATCTTTCTACTTTGGATCTCCCTCCAGAGAGCAGACAAAGTCTAGAGATTGTTTTGGGGTCATTGCAAAAATTCATTGAGGCATATAAGGATCTCAGACCAACTACGAATGGTTTTGTTCATTTGATGTGGAGGCGAAGGGAACAAGTGATGGGTCCAGACAAGTGGGAGGTTGTGAAGGAGAGAGTGACCAAAGAACATGCCAATTCAATGTTTAATTTCAAAGAAGGCCTTAAGCGAAAAATGTTGAAAGTGCAATATTTCAAGCATTCTGAAATTGCACATCTAATATATGATCGGTTCCTTGCATCTTATGGTTGATTTCCATGGAACGATGAGGTTCCTAATTATTTTGCTAGATTTTTTTATGCAGAGTTTTTTTTAAATATGAAGCCAGACTATACTGATCTTCATTCTGAATTTTATGGAGTTGGAAAGGGTCGAATATATAATCGAAAAGGTGCTCTTAGAGAAACTACAACTCTTCGACCTCCACCCCAGATAACTCGCCCACCCAGGCTTGTGGCATTAAGATCGGAGATGGGGCCCACATCCCAACTTGGGACAACCTCAAGGGATTTTGTTGGTGATGGTTTAGCATCAGCTCTTGTTGGAGTAGAAGTGGGATTGGGTCGAGAGAGGGCTCGTGCTACTATCCATCAAAAGTTTTTTTACAAAATGAATGATGAGGTAGATGGATTGAGCATTGGAGATCTCAGGGATTATGCCAAGTCTTGTCGCGACATAGCTTCAGATGTGTTATCCAATGACACATCGAGTATGGGAGAGGTTTGTTGATTATGCTATGACAATCTATTTAATCTTTTATTCATTTTGAATTGAAATTTTTGTTACATAGTCATAAGTACATTAAGCAAATGTATTTTTGTTGCAGTTTTCTAGAATGATAGATGCACATAATTTTCGAGTCTCCACTAGTCAAAATGTAGAGCATCTTGGAGAGGTATATTTATTATTTACATATTTATATTTATGTTTTTCTTGATATTTTATCTTTTTTTTTTTAAATTTTAATTTATCTACGTATCTTATTGTTCATTTGACTTATCCATGCAGGTATCTTTAGATTCGAACTTATTAGATGATTTACAATCTCTTGTGAGCTAATGATTTTAATTTTTTTGTTTCCATTTTAAGTTAATTGCTTAATTTATTTTTTGTTTGAACTATGTTATTTATTAACAAAATTTAAATTTTAGGGGAGAGAACATATGGAAATTGGGGGTGAAGATGTAGGTTCTTTGATGAATGTGGATATTGGCACCGAGGTAATTTTGTTTAACTTGAATTGATCTCTGATATAAGTTTAATATTTATATTTTTTGGATTTAGTTTAAAATTGTTTAAATACTTTATTGGATTCATAAATAGCTTTTGTATATGTTGCAGCTTGGGTCTCTTCGACCTTTTGGAGGCAAAGGGAAGACTCTGGTGGAGGAAAGTGGTGGACATGCATTTAGAGAATTTGATGTAATTTTTTTAATAATTGAATTGTTCTTTCATATACAAGTTTAATATTTTAATTTTTTGAATTTAGTTTAAAATTGTTTAAATAATTTATGATATTCATAATCTGTTTTTATACATGTTGCAGGCTGGGTTGAGTCCAAGGGAAGGCCCTAGTGGAGGATAATGGTCCAGACTTCTTCTTTTTTTGTTGATATATATATTGTAGTTGTTTTGGACATCGAGGATATTTATTTTTGGATTATACATATGTACATTGAACTCACATGTTCATGAACGTTTTTTTTGGATTATATACAAGTACATGTTAATTATTTAGCATATTTGACACTTGGTAAATGTTTAGAATATGTTTTGCATGTTTATGAATACATGTATTATTAACTTTATGTATGTAGATGTAAAATATTGGAATGCTAGGAATGTTAATGATAGGAATGTTAGGAATGTTAAGAATGAATGTTTGGAACTTTTGATAGGTGAAGTTAGGAAATGTTGAATGTTAAAAATGAATCTTTAAAATGTTAAGAATGAATGTTGAGTGTGAAGAATGTTTAAAATGTTAAGAATGAATGTTGAGTGTGAAGAATGTTTCAAATGTTAAGAATGAATGTTACTAAAGTTTTAGGAACACTACTACATTTTTTGCCTTTAGGGGGGGTTGTCTTCCGCCCCCAAAAGTGACCTACGGGGGGGGTTTTGGCTTTGGGGGCAGTTTTGGCAAAACTGCCCCTAAAGGAACCGATGTTAAAATTTTTTCCCTTTAAGGACGGTTTTTGACGAGATTGAAACTGCCCCCAAAAGTGACTTTTGGGGGCGGTTTGTGACCCCCCTCATAGAGGACTACAGAGGCAGTTTTAAACCCCCCTCGTAGACCCCTTCATAGAGACCTATGGGGGAAGTTTTGAACCCCCTTCATAGAGACCTACGAGGATGGTTGTGAACCCCCCTCATAAGCCCCCTCATACAAACCTACAGGGGCAGTTTGGAACCCCTCTAGTAGAGGACTATAGGGGCGGTTTCAAACCCCCCTCGTAGAGGCCTATAGGGGCGGTTGTGAACCCCCCTCATATAGTCCTATAGGGGTGGTTTGGAACCCCCCTTGTAGAGGCCTATAGGGGCAGTTTAGAACCCCCCTCGTAGAGGCTTATAGGGGCGGTTTTGAACCCCCCTCGTAGAGGCCTATAGAGGCAGTTTAAAACCCCCCTCGTAGAGGCCTATAGGGGCGGTTTGGAACCCCCCTCGTAGATTCCTATAGGGGCGGTTTGTAACCCCCCTCATAGAGGCCTACAAGGGTAGTTCTAAACCCCCCTCGTTGTAACATAAAAGGGAAATTGCAAATCCCCCTCATAGTGACATATGAAGGTGGCTTAGAACCCCCCTCGTAGTGACATATGAAAGTGGCTTAGAACCCCCCTCGTAGAAACATACAAAGACGGTTTGAAACCCCCTCTATAGCCATAATATATCATAATAAAATATATTTATTAAAAATACCAATATTGCAATATCAATAGGGTACGGAGGAATCGAACCACCAACCTCCTGCTTGTAAGGTAGGCGCTCTATCATTGAGCTAGGACCCTTTAATAATTAGGGAGATGAGTAATATTAAAACCCATATTGCATTATTTTTAAGTCTAAGAAAAGACAATAAGAATGTTCAAGAGATGATTGTAACAGGATTTGTCTAAAACTGGAGACCTTTGTAGAATATACTAATCCAGCTCTAGTAGCATTAAGCATAGATGCCACAAAAAACACAATAGCTGTCACCTATCACACAGTAATCTGCTTGTACAAAAACAAAACTAATCTAAATGCATTTAAGGAGCAGCAAAGCAGAAAAGTTGGTGTAACAACTAATTTTATAAATTATAAATTTGTAAAGGCGGATCACTTCACATGATCCCATACTTTTGATCATTTTTTGAAGAAACATAAAAATTTCTAAGTGATGATGAAAAAAACCTACATTAATTCTTCTTAAACCACATATTGATTTCTCTGACCTACAAAGTATCAATGTATGAACATTTGTAAGCATGTTCAAACTCTATCAAAAATATACTTTTAAAGATTTATGCCACATCTTTAGCCTTCAACACTATCTATATTTTAAAGCTTAACTATCTCTATCTTTAAAAAAAGGGAGTAAAGACATGATGACTTGCCATTTCGAAAATCCTAGTTGAACGACCAACACTGCAGAGCAAAGTACAACAGCAAACATGTGCCACAAAAGGTTTCTAGAAGTTTGCAAATTCAGTGACTGACAAACCTGCTCATGAACAAAAAACATTTCATGTTAGAACATTAATATCTAGCTTTGACTTTCTGCACCTATAAATTGTTTTTAAGTTAAAACTTTGTGCTAGATATCATCCATGAAAATATTTTCATGCTTATAGAAATTGAAGCTGTGAAAAAAGTGCAACAAAATGCATACAATATCACACTAAGACAAACATAAAGAAACTAAGAATTCTTCAAAAGATGTCCCTTGGAAGAGTAAGTGACTTGAAGATATAAACTTGGAGAATTCTTCAAAATGCTTTGCAACGCAGGTAAGATATTTAACATTATAAACCAATTATATGATCAAAGGCATCGGAATCCATAATACTCAAAATTCCCTACTTTAACTAATACTGTAGCAGTTTGGGACAGAAGTGAACCTGGCATGGCAGCTAATGAACAACCTCATATCTCATCATTCTGATCAATCACTAGGTGATGTTCTGTATGCAGGGACTGACAACCAATAGTTGGCATTCATAAAACCTGTTCCATGGAAAATCTAGGTGTATTCTGTGGGTGCCATGTCATTCCTAGTTTTGTAATCTTTGCACAGTCATGATTAGCAGAATTGCATGCAATTGTGATGAAGCATGACAACTAGTTATGTTACCCAAGGAGAAGGTTTTCTGCAGTAGGTGACCAACATTGGCATATTCCAGCTTTCAAGACAATAATTAGAGGGTGGATGCAGCCAGGGAATGATTCCAAGGGGGCATAGGCATAGCTGGCCTCCTGCCCCAGAGAGGAATTATAAGCATTTTCCAACCATAACCTTGGCCATATAAGAGAACCACAAGGCCAGAAGGCTAATGATGGATGATGCTCCCCTAGTCACTCGATGGGGCCCAACCCCAAGTGACCATAATAATCCCACACCTGCTGCAGCATTAATGTTTCTGTGTTCCTAATCAGGCACTACAGCATTAATGTTTCTGTGTTCCTAATCAACCGTTGCAGCATAATGTTTCTTAGTGTTCCTGATCAGGCAGTTCACCATGTGGTTTTGGGACATTGCTGCTTTGTCAGTTTGGTCTGTTTATGTGTATACACATACCTTTTTATCCCATTCCTTTTCCATTACAAGCTGCATCAAACCACAAGGTCCATAAGCCTAAAACATTGAGATATTCTTCCCAGTAAACCATATCTTCACACCCTTCCATGTGTGTCACCTCATATATGAGGAGGAAGTTCCCTATATTATCGGGTGTATAGGATGGAAAATTGGAGGGTTTTCTAGGTTCAGAGAGATTGTAAGAATTCTTCATCTCCCTATATAGTCATCTAATTTATCCCTCAAAAACTGGTATGGATTCAATTGAGTTAGTAAGTTGAAGGATCTGTATAAGTCATAGATTAATACAAATGTTTGGTCAACTCCATTTTCAACAACAATTTCTTTCAAAATATGTAATTTTATCTCTATTCTTGGAGCTCTGATTGATAATTTTTTAATGATCTATGATAACATATAACAAATTAGCACACTGCAACAAGTTTAATATCAAATTTTCACCGCCAAAAAAAGAAGTCTGAATTACCTTTGTCCTCTAGAATAAATGAAGCAATAATATTTACTTGCCTGTCTGTTGACCCCACTGTTAGAGTGTAACTCAATTGCAGCCATAGTGAACTCATGAACATACTTTGTGGAAAAAATTGAGCGAACTTCTTGAAGCTCTGGCAAGTCTACACACCTTGGTGCAACAAAAATCAAACTTTCTATGGCTTCTTTCAAGTCATTGGGGAATGTCCTAAAAAATTCAATAACAGAACAAAAAAAATTCAGTTAGAACATCCTACCACTTAATGAATAACCATTACTTTTTGTTCTTTTGTAATACAAAAAAATATATGAGGTTAAAATTCCAAAATCCATTGCAAAGAATCATAGATCAATTACTTCTACTTTTCAATAGCCATGATTCTTTCAGTTATAATATAGCAAAAACCTTCAATGAGAAAGTATGTATCCAATATGTCATGTTCTTTGAAGACACACTCCACCTGCAAACAAAACATGTATGAAGGTTCATAATGAAAAGGTGTTGCATATCATCTGATCATGGTCCACATACAAAATCCTAGACAATGGATATTTTCACATATATTTTTAATTAGAAGCGACCTAAATTTCCTATAAGTATGTTGTATCTAGAACTTCACAGATGAAATACACCCACAACTCTTTGACAACTCCTTCGTGGTGGGCTTAACAGTTAAGAACATGTGTTTCCTCTTATAATGTCATGGATTCAAATCCATAGGGGTAGGGTATGTACACCTCTGTGGACTTTACCAGTTAAATCGCTGCGTAGAGTGGGGTCCCTTGTCCCACAAACAAGCAGGTCTCATACACCAAATTGGTTTCTCACTACACGTGACCTTAAAAATAGATTTTTACTCTTATTATTATTATCATTAACATTTATTTATTTATTTGCACAATTTTTGGTTGTAGATCTTCAATATGTTTTCAATGAGTTACAATGGTCAACAGAGGTTTTGATGGCCCTTGTTGTTGTGTGACCCATTGAAAATTTGGCTACTCTATCTCCCAATGATTGAAGATCTAATTATCTATTACTCTCTAGATTATCAAAAAATACAAGGAAACATGGGTGAAAGAATCGCATTGAGCTACATTTGTAGTCATTCGTTGGATAGTAATAAAAACATCTTATCTTACCGTATCTATTAGTCTCTAGATGATAAAAAATACAAAGAAACATTGGTGGAAGTAATAACCATTTGAACCAGATTGGAAACACCTAGGAAACATTTCCCAGGCATTTTCCTACATTTCCAGTCAGGAAAATCTTGTTTCCTTCGTTTACAATTGTTTTTCAATGTTTAGGCATTAAACAAATGCATAAAAATCAAGATGTGTAAAACCAACTATGAATAGCTGTGCAGATCCGTTTCCTCCATCCATTTTTCTTTTTCAATGTTAGGCATTGAAAGAATCCATTAAAAGTTTACAAATGATAAAAACTGTCTGGTAAACATTTGTACAGATTTCTACAGGCACCTGCCAATCCAAATGGATATGTGGCTTCTTTTTCACCATTCCAGGAACATAAATTC
The DNA here is from genome assembly GCA_027924585.1 of Larix kaempferi. Classification (NCBI taxonomy): domain Eukaryota; kingdom Viridiplantae; phylum Streptophyta; class Pinopsida; order Pinales; family Pinaceae; genus Larix; species Larix kaempferi. The sequence continues at coordinate 6,001,796 of BSBM01000444.1, forward strand.
CTTTTCCTGTTAATAAAACAGGACAAAAAGAGGAGCTACATAAATAATGAAGATAATGTATTATTAAATATCACTAATATCATGATGCATCATTAAGTGATATTAATGATAAATTACTATTGTATCATTGATATTATTAATGCTATTAGTAATGTATTTTATTAAAAATATACTATATTATTGAATAATATATAAATATCAGAGATAGATTTAATATCCTACACGTGATTTGTGTTAGTTTTTTTATTAATGTCATGACATTGTTCCAGCGGACAATTTGTCCAAGAATTTTCAATTCTATGAGGGAAATTCTAAAACATTTTGCGTTAGAATCTAGAAAATGATCTAAAGCCAAGTAAAACATGGAGATTCAATCAAGATGTGTTTTACCTAATCGATAAATTGTAGGGACCTACTGCCAGTAGGTCTAATCCTGGTAATTGGTTAAAATGTGCAGTGTGCTGTTCAAAGTCGGATGCCCGGGAGCATGTAATTGCTATGATGAAGGAAGATACAGAACTTTAATACAACACTTAATAATTGTAATCTCAATTGTACAACATGGTTATCATATAGTTGGCTATTCTGCAAGAAGCAATTTTGAACTAGAAGACTGGCACTAGGAAGGAGCTACAAGAGTTGGAAAGATTTAGAAATTCCTTAGTAGACTTTGCCCAAGAATTTTCAAGTTTAAGAGCGAAATTCTGAAGGATTTTGCTTTAGAATCTAGAAAATGATGTAGAGTAAAGTAAAATACGGAGATTCAATCAAGATGTGTAATACCTTATAATAAACTGAAGGGGCCCATTGCCAGTAGAGCTAAACCTGGTAATCGGTTAAGATGTGCAGTGTGCAGTTCAATGTCAGATGTCGAAGAGCATCTAATCGCTATTATGAATTAAGATAGAGAACTTTAATATAACAATTTGAAATTGCAGTCTCAATCGTACAACATAGTTATCATACAGTTAGTTATTATGCAAAGAGCAATTTTACCTAGACACGGGGGAAACTGAAACATGGGGAAACCACAATATTTAATATATACTAGACACATTATGCAGATAGGAAGATCGCAGAAAGGCAACTATTTTGATCAACTTCTTGAACAAGAGACACAAAGAGTACAGCCAAGCTATCAGCACAATGAAAAAGAATCCCGGCAACAAATAGAATGAGATTGTATACCTCCAATACTAAATCCAGAATTAGATCTTTTAAGCAATGCCACCAGATCTTTAACTAAGGTTATTTTTTACAACCACAAGAGCCCAATACAGCAAAGCATCTGATTTTACTGATGGGTACATGTAACAAAAAATAGCATCATGTATATGACTTATTTAAGTAATGACAACATAGTACCTCATGGTTATGAGTATTGTTATAGAAGCATCAGAGAGACTTGACATCTGAAATACATAATAGAACTCAAAGAAATATTGTCAGCATTAACATCAACACTATGCACCATGGTCATTGTTGAGTTATATAAACTATGGAGAACATTGCTCCTCCAGCACATAATGGAACTCAAAATACAGGCAATAATTTCAAACAAAGTTTGATTACTTGCTGAATTTAATACGCTTGTTGTAATCGTATGGTTAGTTTAAAAACTTTTACAGGCATCCCCTTCTTTTGATCCAGTAAACAAAATATTACAATTTGGCATGCCCTTTTAAGATAATCAAATCAATTACTGAGGTGGAGCATCAGACACAACTTCTGTACCAAAATCAACATTGAAGTTTTGTCTATAGGGGATGTACAATGCTCTGATTTGAATGTAGAGTGGTACAATGAATTTTTTTTTGCAATAAGAGATCTCCAAACAAGGGCAAATAAAATTCAGAATCTTATCTTTCTGATAAGATCCATTGACAAACAATAAGCATTTGTTTTGAATTTAAAGAACAATCAATCTATTTTGATTGTTGACTTGGCAGATTGACATTCAAAGTCATTTGCTTAGTTTTAGTGATTCAGAATCACTTTTCCAAAACAACATGCCATAGCATGGGTGCCTATGACCCTAAATTACGAACCCTTGCCGGTCATTTGCATTCACATGAACTGGGACCATTTGCAGCCAAGAAGAACAAGAGGGCCAACAGTTTCCCTTACTCAGTTAAGTTAAACCAGCTAGGAATCTTACAAATGGGCACAATACCTTTGCTTTTGTATCTCATCCTGAAGATGTTTTCTTCTTGTAGCTTTCTGAATTGTTTGGACATTAGATAATTTGGCATGCCATAAGCACTCCATTACACAAGAGTTGCCAACATCTGCTGCCAACTAGTAAAAGCAATCACGGGAGTGCTGCATTGTATATGCAAGATCTGACAATTGAAATAGAGTAGTTAAAAAGAAGAATTAAAAAACCCTCTTAAGAGCCAGGGGAAAAAAGCAAATTGCAAAGCAAGCAACAACCATAAATGGCATATGGCAATTGACACCAAAGTGAAAGTTAAGTGATATTTGTTTGTGTGGATGTGAGGATGGTAAGGATCATACAAACCACATTTGATCTGAAAGTTAAACATGCAGTTCCATCAGCATAACCATTGATTTAGAGAATAGATATATATTATAAACTTTGTAAATTGTACAAATGATAGAGACTATAGTACAAAGAAGAAAGACCCCATATGCATTGAGCACCAGCAACGCCTTTGGAAATATTTCTAAATGTTTCCAAAGAAATTTAGCCCCTGCTTATGGAATGAAATCTGTATTTAAAGAATGCATACATGTGAAATTGTAAACTGTACACATGCACTTCCTCAAATAGGGAAAAAGATTTTTGCTAGGAATCAATTGGCCGGATGTAGAGCGATTTTGAGCCTATATTATTGACCAACGTAATAGAACTCTATCACTTGGTGATCAATAAGTCTGACTATGCATTCTGATGATTCTATTTATTAAATAACTTAAGCTTTGAGTCACATCCATGTCATTTGCATGTTACACAATCTGGTATGTCTAGAAATATAAAGCATGTAGTACTCATTTCCTCCATGCATGTGCCAGAAATCCCATTATAACTAACTTTTGTATTGGAAAAATGATATAAAGACTTCATTGAGTATACTATAAAATATTATACACAAAAATATATTGAATGGACAAAGCAAAGTGATATGGACTCAAAATAATGAGAACAATTCAAACTCAACTTTACAAGGCATGAAATTTAAGTTTATGCAGTAGTTGGTCAGTAGTGAAAGGGTAAATACATGAGATGTAGAAAAGTCGGTGGCGAGTGATGAGTTAAGACACCCCTAAGGTGAATGGTTGTCAGTTCGAAACCCCGCAGATACCAAAAATCTAGCCATGTTAAGAGTTGGTGCGGTCCAGGCCGGGTGCGAACCCCAGGTGATTTTGACAGTTTAGATGCCCCTGGTTCATGGTTTCTTAGCCAAAAGAAAACCTTGCAAGTAAGGGGTACCACTTGCCAACAAAAAAAAGGTGGTGAAAGGGTACAGTAACAGGCATTGAATACTATTTACATTAATTATCAATACCAAACAAATCCTAAACCCAGGAAACTAAAATTTTCCATTGGAAGATTTCCACTAGAAAATCCTCCAGCCCTCTTAGTCCTGCAGAGTGTCACCGTTAATTAGCTCAATAAGGGACTTTTAGAGGATAAAAATAACTAGCCATTAATTTTCACCAAAGAATCATCATAGAGAATAAAAATAACATAAGGATGTCAAATTTAGCACAGTTCCAAAATCGTTTATGAAAGGTGCCTATTTGAGCACTAGAAAGGATGACTTCCGACCCTTTACAAAATTTAAGATGCATAAAGGCCTCCAACTTGCAAGGATGCTACTTCTCATACAATAAGTTGCAATACAGAGTTGAAACCTTTCTTACAGAAATAAGTTCAGTTTGGTGTTATTTATATTCGTTCTAAAAATGGAGCAAAATATGTAGTCTGTTGTAAATTTATATCTCTTGAAGCCAATATATCAATATAAAGATTCTAAAAAATTACTTGAAATTCGTTAATTTTCCTAGGAGACCAGAGTCAAAACCAGTTGCCCAACTAACCCACATACTCTGCAGAGCATCTATCTATAAAATGTCAAAACATATTACCTGGAAGTGGGAACTGTTGAGGCAACGTCCAATTTGCTGAAACAAGGGAACCATGCACCTATGAAATTCAGCTTCCTAGGTAGCTTCCAGAACTTCCTCCAACTCTCCCAAGAACATTACCTCCTTCTGGCTGTTTGTGACTAGCCAGTACTTGAGTAATCCCCTGATAACCGTTCTGCCAATTTGAAGTCTTTCTCTACAAACTGAGTGATACAGTAGGATAACTGCTGATTATACATAGAAATGCACTTGGTTTTGAGAAGAGGAATCAGATCCCTCACAAGAAAGAGCTTATGCTCTTCTTTCAACCGCAATGCAAACCCATTAATAATACTGCCCAGAATCTCCAGCAATTCTGCTATTCCATTATGCCTTTCAGTCTCGAGTATAAACCGGTAAAAGATGTTATTGATGGCTTTCCTCATGAAGGGCCTGTGAACCATGAACTTCCCATATATTTGGTGCAAGATGGTTTTCAGGTATTCCCTTTTGAGGGGATCCTCTGAGTCAAAGAAGTCCAACAATCTCAGAACGAAGGAGTGATCAACGTATCGCTTTGCGATCTTAGCATCGGTGTCGACGGAAGCCACAAATCTCAAAAGGAAAGCATAGACAATCTGCAAGTGTGACCATGTAGGTTCCATTGTGGGTTCTTCGTCTTCCGGATCAAAGCCTTCCATGCCCCCTGTGTTTTCATGGGGGGAAGGGGGTGGGGTTCTAAATAAATTGATAGTGACCATCCTGGTGATTTCCACCATGACAGGCTCACTGAACTTGGCACTGCCAGAGGTTATGTAATCGACGAGTTCCAGGAGGGTCTCGCGTTTGATGTCCTTCTCTCTAGCATTCTTACTAGGGTCACTGAAATAGAAAACAACACAGCACATATTCAACTTACTGATAAAAAGGTTCTGTCTTTTTGAAGTAGGTACCTCTCTGAAGGATGCCAGGGGCTCATATGTAGTTCCATTCGCTGGGAAAACTGCCGAAGACATCTTCTTTCCTGCATTGGGCCACGATGCTGCTGCACCACCATCACTACCGTTGTTGCTGCTGCTGTGCCCTCCTTCTCTGCTGCCATTTCTCTTGCTGTAAGCTGGCAAAGAGCCACTTCTTCCTGCTGATGTGGTGTTGCTTGTTGCACCCACATCATTACTGGTGTTGGCGTGGTTACTGCTGGGGTATTGTTGTTGCTGTTGTCCGATTTTGAAGCTTTCTGGAAAGCCTGCCCAATATTTGTTTGATCATTCCTGGTCCTCCTTATTTTGACCACTTTCACAGGATGAACACAGATTGGACTGGATATCTATATATATATATTCAAAGCGTGAGGTCCAGAAAGCCCGGACTAGAAAATGGTAGCAATCTACTCCGACTCATACTAACTTTGATAGCTCCCATAAATCAAACAGTTCAAAATCCCCCAAATCCACCTCTTATTACTCCTATTCTACAGCTCCCTGTCCTCTTTCTAAATCACTGATGTCCTCCATTGTCATAGAGGGAGAAGGGTGTCTATTTGTTTCGTAAGGTCAATCGTTAATCCCTGCTTCTTCAAAATCCCCATACATCGTTCAATCCCATTGCCAATTCCAAGCAAGATTACTAGCACCAACGCCTTTCATTCATTCATCAAGATGTGCAGATATAATGGCAGAGGGAGCTAGCAAATACCTGAGAAAAAAAAAACAGTATTTACACTCTACACCTACACGATGTGTTTAACCCTTTTCTGTGGTACTTTTATGTGAACATTTGATTTTTATGTGTGTTTAACGCTTTTCTGTGGTACTTTTATGTGAACATTTGATTTCAATGATTATCATAAGTTGTTTCTTAATTTAAATCTTTAATTAAAATAAACGATGTGTTCTATGTCCCTATATGATTATTGTAGTCAATGAGCGTTTCCTACTCTTCAAGCCTACTCTATTGCTCTATTCCTTTTCCATCTTCATCATGGAAATCTTAATTTGAGTTTGGTATATAAATCATTAAATGCTTGGAAATAAAGTTGATTTAAGTTTCACATATTATTATAATTAAAAGGAGGGGAAGTACACTACATAAATCAAATATTTAAAGTAATTAAAATTAATAGATTTTTTAATAGTGTAGTTTATTTTTTTTATCTAGAGAAATTGGTAATTGAGGTCAGGTTTATATTAGCATGACACAGGGTCAATATCTAGACGTACTAACAATACTTCTCACATGCAACACATAAAGCTTGATTGAATTTTAAACCAAGAACGTTACAAGGAATGCCTTAACAGTACACCCTACCAATAAGTGATTTACACTTCAAAGGATTTGGGGGCCTATTGGTGGGATAGAGAGGTTTTCACTCTCTCCACCAGGGATCAAACCACAATGAGACATTGGCCCCTTGTGATAAGGCTAGAGGGGTAGGTGTCCCGATTTGAGTTTGGGATCCAAAATATGTTTGTGGCCTCTACACATCCTGACCCTTGTTAATTCATAAGTTATTGGTATGTTTGGTTTGTGGGCTATTAGGTATACTCTTGGGGTTATAGTGTAAGTTGCATCTCGATAGTGAAGGTCCTTTCAAACTCCTTGTCACAGATAGTTACTTTGAGCTTTGGCATACATGTCCAAAATACTTTCAATTGCTTCTTGTCTCTCGCATCTCCACTCTACTCGGCTGAGGTAGAGTCCTATATAACTTTTTGAAGCACAACATTTACTAACTAGCTAATAATTACCTAAAACATGAGGTGTGTCGATATTTCCTAACCATCCACAAATTATATAAATCAATGATGTCTTATACTCTACATGTAAACCAAGTCAAGTACAAAGACTCATATAGTTTTGTTATTTTAACCAAAAAACATTTTCAACACCATAAAAGACCATTGCTTTGAGCGGATCTTATGGCATTATTAGTTACTCGCAACTAAAAGCTATAAAACATCCCCAAAAATATGAAAATAAAAGTGTTTTACACATGCTTAGAAATTGCATTTTGCAAATGCTTTCAGAGTATTTCTAAAAATATCTATAAAAATTCATCTAAAAATACCATAACATGAATAAAAATGACAATAACATTTCCACATAAAAAATTGTAACATTTTATTAAAAAAAAATTGCATTTTGCAAATGCTTTGAGAGTATTTTAAATAAGATCCAAAAAAATTCATCTAAAAAATATCATATCATGAATAAAAAGTACAATTAAACCATAGAGTAGGGTTTAAAGAAATCCTCAATCTTGTATTTTTTCCCTTTCTTTTTTTTATCTGCCAACTATCATCTATAAACCAACTTCCATAGTCGCAGTAGTCTAAATTCTCAGACTCATTCTCTCTTGATTCCTCCTAATGAAGTATCCATGTTTACCACAACTCCTGAAGGAAGGCTCCCACAAGGTGTACATCCTCATATTTCTCTAATATAAAGATATTTATCTCATTCAAATTTCCTAGACCCACACCCTCATCCTTCTCTAAAATTGTAGTTTGATGTAAATCCTCCTCTTTTTCATCTACTTTACTATGCATTAAGTGTTCAATATATTTCCACCTCTTTGTCTTTGGCTTGGACCCTTTCTTTCTTGGAGGATGAGGATGAGCATGTGGGAAAGTATCTCATAGGTGACTTGGTTGTTTATAATTCCAACATCGAAATGCCATATTTCATAATCCAAAACCTAAGAACACTTATAACTTTCCCACTTGAGGATCATTTTATCTAGTAATTGATATACTAAGATCCACCTCAACACAAATACAATCATATGTGGCTAAGCCCACCTTAGCTCTCCAAACATATGCTTTAATATATCTACTCAATGTATTTCCAATATCCTCCAAAACTACAAGGGAAAATTCAACAAATAGACCCACATAGGCATTCTAGTCACTAATAGAGTGTTAGGATCAAATTATGGAAACCATGGAGTTAAAAATACTTTAGTTGTCCTCCAAAATCAGGGTCTCTCCTCCATCACCTTTTGATATACATCATGTTTCTAAAAAATAAAAAGAACCATTAGAGCCAATTAGTATTAATCCACTTATACAAGTCTTTACAAGAATGGTAAGAGCCATCAAACCTACATATGACTTCTCCTTTTCCATAAAATTGGAGTAAATAAAATCAATTTCATGGGAAGACACTTCCAACCACAATACCTCTCCCACCTTATCCACTATATATGCACTGGGCATAGAAAAATTCGAGTTGAATGGAGACCTGATTTTATTTTTCTATCACAATTGAATAGGGGCTTGGATGATGAGTTAGTATCCATACCCACAACACCTCCACACAATTGAGAAGGAAAAAATATGGTAGAATCCCTACCAATATTTTATCCATAGAATAGAAGCAGATTCGGTAGATGCTTACCCTCAATGATTAGGCTCTAATATTCCACATGAATCCCCACTTTGGATTAGAGATAATGCTTGGTGGAAGTGATGGAATCAAAATAATGTTCCAACAAGGAAATGGATTTCCCATTGATGGACCTTGTTATAGCTCAAACTAGTAGCCCTAACACAACTAGGTTGTGTGGACCAAGGATAGTGTCGGTAAGCTCAGGAGAGAGTTAAACCCAATGTCAGAATAAAAGCAGATTCAGTATATGCTTACCCTCAACGATTAGGCTCTAATATTCCACATGAATCCCCACTTTGGCTTAGAGATAATGCTTCAGGGAAGTGATGGAATCAAAATAATTTTCCAACAAGGAAATGGATTTCCCATTGATAGACCTTGCTACCACTCAAACTAGCATCCCTAACACAACTAGGTTGTGTGGACTAGGGATAGTGTTGGTAATCTCAAGAGAGAGTTAAAACCAATGTCACCACATTCAACCTCTCAACACTTAGAGTAACTCCAAAACCCAGGGCGAGATCGTAATCAATGAAAGATACCCACAACCACCAACAAGCCACAAATACCTTCCACAAAACCTTAATATCTATGATTAATGCCTTATCTAGGTCAAACAATATTAAACAAGACACAATAACAATGCAACAATGGAGTTATTCACTTTATCACAAAAATTAATAAATTTTATGCAGTTCAAGGCAATTTCACACCTACCAAGACAATGTCACACTTCCCAAGGCAATCACTCCAAAAAGTGTGCCCTCGAGGAAAAGAGGAGTATTGGACTAGGGCACAATTCTAGGACAATCTAGAAATACCACACACCCTCCAATTCTCCAATTACATTCATGTATCCCAATGCACCTCTTCAGAAGAGGATTCCCTCTAGATTAATTTGTGGATAAAACCCTAGGGATAAATTTTAAGGTGGACCAGAAATACCAAATCATGACTATTTTTGGATATTTGAATTTATTTAGATTTTTAGGGTTTTTTCCAGTAGTAATTTTTTTTTTGCATAAATAAAACATCTAAAATTTGATAAAAAGAGGATTGATAGACAAGGTGTTAGATTCGTGTCTCTAACCCTAGGGCTATGAGTGATTGAGGCTAATGTCCCTTCTCTTAAGACGACGTTCAATACTTGCAACTAGAGCTAATCTAGAAACCTCAAGGGTTAGGTTGCAAAACGCTAATTAGGGAAAATACATAAGTCCAAGGCCCAATAAAACAACAAAAAGCTCCTTGGTAGGAAGGTATCCTCAAGCAAGTTGATAAAATGCTACGAAACAAACCTAAACTTAGTCCAAAGCACTTCAAGAGCAATGTTAAACTAGGGTTAAGAGATAAAGTTACCAACATTAATAAAGAATGAGAAAGAAAGTGCATCTTAGGTCACCCTTTAGCATGAGTTATTACAACTATTTTTAGCATCAACTTATCATGTGCAAAATCAAACCTTAGAACATCATCGATTCATCCTTCAAGCAAAAAAAAAATACATCCAAGAGAGAGGTGCACATAGCTTCAAGTGCTCTAATAAAACAGTAGGAAAACAATCTTTTTTTTATTTGAACCCTTGTCCATGATTTACAAATGAGGTGAGATTGTCTTATGTATATGAGGAAACCCTCAACTTTTTACAAATTTGAGCATACAAAGTTAATGATGAATTATAAAATTTAAGGTTAAATCACCCACAAACTGGGGACTAAACCATACAATGATATAAAATAAGAATAAAAATGTGCAATTAGGCTCGACCAAGTGTAAGGTGAGCCAAAAAGAGGGCATCATGCCCCAACTAATCCCAACAGATGCTTGCCCCTCAACGCCCTCCTTTTTAACAATGTAGGATCCTTCTTTAAGGAATATGTCATGGGTATGGAGACCAGAAGGAGGGGTTTTGAATCAAAACAATAGGTCCAAGTGGCCAAAATGAGGTGTGCTAAATTAGGTATGACAACCCTTACATGCGCAATCACCTCTACAGAGAAAATTATGAGTGTGGCCATGTGTCCCAATGATTTTCCTCAAGTGAATCAAACACCCACCCAAATTATAGTTAGCAGATGCACAAGACTAGCACCTCCTTGAGGTGCAAACCAAGGCAACATTCCATGACCTAATTAGGGGAATTTAGCCCCAAAACCAACACTCTACATAATATAATCCCCAAAACATGGCCTTTACAAAAGAACAAGAAACCCCTCACTCTAGTATATCTAAATGGTGTTACCACCCAGCATGCACAAGGTGCTCACTTGATAGAAGGCATCAGCCAGCCAGGGACCTTCTATTCCCCCATCCAATCAAGTAGTCTTCTACTCAGTTGTTGTACTTTGCACCTCCTTTTTCATGATCAAAGAGGGGTTGATTGTAAAAATTTGGCATCCTTTACATGTGTAAAAGGGCTATTCCAAATGAGTTCCTCATGTTATGACACATTTGGGCAAAGGAAGGGATCTTCATTTCGGATGAGGGGTACAATAAGAGAATACTCCAAACGTGTGAGCCCTCAATCCTTTCAAATCTGGATAGATTTGCTGAAGTAGGACCACCACATCAGCCAAATGACCTTTCAGCATAGATTTTAGATGGCAGTACAAGTGGTGAGGGGTTAGTTGTCTAAAAGATAAGCAAAAAACCTAGTATCCCTTCAGAAGGCATGGGTTTAGGCGTGAAGGAAATAGAGAAGGTTTTGGACACTGGAGGGAGCGTTCTGAAAAAATTACCTCTAGTGGAGCCTCATCCTAGTTTTTCAGACGCTAAGAGAGCTCAGAGAGCATTCTCTACAAGGAACCATACTGGCTCGGCTGCTCAGGAGAAGAGGAAGAATAAGTTTATGAAGGTAAGACAAACTTGACCCTCTTTTTTCCTCGGCAAAGACGTTGCGATGGATAGAATGATGAGCATTGCTATGAAGGCGTTGGTGGGTAAATTTTTTACCTCCGGGTGATAAAGGCTATGACTGAAAAACTGGATTTCCACTTAATGGAAACAAGTTTTCCACTTCTTGTCGGTGGAGGATTTGGAAAAAGTTGCAGAAAAAACCTGGATTATAGGCAGAGGGGTGCTTATGGTTAAGCGTTGATCTTCGGGTAATTTCAACCCTTTTACAGTGTTCTTCAAAAGATATGCTTATGGATACTAATGCCCTACCTCCCCATTGAATACTGGGATCTATCGGTTTTGAGAGGGATAGGAGATGTTGTTGGTAGATTTGTTTTCTTTGATGAAAGGGACCTAAGGTGGAATAAAAAACACATGGCCTGGATTTTAGTAGAGTTCAACATGGACCTAGGATTGCCAGAAGAAGTTGAGATTGTCACTGAAAAGGGGTCCTTCATTCAAACCCTAGAGTATTGGAGAGAACCCTTTTAGTGTAATGTATTAAGATCCACTGGCCATATAAAAACAAATTGTCCTTCAGTGGTTGGAGAGGCTCAGTTGCTGGAGTTGGTTCAGAAGCAGGAGAATAAGACTTAAATGGGAGGACTCGGAATGCTCAGATGGAGGTGCCCAGTCAATTCCCCTCTACTGAATCTTTCATTGGTAAGTTAAAGATTTTCTTTCCAAATTTCTTTAGTACTTCTTTGACAGAACTATTGGTTGTTACAAATCCCAAAATCCCTATTTTGACTGATACCTCTCCTCAGAGACCTCACACTACCCCTCATTTACACAATGAATGCACCTTGGCTTCTCCTCCTCCATTGGATACAAGTTTGTTTACCAAACCCTCAGAACCCTCATACAAAGAAGTTCTTATTAGTAAAGCGGCTCTTCAGACCTATAACTCCTTTGTAAATGGAGCTAGCCTTGTGGATATTGCAAATGTCACCATCAGGAAGAAGCCTAAAAACAAATCCACTAACAGGAAAAAATACATGGAGGTTATTGAGGGAGGGTTGGCAACATACCCCATAATGGTTTCTTCAAATTACCCTATTTCTGTTCCTTCTCCTTCTGGGCAACTTAGAGCATTGAACCATGATATGAGAGTTCCTTAATGCTAGTCTTAATCTCTCTTAACATTAGGGGGATTGTGGGTGCTTATTCCAAGACGCTATCCCTCAAGGAGCTTTTATCTACAATTAAACCTGATGTTGTGTTTCTTCAAGAGACTATGCTGGATCATGTTAGAGGTAAAGATTGTTTTCTAAAAGTTTGTCCGACATGCATGGAACTGTGTTGCGACAACCAGTTGGCCTTTCAGGGGGGTTACAATTTGGCAAGATGGAGTCTGATAGAAAAGCCAAAAAATAAGGGAGGTTGGGGAATAAGCGATCTCAATCTCTTTAACAAGGCCCTAGCTACCAAATCACTGTGGAGGGAACTTTTTCATGATGGTATTTGGAGTGCCACTATGAGAAGGAAATATTTGAAAGGAGTTGATGTTGTATCATGGCTGAGGAAGAAACACTTTGCTTTCCCAATAGCCTCCATTATTTGGAAAAATATATTGACTACACTACTTGTGGTTAAGCAGTGGATTGCTTGGAAGGTTGGTACAGGTACGAGAGTTCTTTTAGGCTAATTGGATCCTTTTCTGGGTGGAGGATCTGGCTTTATACTATCAGAAGAATTGCTACCACACCTACACAGTCAGAGCCTTTATTATCTTGCATATATACATAAGACAAATATCTCCAACTTGACAGGTTCCAGTATTTGGTTCTTTGCATAAGATCTCAGACTCACAGGAACTCTAGCCAGTGAATGGAACACATACATACAGGGAATTTACCAAAATGGGATCACTCTATCTACAGAACCAGATAGGTTGGCTTGGACTTTGAACAAACTAGAAGGGATTGTGCAGACAGTAAAAGAGGCCTATAATGCATTTATATATCTTTATGTGAATGATGATTTGAAGTGGTGGTATACAGTGATATGGAAAATCAAAGCTCCTCCAAAATCAATTTTATTTATGTGGTTATGCTTATGAAATAAAGTCTTAACATGGGAGATTTATAGAGAAAGGGGTGGAATTGGACCTTCAGCCTATCCATTATGTTTGAGCAGTGAGGAGACCATACAACATCTTGCAATAGATTGCAACATTACTTAGGAGGTTTGGACTTTGATTTGTAACATTCTTCAAGTCAAAAATAATTGGCATCTGCAACCTCTTTAAGAAAATTTAAAGCTATGGTTTTTAACAAATCCCAAGGTAAAATCAATTCCCTTTATTGTCACATGGGGCTTATGGAATTTAATGAATTCCATTATTTTTTAAGGCTATAAATATAACCTAGAGGAGGTTGGGAGAAGGGTTATTAAAGCATCAACAAAATACGTCCTAGATCTAGGTGCGGACAAAGTAAATTTTTTTATAAATCGAGCAGTTTTATTTGGTAATTCACCCATGGGATTCTTCGATGGCGCAACAAATAAGTATCAAAGTGGAATCGGGATTTTAGTGAAAGGCACCTCCACTCACTGTTTTCAGGCACACATGGCAACTGATGAAGTTGAATATAGCATCGACCCTGACCAATGTATTTAAATTTTGGTTAACTTTAAATTCGGTCTCCTCGTATTTTATTAGACTGGGTCCAAAGCTTTGTGTTAACAACAACTCCTTGGGAACAATACATGTAAAGTTCGAAACCATGCCATTATCGGGCATGTTTAACCTAAAGTTCTTCCTTGACCGTCACCGATCATAGGCACCGATGACGATGGTGGAGAGCTTATTCTTCACGTAGTTAATTGAGTCGGTACTGGCATGCACTAACATATGTCTATAACAAGGAGGCATGTGTCTACAGCAAGGCGGCATGTGGTGGCACATCTTAAATAATGCAGACCGCGAGTCTTTTCTCTCATATGATGGTACCCAAAACTTGAGTCCAACTTTGAAAAATCTCTTTCCCATCTAAGTTAATAAAGAGGATCATCAATTTGGGTAGGAGGTACTTGTTCTTAATTAATTATCATGTAATGTCCCCTCCTATCATACCAGCATGATAGAGAGGATGTGGTGCTAAAACTGGGCATCTAGCCCCATATCCATTAAGTAAAACTCATTGATAAAAATACATATACATGTGCATGTTATAGAAACATAGCGGAATTAAAATTCATGTTTAATATCTAACATACATTCAAACATTTCTGTGACAGCCATTAAATAAAGACATTGCAGAATTTATAAAAGAGAATACTTATCTGAACAAAGTAGTCACAAGCAACCAGCTATGCATCTGCAACATTCCACCCAACCATAGGCCAGTTGTGCTTATCAACCTCTTGATACAATTGCCACCCTCGAGCTGGGCATGATCTCTACAAGGAACCAGGGAACAACAGACTCACACATAGCCAAGCATACACCAAGATGAGCCAAGCCAATCTACAATTGGGTTTATCAGGTTGCTAGGAAATGGAAAGGAAGAGTGGCTAAGCTAGTGAGCTCAAGCATAGAGCCAGGGGTAACCTTACAATATCTATCTAGCTTGGCACCCACAATACCTACACACCCAACACAAGGAAGTATTCTTTTCACTGCTGTACAGTCCCTCAAGCCATACCTTCCCCATCTAGTGCTCTCAGGGTGTGCATAGAAGAGTAGCCAAAGCCCTCTTGATCTTCTTAAGAGGTTATCTCCCCCACTAGGTTTATCAAGCCTTCTTTGTCCTCTACCACTCCAATCTTTTTCTTACAGTCTCCCAATCAAACAGGGATGCAGATAATCAGCTAGCTACAATTGCTGGGCATGAGGAAAAATGTTTCTTCAATGGGATGTCTAAAGAGGGGGTTTCTACCAATTCAGAAAAATGTGGGAAATCCCAAAAACGAAATGGCAATTGGGGAACAACCCTGGAGAGCAGAAATCATTTTCAGAAAAACATCCATGGGCATTTTGGGGCAAAATCGACCTCCATCACAGTCCCAAATCGTGGCCCTTCTCTCCCAGCTGCTGTACAATGCAAAAACGAGCTCCCGGGCATGGAAAATGCAGGAAAAAGGGTGAAAAACGTGATGGGGAAAGACCTAGTAGTTCAGACTGCATGAGAGAGGAAAGACTATCGGTTTAGAATGGCTTTGGGCACCATTTCGTGGGTGTTTTCTTGCCCAAGGAGACAAAATATGATTTCCCAGGTTGATGGCTTGCCCATACACGGAATTGGCTGCCATACCTCTTCATTCCCAAGGCATTAACTGCCTCAACCAATTTCTGGAAGAATTAAATGATTGGGTCCATAACCCAAAATGGGTAGTTGAGGGTTTATGGGTTTTCTCATTGACACATGGATTAACACCATTGGCTCAAGGGTTTGAATAATTTCCCTCCCTATTCCTTGTAGAATCATGCCCCCATCTCTTTGTTGCATTGCATAGCTAGTTGTGGGTTTTTCATTAAAATTCGTATTTACATGATGTCTTATTTACATTGTGCCTATCTAGCACAAGAACCATAAGCATCTATTTTTAATTGCCAATACATAAAACGTTAAATCAATGGTGGGGCCTTGGCCTTGAGCTCCTCACCATGATTAAATTACAATATTTACATCATTTACGATTTAATGCGAAGGGGGTCAAAATGGGGACATTACATGTCACCTTATTTAACATTGAATAACCAATGCACATCCAAAAGGTTCCATCCTTGTTATTGACTACCAATATGTGTTCTATCCAAGGTGATGCACTTGGTCATATGAACGCTTTGTCTAATAATTATTGTAATTGCATCTTGAATTCACTCAACTCATTAGTTTGAAATATATTCTAGGCCTTGGATATGGGCATGTGTGTGTTATGTTATGCTCTCTTGTTGCCATTGTTGTCCATTGGAATCCACTTGAGTCACCCTTCACAAAAAAAGGAAAACAATGAGAAGAAAGGGTAATGGCAAAATGAAAATTACTAGCATGTTGAAATTGGCAGGAAAATTTTCATTTTTGGTGTTACAGATCTAAAAATTACCAACATATCCCACTTGTAATTGAAATTAGATTCAATATTTAGAGATTATGTGATGTCGCAAGGCCTTAATCATCACTTAAGAGTTCAATTCAATCATGATTTTTAAGGGGGGTTCCAAAAAAACCATCTCCCAAAGTTCAATTCTCATGACTTTTAGGGGGGGTTTGACAAACCGCCCCCAAAAGTTATGAGAATTGGGCTTTTAGGGGGGGTTTTCAAAAAAACGGCTCCAAAAGTTCAATTCTCATGACTTTTAAGGGGAGTTTTGACAAACCACCCCCAAAAGTTATGAGAATTGGGCTTTTAGGGGGGTTTCTCAAAACCGCCCCCAAAAGTCAAATTGTAGGACTTTTAAGGGGGGTTCCAACAAAATTGCCTCCAAAAGTTCAATTCTCATGACTTTTAGGGGGGGTTTTGACAAACCACCCCCAAAAGTTATGAGAATTGGGCTTTTAGGGGGATTTTTCCCAAAACCGCCCCCAAAAGTCAAATTTCAAGACTTTTGGGGGCGGTTTTAAAAAAACCACCCCCAAAAGTCCAATTTCCATGACTTTTAGGGGCGGTTTTAGAAGACCGCCTCCAAATGTTTGAAAAAAATTTTAAGGGGGTTTTTACCAAGACCCCAGTAAGACAAAACAACCCCTAAAGGGATATTTTGTTGTGGTGGAAATGTTGAATGATAAAAATGTTAGGAAGTTAAAAATGGATGAATGTTAGGAAGTTCTGAATGAGTGTTAGGAATGTTAAGAATGAATCTTAAGCATGTTAAGATGTGAATCCTAAGAATGAATTTTAGGAAGTTTTGATAGGAGCTATCTAAAGTTAGGAATGAAGAAAGTTTTCATAGAAGCAATCTAAAGTTAGGAATGATAAGAATCTAAAGTTATGAATGATAAGAAAGAATGTTAGGAAGTGTTGAATTTTAAAGATTGATGTTAGGAAGTTTTGATAGGTGTAATCGAAAGTTAGGAGTAAGGAATGTTAGGAAGTTTATGAATGATAAGGATGAATGAATGTTAGGATGTTAGGAATGTTAGAAAGTTTAGGAATGAATGATAAAAATGAATGATAGGATTCTTAGGAAGCTTTGAATGTAAGTTTTTATAGGAATCTTTAAGGATGAATGAATGTTAAGAATGAATGTTAGGAATCTTAGCAAGCTTTGAATGTTAGGAAGTTTAGTCCAATGTTAAGGAAGTTTTTGATAGAAATAGAAATGTTAGGAAGTTAAAGAATGTTAGAATGAATGTGTGGAAGTTTATGAATGTTAGGCAATTTTGATAGAAATATGAATGTTAGGATATGAATCTTTAAGAATGAATGAATGTTAGGAATTTTTGATAGAAATATGAAGTCTTAATAGGTTCAATATGAGTTGTTTGATAAAATTTTCAATCTTTTGGTTGTTTGATCGATATGATGTTGCAATAATAAATTTGAATTTCGTATAAATATAAATTTGATTCTTATATAAATGATTTATGTATTTCAATTTTTAACTAATGTTTCATATGTTCATTGTTCAGGTACTTTGTAGTTGGTGAATTATAGATACTATTGAAATCATGGCAAATGAGGATTTAACGATTTTTCGTTTTTAATCATAAGCGAGGGTTCCCGGATTGTGAAGTTTATGCTAAGTTAGAGCAATGAATTTAGTCAACGATTCGATGAATTTTTGTCGGTTTGTTGTAAATAATCATTTCTCTAATTTAGCATAAGCTTCACAATCCTGGAATCCTTGCTTGTGATTAAAAATCAAATGATCGTTATCTCCATTTTTCATGATTTCAGTTATGTGAACTTACATGTAAGAGATATATTATCTTTATGCAGCAATCATTTATTTAAAAACCATATATTAACAAAGTTCTAAAAAACTCATAAATCATATTTTTCATTACCAAATAATGTTTGATATATAGAATTTTGGTTTCAACATAAAAGTTGAATTTTATATAAATGATAAATTGAAATTTGTATAACTGATTCATATTTTCAATGTTCAGGTACATTTTATGCGGCTGAAATCATGGCAAATGGGGATTTAATGATTTTTTTATTTTTTAATCATAAGCAAAGATTACAGGATTGTGAAGCTTGTGCGAAATTTGAGCAATGATTTTAGACAACAATTTGATGAATTTTTATCGATTTGTGGTAAATAATCATTTCTCTAATTTAGCATAAGCTTCACAATCCTGGAATCCTTGCTTGTGATTAAAAATCAAATGATCGTTATCTCCATTTGCCATGATTTCAGTTATGTGAACTTACATAAGTAATATTTTAAAGTAAAGATTCGGGGCAGAGTGTGGGGACAACCACATTTGTTATCTCATCCCTTAAGTGGTCTAATAGACATATGGGGACCCGAATAAAGTATTTTACACAAAATTAAGACGAAATTACACATCAAAGTTTTCATTACCAAATCATTTTTGAATTCATTTCAGCATACTAAAATACGATCATTTAAACTCTTATTCTAGTTCACATTCAAGATCATAGACATAGTTGAAAGAAAAATATATATTGTACACAACATTTGACATGGACATGGACAAAAACATCGATCTATTAATTTTTGTTATAGTTAAAAACATCGCAATGGAATGCCGTCCTCAATTATCCGTTCATAGTCATATTTGGACAGTTTCCATTTTTTATTTTTTAATTGTTTTTTCGATGGAACTTTTACCAATTTTATTCGAGATGCACATACTAAATGACTATATTGACAACATATAACATCAGGTTCATAATCCTAAAAGTAGACATAATTTTCAGTCATATGGGTCTGCTGAAAAAAATAGCCCTTTAAAATGATGGATTCTCTCTCGTATGTATATCCGTTGTCATTGTAGTCTTCCAATAACTTCATCTTTCCTTCAGTGCAACGCATCAAATAATACTTCACATTTTCATTGTTGTCTATACATCCCCTGTGCAAATTACAATTGGCGTTAGGATTTTTAAATCAATTAAATTGACTAATATATACATGTATATAAGGTGATGGACAAGAATGAACAATCGACAAAATAGTTGTAAGATCATTACCTTCTCTAACAAGATCTGAAATTCTGTCGTCATCAGATGATATTGCTATTTCTTCTGATTCTAATTCTTCTACGCTTGCTAGTGGCATTTTTCCTTCAAGATTAATCTATGTGTGTTTCCAATGTTTTACGTAGTTGTTCGTTATGTTTTCACAAACTTCTGTAGATTCAACATTTTTAGTGCAAATATGAAAAAAGCATGATTTCTTTCTACTGTCAAATGCAAACACGTTTTGGAAGGCTTTTGTTTGATTAGAGTGAAAATATCTAGTCCCATGTATGGTGCTAGCGTCATATGGTATTGATCTATTTATATCTTGGACCCCAACAAGTCAAAAAAACCTTCATAAATGACAACTTTTGATGTTAGTGTACATATACTTAAATGTTAGTGTGCATTTTTTAAATTGACGATTAATATAAATTAAAAAAATCGTGTACATACCTGCGCACATCTTTTGATTGTTGATTATAATCATGGCTTTGATGTGATTTACACCATTGGACAACCTCTGCAGCTTAATGAAATCGTGTAGAAGAATGGTTCATTTTCCATCTTCGAAGTGCTCTTTTTACGCATGCTCCTACACCATCATGTTCATCTTTTCCATGTCCAGTTTCAAAGAAATTCCAACGATGTTTAATGTTCAATGCTTTATGAAGTCGACATAACCAATAAAATGATTGCGAAGATTTAAATTGTCCCGCACATCCATCCGACCATATCCAATATTCATTGAATTTAATGTCATGTCCTTTTAGTGAATTGTGGAAAATACTTTCAATACAATGCTAAACAAAATGTGTATCGTGTGTATGATCATCGCTGATATAAAAGTGATATTCTTTAATCACATCTCGATTGTTACACATGATTTCAATGCCATCAACATCTTGTTGAGAGTGTCTATATAGAACATGGACAAATATCGAAACTTGGTCAGAATGATAGTATTCACTCTGTATCTCTTTTTGCGCAGCAAATGTGTAGTTTTCACGTAGTTTTCTGCAAAATCAACCACTGACAAAATTGTTCCCGGTGGAAAAATTTCACAAGATTGTTTGAATTGAAGATCTTGCCATCATGCTCTATGTGAATGCTTGGTGTATTTATAAATTTCACTTTCAAATTTCTTGAGAAAATCTGTCACACATATTTTATCTTCTCGCAAATAAATTATTTTGGAATGTGCATCACTAGAACTTGTAGCATAACCGATGTATTCATATCTTCTCCAATCAACGGTTACATTTGACAGTGAGTGATCATTATCGATAGGATATTTATTGTGAAATAAGACCAGATTTCCACAACATTGACAATGTTTTCCATTGACTCATTTCTTATTATAAAATACTTCATCGTGATCTCTCTCACATAGAGTTTGAGATATGAATTCACGTACTGTGGGTGGAGGTGGTGAATTCGTTGAAAACATTTTACTAAATTCAAGAAACGTGTCGTAATATAATTGAAATTGCACATGATAACGGCAACAAAATGTGTCACGTATAGTAATAGGTCTAACATACCATGGTTTTTGTTGCACAAATATAGTTATTGACACATTAATTCCACGATGATCTTCCTTGAATTTATTAAACAATTGTACTTGTGTCATATCCATTATATGTTTTGGACTGCTTTCATACACCCCTCGTGATACTCTTTGTCGTATCACATCCCTTGAATTTGGTGAAACTTAAGCATGTGTCAACCATTATTCCCGTACAATATCTCTGTAAGGCTGTCTACAAATAATTGCCTAGCAAGCAAGTTCATCATTTTCATCTATTTGCATTCTGAATTTGCTATGTTTGTATAATGTCTTTCTTGAGGTTCCAACTGCTTTTGCTAGTTGTGTTGTCAAACGCTTTTGTTTAGTACTAGATGAAACAATTGCTGTATGAATTGCTCTACGTGTAGCACTGATATCTTTCTTCCTGGATTTTCCAAATTTTTTTATTCTATCACATTATGTTTTAATTTCGACTCTTTGGTCGCCTTGTGAATACCCAATAATGACGTAGCATTTTCTAACTTTTTGGTCACTAATAAACATCTCAAAATTTGTGCTTGCCCTGTTATTGAATAATTCTTCAGAACATCATCATAAAATTTTTGAGCACGATATCGTGCAGCATGTATGGGTATTTTTTTTCATATTTGTTGCAATCAACGTTTTCTAACATTTCATCATCAATGGTGAAAGTACCTATACATCAAGTTAAATTTAATTTAACATGTATCCCAAAATATAATTCATTATAAAAAATGAATTTGGAAAATACATGATATATACATACCTGGTCCAATTTCTGGATTTTGAACTTGATCTTCAATATTGACTTCATCGACATTAGTATGTAAATCACTATTTACATCTTCAACAATAGTCTCTTCAACTTCAATTTGTTCTTCTTGTACTCTATTTTCAATTTCCATTTCATCAACATTATCATGTCAAACTGTATTTATATCTTCAATAATTGTTGCTTGTGTTTCTGCAAGACTTGCTTTGTTGGCATGATATTTGAGTTGTTTTTTTTTCTCTATTATCATCATCATCATCACGTTTATGACCATATTTTCTTTTACGGTTTCTCTTACTACCCATGATTGTTTAATCTATAAATGATAAATTAAAGAATCATCACTTTATAGTAAAAAAACAAAATTAAGATTTAAAAACAGTTACGGAATTTATAAACACATGTATTGAAATTTACTTTACCTTATCAAAATCTTGTAAGAGCCTTTTGAAGAAAAACTCCTTGGAAAGAAATTTCCTTTGGAAAAAATCTTCTTTGAAAGAAATAAGAACTCCTTGACAATAAATCACCTTTGAAAAAACCCATTGGAAAAGAATAAGAACACATTCTAAAAAAATCTTATTGTAAAACCACTGGAAGAAAAACTTTTTGAAAAAATACCTAGGAAATTTTTTTTTTTGAAAAAAGTCTTGCAAAGAAGTAACTCTTTTGCAAAAATAACTTGGGAGAATAACTTTTTGAAAAAAGCCCTTGGAAAAATGCTTTGTAAAAAAAACCTCTTTTGCAAAAATATTTAGAAAAAAAAAATACTTTGAGAAAACCCGTTTCAAATAAATAAACTCAATTGCAAAAATATCTTGGGACAATAACTCTTTAAAAAAACTTTTCAAAGAAATAAGAAGGAAAAATACAACTTCTTTGAAAAAATAACTTGGAATAAAAACTTCTTTGCACAAAATACTTTGGAATAAAAACTCTTTAAAAGCACCCTTTTGGAAAAAAAAACACTTTGAAAAAACCCATTGCAAATAAATATTTGCAAAAATACATTGGAAAAAAAAAATCTTGAAAAAACCCATTGCAAAGAAATAAGAAGTGCAAAAATACCTTTGAATAAAAACTCCTTTTGCAAAAATGCCTTAGAAAAAAATTCTTTGAATGTACCCGTTGGAAAGAAATAGGAAGAAAAATACCTTGTAAAGAAAACTTCCTTTGCAAAAAAATTCTCCTCTGTAAACCCTTCCAAAAATATTATGACCACAAATATCCGAAATTAAAATGTGCGAAAATAATGAATGTACTTAGTTTTATTTATATAAGTTTAGACGACGAGGTATTTTTTTTTTCGACCGACGAAATTTTTTTACGTTTGGTTATTCGGCCGAATAACCTTTGTTGTAAATAACGGTTCCGTTACAAAAAAAGGTTATTCGGTCGAATACCCTCTGAAACCTGAAAACTTCACGTTTCCTCACAGTTTTCAGGTTTCTCCATTTTCGGAAGATAAAAACAATCTCTTATACTACAAAGCGACTGTCGGACTTGATACCATTAGTTTCGTCTTTGAATATAATTTTCGAATATATAGATTTTGTTGTGTATAGGTGAGATCTGATATTTTTAATTATTTGTTTTCTTAACATGTGTCGAGTTTGGTTTCAGAACTTTCAAAATGTGGTGAAATGAAAAATCCATAGCTTTAAAAATATACCACCAAAAAAATTGAAAAAACTATCGTGCAGTTAATTGGCATGTCTATTTCAAAACGGTATTCATAGATTTTTTAGTTTTATATTCAGTTGAGAGAAAAGTGTTGCGACAAAAAACATGTTGAAAATCGACAAGGTTTCCCCATTGATCGAATTCAAAAAAATATAATAATTAGTATATAGATCTATTGATTACAAACTTATAGTCATGCAGTAGTATATTGTGTGTAGATTGTCGTAGCATATTTTGTTTTTGCAAAAAACAAGTTTAACAATGATTTTACGTTTGCGACAAAACATGGCTATTTTGTAGTCCTTTCATTTTATAAGAACACGCTGTCAAACATTTGCCCAATCGACATATCGAATCTCAATATAAAAAATTGAAAAAATTATGAATAGAAAGCTAACATAATTCTCCAAAAGTTTTCTTTTTAGTGAAAAGTGAAATTCCAAACAAAAATATCACTTTTATTCGCCAAAAGTTGGAAAACATGAAAAAATCAGATTTATTTTCTCACGGGACCCCCCAAAATAGACACCCAACTTCATGGATTCACCCGGGGGTGAAGGAATGATTTCACTAGAATTTCTCTCGAAATCAAGGGCGTAAGATATATTGGAGGGAGATTTTTCTAGGGAGAATTTTTTTTTAAAAATTTTCCTCATTAATATACGAGAGGCTATTCGTTTTGGATTTATTTATTTTCTAATACGTATTGGTCGAATATATTTTAGCTGAAAAACCCCTTTCCATATAAGAAAATAGTCCACTAAATTTTTGGATCCCCCTCAATTTAGCCCCCAAAATTATCCATGATTCAAATCACAATTTCAAGCCAACGACAACATAGGCACATGAGGATTTGGAAGATGAAGAACTAACAATTGTAATGAAGGAGTTAGACCAAGAAACTCTAATTAAAAATGAACAAATTCTAATTTCTTTGTAAGTAGAAGAGGAAGACATGGAAACCATTCTCATGAATTTCATGGCCAAGGATAAATGTATGAAGAATATCATATCCAATTCCATTACTATAAACAAGTTGGACATTATTCACTTGAATGTAGAAAGAAGTTGTTTGATATGAATCACTCTAAAAATAATGATTAATTGTTTATCACTTTTTTAAACAATGCACAAGAAATTTCAAAAGAAGTTTGGTTTTTAGTTAGTAGTTGTAGTAATCACATGAGTGGAAAAAATTATATGTTTGCAAACATAAATAAATCTATGCAATCATAAGTAAAATTGGGAGATATTAACAAAGTAGATTTCATGGGTAAAGGGAGCATATAAATTAAAATTATGGAGAAAAGAAGGACATTCCAAATATGTATTATGTTCCTAATCTTAAGAACAATTTAATTAGAATTGGAAACTAATATAGAAGGGATATAGTGTGTATTTTGAAAATAATACATGCTAAATTCTTGATAAAAATGGAAGGCTAATTGCAAAAGTCCAAGTGACACAAAATGGGATGTTTTCTTTAAGATTGCAAAATGAGTTGTTTGTTGCTTTTAATGTAGTGTCCAAAGATTAGTAATCATTATGGCATTTGATATTTGGCCATGTATGTTTCAATGGTCAAAATTTGTTACATAGAAAAAACATAATAAATGGTTGATTGAGAATCCAAACAAATTTTGTGAAGGTTGTATTATTGGTATGCAACATAAAGAATCATTAATTTTTCTATTGGAAAGACATAATAGTAAGAGCTCCACTTGAAATAATGCATTCAAATCTATGTGGGTATACGAAAACACCTTCTATTGGAAATTACTTGTATTTATCACTTTCATAAATGATTATTCCATGAAAACTTGGGTATATTTCTTGAAAAACAAATCTAAAGAATTTGAAAATTTTAAGTAGTTTGAAGTCTTGGTTACGAAACAAAGTGGATGCTACATTAAAGTTCTAAGAACAGAGGGAGGTTGAGAATTAGTGTCCAATTCTTTTTGGGTTTTTACAAAGAAAATGGCATTAAAAAACAATTTACAACTAGCTATACATCACAACAAAATGGTACTACACAAAGGAAGAATAGAACACTCATGGAAATGGCAAGGAGCATGCATAAAGCTAAATATTTACCAAATCAATATTGGGTTGAATTTGTAGCTTATGCAATTTATAATTTGAATCATTCCCCTATAAAGATGTTGAAAGATAAAGAACAAAAAGAAGCATGGAGTAATAGGAAACGTAATGTTTCTCATTTGAGAGTGTTTGTGTGCATTGCATATGCACATGTTCATGATGAAAATAGGAAAAAATTAGATGATAAAGGAGAATGATGTATTTTTTGGGAAATAATGAGCAAATTGAGATGAAAGAGCTAAATGAAGATCATGATTCAATATAATATCCATCCAACAATAGTTTTGGTTTTGCGACAAATCAATCTGCTTCCAATTCTTATTCAATAGTTAGATATCACTCCAGTGATAGCATGGGATTAGATGAAATTCCAAATAAGACAAGAAAGCTCATGGAAATATATGAGGTAACTCAAGTTAATGATGATGATGATTTAATTTCCAATTTCGAATTATTTTCTATTGTTGATCTAGTATGTTTTGAGGAAGCAATTAAGAATGAAATTGGTAAAAATCCATGGATGAATAAATTGAAGCAATAAAGAAAATTCAGACTTGGCAATTAGTGAATATTTCATAAGGAAAATATGCAATAGGTCTAACGTGTGTCTATAAGAAAAAGGTTAATGCTGATGGAAATATTGTGAAACATAAAGATATGATAGTTGCAAAGGGATTTTCACAACAACATGGGATTGATTATAGTGAGACTTTTTCTCCAGTAGTTAGACATGATATAGTGAGATTAGTGTAAAGCAATAATAACTCAGCATAAGTGGAAAGTTTATATGATGGATAACAAATAATTTTTTTTGAGTGAGATATTTTAGGAAGAAGTATATGTGCAACAACCACTAAGTTATCAGATTTTGGGTCATAAATATAAATTTTGTAGATTGAATAAAATTTTGTATGGTCTCAAGTAAGCACCACGATGTTAGTATATTCACATTAATTCATACTTTTTGATCAGCAAAGGTTTTATCAAATGTAGGAGTGAACCAACTCTTAACATAAGGGTGGATGATCAAGGTGGGATATTAATTGTACACCCATATGTTGATGATATGATACTTAAAAGAAAATTTTCAATTTAGTTGTTTAAATCAAGAATGAAAAAAGAGTTTGAGATGACATATTTTTTCTTAATGAAATATTTTTTGGGTATAGAATTAAGTCAAACAAATGAAGGAATTTTCATTTGTCAAAAGAAAAAAATACAAAAGACATTTTAAATAGGTTCAATATGTTGAATTGCAAATCAACACCTACACCTATGGAAACATGATTGAAATTAATCAAAGAAGATAAGGGCTCAAATGCAGATCTAACTTTGTACAAAATATTAGAGGGAAACTTGGTGAATTTGAAAGTGACAAAGCCCAACATTGTGTATGCAGTAAGTCTGATTTCAAGGTCCATGGAGAGACCAAAGGACTCACAATGGCAAATAGGGGAAATAATTTTGAGATCTATTAGTGGAACAAGCGATGATGGGATCTTGTATTAAGATTCAAATAATTTCATATTAGTCGTCTACATAGAAAGTGATTTTGTAGGCAACATTGATGACATAAAAAGCACATCCAACTTTTTCATCTTGGTTTAGGAGCAATCGCATGGGCTTCCCCAAAAAACCCATTATTACTCTTTCAAGAACAAAAGTTAGAATATGTAGAAACAATGTCGACAACATGCTGAGCATTGTGGATGAGAAGAAGATGTCTGATTTGATGCAAGTGCAATTTGACAATATTTTAGCAATAGAATTATTAAAAAATCATGTTTTTTAGAAAAGGAACAAGGACATTGATACGAGATATAATTTCATAAGAGAACTTAACAACAATGATGAAATATACTTTGAATTTTGCAAGTCTCTCTCTCTCTCTCTCTCTCTCTCTCTATCTATATATATATATATATATCTATATATCTCTTCACAAATCCATGAGAGAAAGAGAGTATTGAAGACCTGAGAATTTTTTTTGGCATCATCAGTTCAAGAAAACAAGGTTGTCAATCTTAAGGGATGATGTTGAAGTGTTAATCTTGACATGAAACCATCCTCAACCATTTAGACAACTTAGTTTTCCACCACCAAATAGACCATTAGCCAAGTCAGTTGTCGATAATGTAACGGTAGTTTCCAATACTACATAAACACACTTCTAAATTCTATTTCATTTCTCGCCTATAAATAAAGCGTGCGATATATACATAAAATCAAGTTGTATGGCCTTCAATGATTAAGAATAATATGTATGTGTAGTATCTCATCGTTAATTTCATATTTTGTTCAGATTTGTCCTTGCTGCACACTTTGTCTCTTTTTTCCCTTATACTTCATTGGTATCAAGTTTAATAAACCCTTCATTGTCACCCTGAAAAGGAATGATTAACACAAATCAAATGAATGCAAATTTTAATAATATTCAAACCCACTTTCTTAAACTTGGATCCAAACCATTTTTAGAGAGAACATTGGGAGCATAAAAAATGTACAAAATCGAAACCCTTAATCCCAAACATCCCAAATAAAATACAATAATTAATATAAATATACTAGACATACCAAATCAAATATTTTGAGCTACTTAACTTGTTTCTAAGTTCAAAAACATTTACAAGGTAAAGAGAAAATATGATATTAATTGCCCGATACATAAATCCATACCATACATGACATCAAGGAGTGGGAACTCTCATATGAATATTTAAGAAAAATGAAATGCACTACTTGAACCAAACCCAATATCCATTCCTTCCTCCATCAAGTTTGTAGATGTCGTCAAAAGGCCAAGTTTTAAAATTTATTTAATTGATACATATAATTTCATATCCACAACTAAATTATAGTATAGAATGGAAGTTGAGTCACTTTCCTTAATTTCTAACTTCAAACCTAGTTGAAGAAAAGTTGTTCAAAGGAAAGATGGGAAAATATGTGAAAATTCACAGAAGACGCAAAATATAACACACCAAAGTCTATGGAGTGTCACCCACTCTTCTCAATATTAGCTTCTAAATATTGGAAATACAAAGACTAGATTTTTAGCATGTCTTCTTTGTTGACAAGTATTCACCAATAACTCTAACTAATAAATGCACAATTAACTAACTACTCTTAACAACTCCAATCAACAACTTATAATGACTAGTGGGAGTAATTAGGATATTCAACACTCTCCCTTAATTATGACCATTACAAAAATCAACACAAAAAATGCCTAAGTGTTGTCTCTAAAATTCAAAATTGTTTATTGCTAATGGCTTAGTGAAGATATCTACTATTTGATCCTTAGATCCACAAAACTATAATTTGATGTGTCCATCATTCACAGTCCTGCATATGAAGTGATCTAGTAAGTGTCAATTTGTTTACCTTTGAGGTGAAACACATGATTCTTGGATAAGGAAATGGTTGAGTTGTTATCACAAAATATAGGATCTTGCTCCTTCTCTTCATGTGCAAGATCACTCAAAAGTATTCTTATCCAAATTGCTTGGAATGATGCTAAAATTGCTACCACATATTCTGCTTATGTTGAAGATATTGTAACAATGGGTTGTTTCTTAGAAGCCCATGAGATAAAAATTGTTCCCAAATGAAATGCATACCTTGAATTATTCTTCATGTCATCAACATTTCCTGCAGAATCACTATCTATATGTCCAAAAAGCGAGTTATCTTCGGAGCTGGAATACCATATACCATAGTTAGTTGTACCTATAATGTACCTCAAATTTTTCTTTTCAACATTCAAATGAGAGTCTTTGGGAGACTCCATAAATCTCGAAATCATAATTACCTCATAAATAATATATGGCCGAGTAGCTATAAGATACACGAGACTTCCTACCAACCTCTTATACATTATGGAATTAAATTCTAATCCTTTATCATGTTTGCTCAACTTTATGCATGTAGCAAAGGGTCTACTTATTGTTCTACACTTTTTCATTCTAAATCTCTTCAAAATACATGTGGCATACTTTTGTTAACAAATAAAAATGCCTTGTGCAAATTCTCTACTTCTATCCCAAAAAAATATTTCATTAAGCCAAGATCAGTCACCTCAAACTCTTCTTTCATGACTGTTTGGAATTCTTTCAATAATAGGTTTCTAGTATATATCATGTCATCAACATAAACATAGACTATTAAGATTTACCTTGATGACATATTTTGGTGTAGAGTGTGGGCTCATTGCTTCTCCTATTGAACCCATGAATGAGAAAATAGGATTCAATATGACTATACCAAGCTCTTGGAGATTGCATCAAACCATACAATGATTCCTTCAACTTATACACTATGTGCTCTTGTCCTTTGAATTCAAATTGTGATGTCCCCTCCCATCCTACCAGCTAGATGGAGAGGAACGTGAGGTTAAACTGGGCATCTAGCCCCCATAAACTTCAAACAATCATTCAAATTTTATAATAGAGATATGAAGATGCATAATTATCAGAAAACACAACGGAATTAAATTCATTTAACCCATCCACATACATTCATAATATTCATCAAATGGTAATTGCAATTTAACACAAGAGAATACTTATCTTATGCGAAAGTAGTCCCACGCAACTGGCTATGCAACTGCAACGTTCCACCCAACCGTAGGCCAGTGTGCTCCTCAATCTCTCAGCACCACTTCCACCCCCGAGCTGGGCATGAGCTCTACAAGGAACCAAGGAATAGCAGACTCACACATAGCCAAGCCTACACCAAGATGAGCCAAGCCAATTTACAATTGGGTTTATCAGGCCGCTAGTTGATGGAAAGGAAGAGTTGCTAAGCTAGTGAGCTCCAACACAGAGCCAGGGATAACCTTGCAAGATCTATCTAGCTTGGCACCCACAATACCTACACACCTAGCACAAGGAAGTATTCTTTTCACTGCTGTACAGTCCCTCAAGCCATACCTTCCCTATCTAGTGCTCTCAGGGTATGCATAGAAGAGTAACCAAAGCCCTCTTGATCTTCTTGAGAGGTTGTCTCCCCCACTAGGTTTATCAAGCCACTTATGTCCACTACCACTCCAACACTTCAGCTCACAGGCTCAAACCAGAAACGAGGATGCACATAACAGCAGAACCACACTTGCTGGGCATGAGGAAAACGTTTTCCACAGTGGGATGCATGAGACAGGGTTTCAACTCACTCAGAAAAACGTGGGAACACCCAAAAACGAAATGGGAAGATGGGGAACAACCCTGGGAAGCCAATCCGTTTTTAGAAAAACGTCCTTGGACATTTGGGGGCAAAAACGACCTCTATACAGTCCCCAAAACGTGGCTCTTCTCTCCCAAGCTACTGTATATGCAAAAACGAACTCCCAGGCATGGAAAAATGCAGGATTTGGATGAAAAACGTGTAGGGAAAGACCCAGCTAGCTCCAACTGCATGAATGAGTCAAGACTGATTATTCAGAATGGCTTTGGGCACCATTTCGTGGGTGTTTTCTTGCCCAAGGAGACAAAACACGAATTTCCAAGTTGATGGCTTGCCCATGCACGAAATTGGCTGCCATACTTCTTCATTTCCAAGGCATTAACTGCCTTAATCAATTTCTTGGAAGAATTAAATGATTGGGTGCATGAGACAAAAAGGGTAGTTGGTGTTTTATGGGTTTCCTCATTGACACATGGATTAATACCATTGGCTCAAGGGTTTGAATAATTTCCCTCCCTTTTCCTTGTCGAGTCATGCCCCATCTCTTTTGTTGCATTGCATAGCCGGTTGTGGGTTTTTCATTAAAAATTCGTAATTACATGATGTTTTATATACATTGTGCCTATCTAGCACAAGAACCATAGGCATCTATTTTTAATTGCTGATACATGAGCTCCTCACCATGATTAAATTACAATATGCACATCATTTACGATTTAATACAAAGGGGTCGAAATGGGGACGTGACACAAATATTGGTGGCTTATCTACATAAAATTCCTCCTCTATTATGCCATTCAGGAAGGATGATTTAAAATACATATGGTAGACTGACCACCTGTTTTGAGATACAACAACCAAAACTACTTTTATTGTATCCATTCGTGCTACTGGAGCAAATGTTTCTCCATAATCCACACCAAGTTGCTGAAAAAAACCTTCTGCTACAAGTGTGGCTTTGTGCTTTTCCACTCTGCCTTTCTCATTGAGCTTTGTCTTATATACCCATTTAACTCCAATGTTGGTCTTTTCTGCTGGAAGATCTACAAGATCCCATGCCAGTGTTCTTTGAATGGCTTCTATTTGTTCATCCATTGATTAAACTCACTATTATTCCTTCATTGCTTCTTCAAAATATACTAAGATCAAAGAAAAATGTGCTTGGTCATCATCAAGCTCTTCATAAATGTCCTATAATCTTCGTGTCTTCTAGTTTCTTAGAGTAGGTATAGTAGGATCTGAATCACTACTGAAAGAAGAACTATGCACTGATGGTTCTTCTTATCTTTGCACTTCTAGTCTTAGGAGTCTAGGTTGGATTTGTTGTCAGGTTCTACCTATCAATCCACCCATGGAACTATAATCTGGTTTCCATTTGTTCCATATATTTGATCCTCCCAAGACTTGTATTATTGGAACTTCACATCTCTTCTCATAATGAAATTCTTGGTGCTAGGATTGTACAACCTATAGGTTTTAGACTATTCACAATAAAAATTTACCTTTCATTTATGTCATCAAGCTTCTTTCTCAACTGTTCAGGAATGTGGGCATAGGCCACACAACCAAAAATTCTGACATGTGAAATAATAGACTTCATGTTACTGCATGCTTCTCGAGTAACTTTATATTTCACACTGCTAGTGGGTGACCGATCCAGGATGTAAACTAAACAAGCTACAAGTTGTATCTTATTCCTACGCATTCATCGTAGGAGACCTATTGGCACACATTCATCGTAGGAGACCTATTGGCACACATTCATCGTAGGATACCTATTGGCACGAGATCGACATTTCTCTAATGTAATTGGCATAATTTTCATATGCCATAGACTATCAATACAGTATTCACTTGAATCTCAGCACCTACAGGGAAGTATACTGTCAAAGGAGCATTCCAAACCTTGCTACTATACATGTTAGCATGTTTCTTGTCTTATTTGGTGGTGTGTAGTAGTCATCTTGTTTTGGACAGTAGTAGTTAGAATGTTTTGAGTATATCCGAAATTGAAGGAATTTATTGCATGTTGCATGTCTTTACGTCTTTAGAGTTTTGATTTCTGAATATAGTGAAATAATTCCACTACCATTCTTAAGAGATTGGATTACAACTCCATATTCCTTTAATGTAAATCAGTCTTTCTAAGACTTTGAGTAGGGAGCCTAGTTAAGGATGATAGAAGGAAATAAAACATCGTAGATTAAGTGAATTTTTATGAATGATAAATAACAATAACTTTAAAGGAAAATATGCTCAATGATAGGTAGAAGAGATCTTTTAGAATACATATTTAATGAACTATGTAAGATAAGGATAACAAATACAACCTAAGTAGTTGGTGCCAATAAAGAGTCGAATATTGAGAATATATGCATAAATACGAGTTTGCTTCAACACGATAAGTTAGATTGTGTAATGATGGATCGGAAATCCTTTTTTTAAGGTATTTCTCTCCCTTATTGAATCATCTTTTGGATTACTTCCTTGACATTCAAAAAAAATCATTGGGAAATGCATCATAAGGACTTCCCATTTGCTAGGAATTTGATAGTAGTTGGGTGCATTTTGCAAGCTTCACATGTCTAATATGTCTCTTGTTGGTTTCCTATCAAAGTCCAGTTTTAGTGCTATTAGAAGATTCATCAATCATATTTATGGTCCAAGGATGGTGGAGAGGGGGGCATTCCTATGGTTCCCATGGATGTGTGTACCATGTCCAAGGACAATGGAAGACTTGGCTTGATCGATGTTGTCATTGTGGGTCATATTCTTGTTGTTGAGTAGGTGTTGAGATGGATAGACTCTAGAGGGTTCCACACCTAGTTGGTCTTGTTTAGGCATTGGATGATCATTTTTCATATAGTATATATTTAGTTTATTTTGATGTATATATGTTAAAAAAACCATGTAGAATGTCAAATTACTTGTAGAAAATGTGAAAAAATAGGTTCAACCATTGGATTCTGCTAAGCATTAAAGCATCGACTATTTAGTACATATTTAACATCAATCATCTACCAGTTATAACATTGTAATCAAATGATCAACCATAACATTAACCATCAAGTTTCAACATATAACATTTGTCATTAGCAAAATGTAACAAATAACATGATCCATGAAATGAAACAGAGCATCATATCCATTACCAAAGAGTTGTAATATGCAGTGAACAATTCAATCATCAAAGGTAGGTTCAAACTTAAAACTTAAAATATGATATAATGTTTACAATGTAATCCATACTTGTTAACATTGAATTCACCCTTGGTGAATTCAAGTGTTGCCTTCATTATTGTTCGTGAACATATTTGGGATTAGATTGGACATCTCCTTGGTCCATCTTGATTGTTCGACATCGAAGGTTCATGGAAACATTCTTAATGGGTTTTATGGCCATTATCCTTTATACTAGAGTTGTTAGATTACAATTATTTTTAGTAGGTATTATGTCAGGAGGGCATGCATGTGAGGTGTCCGTGGTTTTGTCCATTTTTGGGCATGGTGGTGAACTTGAGTTTTCATAGTTCCTATATTTGAGGAGGTCACTACACTTGTCTTTGGTTTGGTGCAATTCAGACTGTTGTAGCCTTTAAAACAATCAAGTCTAATGAATTTTGGATGGGGTATGAAATTCTATTATCTTTAGATGAGATCTATTGAGGTTGGAACCCTCTCAAACACCATGAAACAATTAATGATAATATAAAATATTTAAGTAATAGTTTCCATTCTTTTTATATTATAAAAAAAAGAAACTTTTACTTTAAATTTTTGATATGATCATGTTCAGTTGGCTTTTGTGTCAAGCAATGTTCTATTCAAAGCTTAGAAAAGTGTTCCCTACTAGGAGAATATTTAATTTGACCCTTAGCACCTCGAGAGTGCTTCAAGAGTGTTACCTCACAAATTAGCATCCTTCTGATTAGGTCATGAGGGCTAGTGCTAAGATTGGAAACTTCACAAGAGATGCAATGTTCTAGAACCTAGGAGAAATCTTGTCTTTGCATCATTTTATGTCAATAATTTGTCATCCCACTATATCTGCCTTGCAGTTCGTCCTCTTTCATTTATAGCTTCACCTGAACAATTCATTATTCTTTCAGTCGTTTCTTCTTCAATATTTCCTTTGCTAGAGGATAGACAGGAGTGCAAAAGTCATCTCCCCTTGGGTCAATGGGGTCTAGCCTAGGTGGTTAAAGCAGGGTATTTTGATCCTCTTGACCCAAGTATGATCCCCACTTGTGACATGCTTGCCGCTTGTGGGTCAATTTTCCTCCACAATATGTTGTTTCACATGGATGGGACAAGGTACTAATCTTGGGAAAGTTTGGAGGAATAGATCGCCCTAGTCATGAATACTTAGCCAAGATTTTACATCAAAAATTTGTGGGTGCAATTACTTTGTTGATCTAAGAAATTTTTAAAAAGTCATCTCCCAAGACTATTAAAGAAGAACAAGAAGACAACTCTACTAATTTAGGGAGAAAAATACAAATAAAAACTCAACTATTAGATGAAAAAACTGTAAGTAAGAAGAAGATGCAATTGATATCATCATTAGAGCTATGAATGGAAATATCCACGCCAAGAACCCCTCTGATAGTGTTCCTCCCTGCCATGTCCATGTTGAGCATATCCTGAAAGCATTGCATTCCATGAGACTGTATTTCGCTCTGGAACTTGGTCAAACACTTTATCTACATCCTCCAAACACCCACATTTAGAATACATGTCTACAAGATCCACTTGGATTTGCTTGGATATGAAGTCTTCATTTAGGCCACTACCATTTGGTATTGAGACCAAAACTTGAAATAGAGCAATTGAACTCAACATTTGAAGAATCCTTGAACTCGGAATTAACAAGCAGAGTGCCATTCAATGTGTTTTATAAACCAATGAAAGATTCGCCAAATTTTTACAATATTTTATAATTCAATGAAATATTTGTCAAGTGTTAACAATATTTTATAATTTAGTGAAATATTTGCCAAGATTTTACAACATCATATAATAAAATGAAAGATTCACCAAAAATTTATGTATACATATTATATTATTGATAAAATCGCCTTCAAATTTTCGTATATATTGGGGAGATTTGCCAATTTTTTATACATATAAATTTGGGGGGGGGGGGGGTTCTTAAAATCATCCCTGGATACAACTTCTATCCAATACTCATTTGGAAATTTATTTTCCTTAAGCATGCTCCTGGACATGTTCATAATTGTTTTGTCCTTTCTCTCAGCTACTCCATTATGTTGCGGAGTGTATCTTATGGTGAACCACCTTTCAATTTCTTGATGCTTGTAGAATGATGAAAAATATTTGGAATCATTTCCTCCACCTCCATCTAACTTGAGTGCCTTGATATACTTTCCATTCATATTCTCTCCCATAGCTTTGAACTCTCTGAACTTTTCAAAAGTCTATGATTTGTTCTTCACAAAGCACACCCAAACTTCCCTACTAAAGTCATCAATAAATGCTAGGAAATAAAGACTTCTTCCTAAGGACTACATTTGCATCAGACCAAAAAGGTCTGTATGCAACGATTCAAGGTGTCCTTTTTACCTAAAGGATGTATATGTAAAACTATCTCTTGGGTGTTTAGCTAGGATACAAGTTTCACAAGAATTGTACTATTCATTTATCAGGGGTAGACCTTTGACAATGGGATTTGTCTGCAAAAGGATGAGACTAGTAAAGGGTAAATGACCATACCTATGGTTCCATAACCAAGTCTCATTAGTGCTTGATACATTTTGTGCATATGACAATGACTGATTCAAACTTCTCAACATCAGGGGAAACATTCTATTTTTGGTCATTTGTATATGTGTTATGAGTCTCTCACTAGGTGGCTTATCTAGTATTGTACAAGTGGGACCTTTAAATATGAACACATAACCATGCTAAATCATGTAGCCTACACTCATCAAGTTATGTTTAAGACTATGTACATAGAAAAAATCATAAATGCCTTTGTTTTCATCTTGCTTAGTTAATACTGAAACTACACCTTTACCTTGGTATTTTACAAGATAATCATATCCTAGATTGATTTCATATGTGATAGAGCTATCCAAACTTGAAGAGAAAACTTTGTTAGCTGTCATGTGGTTGTTGTAGCCACTATCCTACAACTAGAGATCCTTGATGGTGTTGGTTTCTTCAATGAACTAGCATGAAAGGAACATTAATTCAGATAACCCTTCATCATTGTTTCTTATATGTACTCTACCCTTGTTTAGATATGCTTGCTTCTTCTTGCATTCACCCTCATAGTAACCAAACTTATTGCAGTAAAAAGATTGGATCCGAGAATTGTCTTTGAATTTTATACCTTTCCCCCTTTTTTTCTAAGAGTGTTCTTGATGTTGTTCTTGATCTAGGTATGATATCTCCCTTGTTTGAGAAATATTTCTTCCTCATCTACTTCTACTTCTATTTCCTCAACATATTCCTTTTACTCGGCTAATGAAGGCCTGGGTATGAAATGCATTCTCAAGTGATGAATAATAATTCTAGTTAATCCTAAGGGAAACAAAGACTTTACTGTAGATAAGAGAATAGTGATGGAACAATTGTGTTGTTTCACACAAGGTGGATGTTGTCTCAGTGCAACGACAACCAAGCTTTGGCTCGACTGTTGGTTCCAGGACCTTAAAGACAAGACAACTAGATGGAGAGTTTCGTAGAATATCCAACGCAGTCTACCTCCGACTGTGCATATTCAGCTGGCCCTCGACCATACATCGGTCTGGGATTTGCAAGGAGCAGCAGGAAAGGCATAAGCATTGGAATTTTATCCGTCGGTCAAATAGGTATTTACCGAGCTCAGTCATCAAACAATACAATAATTCCAATGCCTCCACATGCACAAAAACTCAACTTCACAATAGTCAAACCTCTGACCGATGCTGAGAAGGAAGAAGATTATGAAGTCCAACACCACTTGAACACATTCACCTTCTAGACCAAGCAAATTGCCGATATGAATCCACTTGGGATTACAATGAAAGCTCATCGGGACCCTCCAGAAGCAGCTGAACAGTCGGATGAGGGTACACAATCAGATAACCCACTACTGGAGTATGCTATCACGAAAGAAAATATCCGACGGATAACCGATGAGTTATCTAAATCCTGACGGAAAAGGGAGACCAAATTACAAGGAAAGGGGAAAAGGAAGCTCATTATCCAAGAACCAAAAGAAGAGGATGAAGGTGAGCTCTTTGACAGTGCAACAAAAATTCTAGCCGATGTAGCTAAACACAAGATCCCTGTCGAGTATCAATTTAAGAAATTTCTAGAAGAAGAAATGTCCCACAGTCATCCACCACACGAGAAGAAATCCAAGATTATGGTCGAACCCCATGTTGACCTAAATCTAATCCCACCTCCGCCATCCCTGACCATTGTCATGGAAGATGAAATCTTCCGACCCCCCAAGCTCCCATAACACTTGCACCCCGTTCATCCCTTAATCTTCCAGATATCGTATAGACACTTCCTAAACTACTAAGAGAAAAAATTCAAGTTGATAATGACCTGAATTAATTTATAGCTCAGCTCCCCTCTTTTTCCCCATTAGCGACAGTTAGTCACTAAGAAACCTGTTATCACTGATACAAGTCTCCCGACCGATTCAGCTCCACCCGATGCCTCTACAACAAACTGCCATCTCCACCAAGAATCACAGAACCCCAATTGGTCGGTTATCACCAAACAAGACTAGAAAGAGACCTTAATCCATCTAGAAATATTTTCTCGCAAGAAACTTCATCCTTCATCCCCTTACCATTCAACCCACTGGTGGAAGACTCGACCTCACCTCGACATTCAGTCGACCTCCCAGAAATTCCACCAGAAAATGATAACCCCGTTGAGGCTGAAACGCTTATCCCTGAAGCCTTAGTAACCATAGTCAGTCTGGTTCCGTTAGGAATCCCTAAACCCCCTCCATCACCACCTGCAGACAAAATTCCACCTTCACCTCCGACCATTTCACCTTCGGCTCAAATCGATCCTAGTCCTCCATCCCCTACCCTTGCCGACGATTCCATTCAAAATTAAGTAGCAAAACAGATTGAAGACCAAGCAGAAACAACTGGTGCAACTGCAAAAGAAGAAACCACGATCACAACACCAAAAAAATCTAGTACAACAGTACCAGAACAAGCCAACACTTCAGCACCTGAAGAGGCAGACACAACAAGAACAATGCCATAAACAACAGGACCAGAGTAGACAGAACAAGCCGCAACCAACACGCAAGCAGATGCAGAAAAAAAACTAGAGGTGGTCGAACAACAAAATGGACCAGAACAACAAAACGAGGCTGCCGACAAAGCATAAGGGAAGAAAAAGAGAAAGCAACATAAATAAAAGAGGCGACAAGAGAAAGAACTATAGAAACAGAGGCAGCAACAACATCTTCAGTATATTCAACAAGAAAGTCGTCTCTTTGTACACTTGGACCAGTTTGGCCCAATTTCTAGTTATGATCCACAAGACGCAACGTAGGAAGAGCTCGACCTACTTGCAGATGCACTTATCAGAGAA
The DNA here is from genome assembly GCA_027924585.1 of Larix kaempferi. NCBI lineage: Eukaryota > Viridiplantae > Streptophyta > Pinopsida > Pinales > Pinaceae > Larix > Larix kaempferi. The sequence goes on from BSBM01000444.1 coordinate 6,041,140, forward strand.
CAGAGGCAGAGAAGAATTGAAACACAAGAGCACATTCAAAAGCTGCAAGAGGAACAAACATCATTTTTGGCTAAGTGTGAAGACTTAGCGCAACAAGTCGTCCCGCTGCCGTCGAGGTCCAACACAACAAGTTCACTCGACAAGGGATACAAAATATTGGAAAGTGTCATTTCAGCTTTGCAAGATGAATTGACCAAGACTCAACAAGAACAGGACACAGGTACCTCGACCTTAATGGAAAACAAATATGCAACATTCACGGCACTTCATATCCCTTTAAGACAGTATACCAATCAAGCTTCCACAGTAGCCAAAGTCCAGAGTAACTGGTATAATCATTATCATAATGTATTTAAATAAATGCAGCGGATGCATCAGTTACTTAGCAATCTGCATCAATAGCGACACAACGCTGACGAAGCTATCACCTAGACTATCGACAAACAGATCATCATGGAAAACAGGAAGCTTGAAAAATTAGAAAAGCAGGAAGAACAGTGAATGAGCCAATCCCGACTGAGCCTTTTCAAAGTGGAAAATATTTGACCATACCTTCAAAGACTGCCTTCAACCGCTGATGACAAAATAAACCTCTTTGGTCATGAATTAATTAATCTGCAAACCATGTCTACTCAAGACAAAATGAAAAACTTGTTGAGCCTAACATCATTGACTATAGACATTCAAAACATGCTGCGCAGTTGGGAATATTTCTAGCATCCTCTCTCTATCTCTGCCGAAGCCATCATCGAATTTTGTGCCCAGCAGCAAGCATCCACCAGCTCCAGTCATGCATAGTATGGACCACCTCCTCCAATTGTAGATATAGATGATGTTATGGAATATGTTACAAATCCCTCTACTGCTCCTACTCATAGTTACGGTTTAGAATCAATGGAATGAATAATCTAATTTCTCTAATGATTGAACAATGTTTTAAAAAAATATAATATCAACCAAGGCATGAAATTCGTGATTCCATTAACCTTTTTGGTAATTGGGTGACATATAAGAAATCTCAGGATGCCAATATTTCCTCATAGCAAGTTGCAGTCTAGCTAGTTGCATGGTTCTTCAGTTTGGAACATGAGTGGTGGCGATTGTTGCCAATAAGCAAATCCTTGGTGTAAGAGATGCAAATAAACAAATCTTTATTGCACTTGGTAGAGGATTATATGGTCCCGAATACCATGAGGATTAGGAACATTTGGCTTCTTTATTCATGTCTCAATGCATTTAAGATTTAAATAAGAGTGAGAAATATTTCTCCTACATGTATAATTTGTTAATTTCTTTTGGTAATGCAGATAAACATGTTTTCTTAAGCATTACCTGCGTAGTTTCCTAGGCCATGTTCCTAATGTAATGGAATAAATTTTAAAGGAAAAACACATTACTTTAGTTAGTTTATCCCTCGCCCAGCTACATGCCTATATCATTCAGGTCTGGGAAGAGTATTATTTAGAGTAAAAAGTAGCAAAATATTTTAAGAGACATGCTTCTATGTACTCCCTAGGTTTCTATAAATATGTTGCTAAAATTCTAGATTGGGGATGTGGCACACATAATCATAGCCATTTTGGTAAATATTCTTGCAATTGTAAAAAGAAGAAGAAAAACTTCTATACAAGCACTGCTAGATTTCATCCAGACAAGCCATGCAAATACACGAAGCCCAATAAGTTTTAGAAGAAAAAATATTATGTTAAAAGATGCTCCACCCCTATAGAAAAAGAAAATGATTTATCTATGGAAAGAAAGGACATGCTAGGATAACAAATGTCCTTCCAGAAAAATAAATCCATAACTTACATCTCTGTTTTCTAAAGATCTAGATCCAACGTAGTGGGGTCTAGAATATTGTGCTTAGGGTGAACACCCTCAAGGATAAATGGTCTTTCTCCCTTTAGAAGATGAAGATTTTGAATTGATAGATGATTATCTAGAATTTAATAAATTTTCTCCTTCTGAGTCTTCCTCTGTTGACTTCGATGATGAAAATTTATGGAGGTTTGATGGACCTATTGAATACTCCTTTTATATGTTCTCAACATCCATAGCTTCTAAAGTTTTTCTTCAATAACAGATTGCTGAAATTGATCAAAAATTGTTTGAGATCCCAACTTACCAATATGTACTCAGACAGGAACTCAAGGAATAAAAGAAGAATCTTTTGGCACAAATCAAGGCCAAGGAAAAGAAAGAGGAGACAATAGAATCCTCTTCTTAGAATATCAAGAAAAACCTATCTTTCTACAATTCGATTAATCTTTATCAACACTATCTAGAGAAACATGAAGACATATAGAGATTTAGAACTGATAAAGAGAATCTCCTGAGATTACAGATTAAATAAGAACAAAGTAATCTCAGAAGAACTATCATAAAAATTGAATAATTAAAAAGAATGTTGGAATTGACTTCATGAGAAAAGACTAGTCTTTTGAAAATGAAATGTGCAGAGCCTACATAGATGCCTTGAAGAGTCCAAAGAAAGAAAGTACCTATATGTATTCTCCATATTGAAGGAACAATGAAGAACAAAAAACTGAAGAGCCATCATTATGATTATCCATTGGCCTGAAGATGTACATAAGGTCTAGTTCTATCCTCCTGAATTCAAGCCTTATCAGTTAGATTGCATGATTTATTTAGGGTGCCAGATGAATTTGGAAAAAGGTAGTGGTATTCTTGCTTTATATTGGGAGAAGGCATTAGTCTATGACACAACAATAGAAGGAACTCATGTAGAACTACTTGGTATAGTTCCAAACTTCCCCATCAAAGTGGAAGGTTTAAATGAATTTTTATCTTTAAATAGATTATATAGTATTAAAGATGACTATATATTAGGATCTGAGTTTCTTAGCAAAGTCATCCTTGTCACTATATAAAAATCAGAATATGATCTTTAAATGTACCATAAATTGTAGGATTGTGGCATGGCTAGTGTCCTATGAAGGAAATTTCAAATGTAAGGAACTAGTCAAGAAGTCTAGTCCTTCCTCTGTAGCTCTTACATATCTCTACAAAATGAAGAGATGCACACCTATGTAGAGATGCATAAATAAACAACCTTGTCTAATATTGTTGTTAAAATTGAAAAATAATTCGACTCAAAAAGCCCAAATGCCTTCTAGAATAGAGAAAAATATTTTGTATCTTTACCTTTTAACCCATCGATAAAACCAGTTCCCCAGAAAGCCTTCACATCTCTTATGACTCCCTCTAAGCGAGAATTTTGATCTAATGAGATCAAAGACACGCTTTCAAAATATCTCATTGAACCCTCTAAGATTGCTTGGGCATGTCGAGATTTTGTTGTAAATAAACATTCTGAAATAATGAGAGGCAAGCCAAGACTAGTTGTAAATTTTAAGCCTATGAACCATGTTTTGCAGCTTGTAAAATACCCACTCCTTGACAAGTCTAGTCTACTGCAAATGTCATGTCCCAAAAAATTTACTATGGACCACTCTATTTGACTAGGGGATGCATGGCCTAAGTTACTTGGTAAAGTTCATGAGAAATTATTAAGATGGTAATATGGGACATGGAATTTGTAATGTATGAGGTCCAATATTTATGAAAAATGTGGCATGAAGCAAATTGGCCAAGGAGGGCACATTAGAGAAGGAATTTTGGAACAGGGAAGGTGTGACACATGGAGGGAATCTCATAATGGAGTCATATTGAGAGTGTAACTAACCATTGACTAAAAATATCCAAGAGGGGTGCATTAGGGGAGGAAGGAGTCCAAGTGGGTGTAAAACCCTCCAAATGAGGAAGAATCTCCTCAAATCAAGGAATGGGGTAATAATGAGATTCCGCTAGCTAAAAAATAGATAATGAAGAAGTGTAACTCCCCGAGGAGGGAACATGAGGAGGTAGGTGGGCCTAAATGATTTGTGGCCCCCACTAAACAACGAGATATTTCCCAATTCGAATTCTAAGGAAGATCAAAGTATCCATGAGGCCAAAAATAACATTAGAAAGGAAGTTAAGTTGTCCCAAAGAATCATTCTCTCATGAAAATGATATGTATTAATATTTTATAAATAATTTCAAGATAGAACTCTAGAAGGAGAGAAAAGGTGAATTAAGAATTATAAAATAAGGACGAGGGCGCCTATTGGAGAACTTGTTGGATATTGTTATTTCTGAATTGGAGAGCTCTTGTGGCTTTCAAGCTTGGGATATCTGACCCTTGCCTTTGTGGGTAGTTTCGGTGGTGAAAGATTCCACCCTAGCTAGTGTGAGAGGAGAGATAATCCAAATATATTAATTTTGGATTCATTGCAGCTATTGGGAGGGATCATTTAGATTTATCTACTAAGCTTTATTGACCAGGTTATGTGTGAGTTTCATTGGAGATATAAAGATTCATTATTTTTCCTGGTGTTTCTATATATTGGTTTTCCAGTGTTCTAAGTGTGGAGGGCGCACTAGTTGCTCTCATATATTGTTTCTTCTATTGTTTTAAAAATTTGAGGGAGAATTTGTGGAATATATCACACCATTTGGGAGTTGAATATCATATTCTCAACTCTTATTCTTAGATTTAGTGTTTTTGGTCTCTTGTTGTGTGGTTCGAGTAGCTCTTTTATGAGAACCGATGTTGGTGGGATGAAATGGTGGTTCTGGTTTCTATACTTATGAAAATTTATGGGCCATGAGACCTATTCCATTGCATCTTTAGCATCATTTCCAGCTGCGAACACTTTTTATTTCACTCAAAAGGTTTATGTATGACCAAGATACACTCATTTTACCAAAGCCACTCTATTCAGTAACTTCATTTGGTAGAGGGGCACACCTATGCAATTATACATTTTTATTTCATGAGTTTCGATATTTTTTAACATATATTGTTTTAATTAGTGTTATTATTATTCCCTTTAGTTCATAATAAATATTTATGGTGTTTTCTCCCATATTGTGCTCAATATTCAAGTTTACGGTAAATCTTTGTGGAAATATGTTGTTATAGCTATGCAATGTGAATTAAAATTTCATTAGAGCTCCTTGAAGGATGTTAGTGAGTTAATTGTGTTTATTTGGGAGTGTTTGGACAGAGTTGGATCTATTTGGGAAGGATTTGGATCGTTTTGGAGGTGTTTTGGAAAGATTGGAAATCTAGACAATTTTTGCATCGAAATTCGAGCTAGTCTTCCTAGACTCGAATTGATCCTTGTGGGGCCTATTCATGATTTATACACACACACACGCGCGTGTGCGCGCGTGCGCACCTGCTTCTACATTGAGCCAAGACTCTTCCTTGAATTGGGTAATATGTTTGGCACTTCCAATGCTTCCAAATTGATGCTAAGTAGGTTGCATACACACTAGTTGAAGAAATTCATGAACCAAATTAATAACCAACCACCTAAACTTTACATCAGATCTGATTTGGGCATATTACAGTGGTTCAAAGTATATCCTATGGGATGCACATCGTTATTTGACAACGTTTAATTAATCAAATACAAAATTGGAACATCTCATAATCCTTCATAAGCCACTATTTGGGATTAAGTTGAAATCAACATAGTTACCATTCGAAATTTGGATTTAATATTGCTAATTTTTAATTGGGGATATTACAACAAAGGATTGCAGGATGCACTATCTTTAGTAAATTTGATTTGAAGTCTGGTTTTTATCACGTAGGAATAGAAGCTAAAGATATATTCTAGACTGCATTTGTTGTTCCACATGGTTAATACCAGTGGAAAGTCATTCCTTTTGGTATCAACAATGCCCCTTCTAAATTCCTAACAAGAATGGAAGATATCTTCGGACAAAATAAATGTGCATTAGTTACATTGATGGCATGCTAATCTATTCCAAGAATTTGGAGGAACATTTGGAACATTTGCAGGAATTCTATAAACTTATTTTCCAACATGGACTCGTGTTCTCTAGATAAAAATGGAGATAGGGAAAACAAAGATCTAATTCCTTGGGTACAAGATTAGTAAAGGTCAAGTAGCGCTTCAAGAGCATGCCCTAAAGGTATTTATCCATTTTCCACACCAAATCATAGAAAAATTCCATCTCCAGAGATCCTTGGGTAGTCTAAACTACATCAGACCATTCTACAAAGGTTAGGCTCAGGATATTTATGTGTTGTAGAAAATATTAAAAAATAATCCACCAAGATGGATCTCAAAAAAGATTGAAGCGGTTAACATGATTAAATAAAAGGTGCAATGAATTCCTTCTCCAGCCCTTCCTGAAGGCATTAGCAGAATTGTGATTGAAACATATGCCTCCAACAAAGATCGAGGAGGTTTCCTCATAGAGAAGCATGGAGACTGCGAAGAAAAATGCAGATATGATTTAGGATATGTTAAGGGGGCAGAGATGAATTATCCCTCCACCCACAAAGAGATCCTAGCAGTAAAGAAAATAATCAATCACTTCAGTCTATATCTGAAAATGCTATATTGGTTACAATATTTTGATTGTGAATTTGTTTATCAATCTAGTTATTTAAACTGTGTTGTTGATATGTTAACCAAGGAAGAAGTCAACCTCAATATGTTTTTAGTAGGAACAAGCAAAGTAAAAGGCATCCTCACTAAAGAACCAGAGAAGAAAAGGATATTTAAATATCCCATGGAAATTAAAGAATGTTAAGGATCCTTGGAGTATGCTAGCAAGAAAGAAGATGATAGACAATTGGCCTTCTCCCTTGTTTAATAGATTCATTCTTCACCAATGAATATTGAAATTTTAGAATGGTGGGAGAAAACTGCATTCTTAGGCATGCAAAATTCCTACAATCAACTCAGACATCTCAAATAAGTTTGGATTGATGTTTCCGTGACTAACGACAAAGAATTATATCATGTAGCTATTGGCCCCGATTATCCTACTTGGAGTAGCTATCAACTTATACTCTAATTCTGCAGGGAGTAAGGAGAAATAATTATCTAGTACAACAACAATGGTTTTATTGGAAAGTTTTTTTCTTGGACAAATTCTATCCAAGAAAAGACTTGGTATGAAGGCGGGAAAAAATTATTCTACATCTCCAAGTTGACATGATTGTTTCCCACCAAAACTATGTGGTTTAAATTCAAGCTATGACATCTTGGCATGAGATATTCACCATTAAATCCTCTTGTCTATATCATTAAGAAGTTCATTCATTGTGATCGAGATGGGAGGCCAAATTCAAAAGAAGATCCCACTAAATTAAAAAGTGGAATCCACATTTGTAGGTGAATATTGTTGTAGGCCAAATTCAATTATGATGGGATCTCATGTTGAACATTTTTTTTCTTTTTTCCTTTTCTCTGATATCGAATTTGGGCTTGGTTATTTTGAAAGCGATAATAAAATATTCATTGGTTGTACATGTGGTGAGGATCCATGCATTTTCCAAGTGGGTCATGATGGTTAGCTGGAAGTGTCATGGGCCGCTTTATGTTCCACTTTGTACTATGTAAATATTCAATAAATTTTGATTGATTGTCCTAGTGTAATTCAGGTCAGTAATTCTTGGACAATTCCTTCTCAGAATCAGAGCACTTCTCTGAATTTTGGTGTGATTTGATCCACATCTCAATGAATCTCCTTTATGACTTATAGATTAAATAATAACAAAATAATCTCAGAAGAACTATCAAAAAAATTGAAGAATTAAAAATAATGTTGGAAGTGACTCTACGAGAAAAATATCACTCTTCTGACGATAAAATGTGTAGAGCCTACACAGAAGCTTTGAAGAGTCTAAAGAAAGAAAGTCCCCATATCTCTTTTACAGATTCAAGTGACAGTGAAGAACAAAAACCTGGTCCAAAGATGTACATAAAGGTCTCGTTTTGTCCTCCTAAATTCAATCCTTATTAGTTGGGCTGCATGATTGATTAAGGGTTCCAGATGAAGTTAGAAAAAAGGTAGCACTATTCCTACTTTCTACTAGGAGAAGGCATCATACCATGGTATAAAAATAGAAATAACTCTTGTACAACTGCTTGGTAGATTTCCAAACTTCCCCATTTCTTTGGGTATTTTATTTGACTCTAGTCAAATGATATTGGGGTAGATTGCTTTGCTCTAGAATTTTTCACCATGCTGAGCAAGTAAGAACTATCATGGAATTTTTTAGTTAAAGGAGGGAGAGTGTCATTCGCAAATATACAACTACTAAGTATTTTAACTCGATTATTTTAGATCCAGTGTCCATTTAAAACCTTGTGGCAGGATATAAGCCTTAAGCAAATTGTAAATGTGCGAATCATCAAGGCTTACTGAGTATTTTAGGAAAAATGTACCAAATCATGGACCATTATACAGAGGTCTGACAAAACCACCGATGAATGCATCGGAAAAATCTATATGATGGGTATATACTATATCACACATAGAAGAAACATGCAAGAAAGGACTAATTAGGGGTACAAGACCAAGTTTTATAGCACTGAGGTGTTCATATTTGTATCCTTTGAACTTATTCCAGTCAATTGTTGATATGAATTGGCTCTTCCATGTTTATAAAAGAAACATCTATTGAATTAATTTTTATTTGTATATGAGATTGGTAATGCCACTATTTCATTTTATAGAGGTAAAATTCCTAGAAGTTCCCAATTAGCAGATGAATACATATCATCAATTGTAATAATGGAAGATGAGGGTTCAACATTTGCAAAGGACTATCTTCTCTTAGCTAAAGATATTATGTTCAAGTCAGATTCGTAGATCCAATAAAGGCTCGGGAACTGAGGACTAGGGAAGAGGAGAAACAATGGTTGATGCCATACTCCATAGATGGTCTTAGAGGAAATATTTAAAATAAAATATACAAGGTTTTGGTGTAAAGGTTTAAAATTACTTTTGATGATTGTCTTTACTTCAATTCTAATAGAGTCATTATAGATTTTACCACCATCCTCTCTCTATATATTGGAAATTCAATTTGCAATAAGAAGTGATTTATAAGAATTTTGGTTAGTTTCATGTTGATAATTATTATTGTAACTGTTTTATCCACATTTATTTAATAGGTCAGTTTGATATTTTGATATTTCTGTGACAAAGTGTTCTAAAACGATATCTCAAGCATTTATTTCATATAAAGATATTATAACAATCCACATTAATTATATATATATATAATTAATGTGAATTAATGTGAATTGTTATAATATCTTTATATAAAGCTTTTATTTCATGGATTATTATAATATTTTATATGAATAAATGCTTGATATATCGTTTTATTGTTTTAGGACACTTTGTCATACAAATATCAAACTAACCTATTAAATAAATGTTGATAAAATGGTTACAATAATTATTAACAATTATTAACATGAAACTAACCAAAATTCTTACCAATCATTTTTTTAATGCAAATTGAAATTCCAAATGTAAATATAAGTTAGGTTGATGTAACCTTATATAAAACTATATTTTACTATTAAAAAACAAGCTACATAATAATCCATATTAATGTATTTACATTGAAAAATTCCAAATTTCCTTTTATAATTATACTTATGAACAAGATAAAAGTAATAATTTATAATATTAAATATAAATATAATAAATAATAAATAATTCAACAAACTATTTAACGAATATAAATCATAACATTGTTATATATATAAATATAATTTACTATCTCTTTAAATTGCCAATTCCACATAATTTTATAGTATCTTTAAATTAGAAGACATTCTTAAAATATTTATATATAAACAAAACCAAAAAATATCTCATTGACTATCAAATCTGCAAACAATCTTCTTCTTTACACATTTAACATATCTATGTACCTTAGGATATTCCAAGCATGGTAATAATAAATCACATCCTTTATTTCAGTAACAAACATATCTTTACAAACTATAGGACAAATCAGAAATCAGAAAGCTACTATTGCATACACAAAGTCCAACCCAATGCTCCATTAGATTGACTTGGCCTTTGGATTGGTGTAAGGCATTAGTTGGTTTGTTAAGTTCTATGAACAATAATGCTTTTAGGGCACAATAACAAAGAAGCATCCACTTAATTTAGTTTTGTGTATTGAATACATTTTTTAATTTCTCAAAATAAAGTTAATGTAATGTTTTATTAAAGAAATTAAAGAAATTTGGAATGTATTAAAAAAAACATTGAAAAATGTCTTGCACACTTAAGAATATTTAACTATGAATAAAAGCAAACTTAAATTGGTACTCCACAAAAATGATATACTAAGATTAACTATATGAAATATTGAATCCTCTCCCTAAAACTAATATAATACTTCATAAAAGAAAATCTTGAAGGTATTCAAGAGTCTTGAAAAATATTTTGCATATCCAAGAATTTTGAACTGTGAATGGGAGAAATCACTATGCTAATGCAATACTGGTGCATTTTTTGTTCTATGCTAATGCTTGGGCTGTGATTTAGTAGAGTATCTTAGTGGTAAAAATATCAAATAGGAGAATTAAAACAAATATTAAGTGGTATGAATTTGACTTTAGTCACTATGACATGATTTATGAAAAAAAAACAACCTAAGTGAAGTTAGAGATATTTTTTCTAACATCATAAGTAAAGCTATAGATATTTTTTAAATAACATAGATGCTAAAGAAAATTAAATTGCTTGAACCACACCAAATATATATCAATCAAATGACAAACATATTAATTAAAAATTTAATGTGAAAGCATGAAGATGAATTTCAATATCCAAGAGAAACACATAAATATAAACATATAAATATTGTAGAAACAACATTGTAAGAAAATGGGCTTTCCAATGAGGCCTTAGTTTACTAAGAAGTCCGCAAATTATTACATTCTCCAAGTTTGACACTAAGCTTTAAGATTTGGAAAAATAGATACTCAGATACTCTTAACTTAGAATGGAAAAAAAGATTCTCTAAGTTAAGAATATAGAGTGAAATATAGAGTGAAGGAAGTGAGAATCAATCATTTGATGCATCATAAAATTTTAATGTCAAGCAAAATGCTAACAACCCCATCACAATGAATTTCCAATGTCACAACACAATGCCAACAACTCATACAAAATGAAATTGATGTTAAAGCAGATTCCAATATCAAAGCACAATGCCACGACCCTCACAAAGATAAAATTGATGGTCAGAAAATATAAATGATGAACATGGTCGGCGCTATTGGTAGGTTGAAATTGATGTTAAAGCCAATTATTCCAAGGTCAAAGTACCATGCCAACAAGCCATACAAGATGAAATTAATGTTAAAGCAAATATGAATGGATCGACATTGTTGACACTATTTGTAGGTTGAGAAAATCAAATGCGATGGAAAACTATATTCAACATGTTGTTTGGATCTTGATATCCAAATAGGTACAGTAAATAGTTTTGATTGATTCAATGCATGCTAAAACCGAGTGACATAACAATTTCTACTCTTAAGATTGGTACACTGTCCACTAATACAACTGTTATTACATGTACAAAGATTTGCTCATTTCCACCTCCGAAGCATAAGTTGTCGAAGAAGATGGCTCGGAGGCAAAGGGTTGCATAGCTGTCATCTGTGGATGGTGGAAAAATGGAAATGGAGGAATGGTAATTGTTGAAAAAGATAAGACAGAGGCAGAGAGTTGCATAGGTGCCATCGGTGGATCAACAGGGAATGGAGATGGAGGACTGGTAATGTCACCGTCTCCTTCTAACATTTGGATGACTTTGCTCATCCGAGGTCGACGTGATGCATTGAACTGAATGCACCATAGTCCAACTAAACTTAACTTCTCTGCTATGCCTTGTTCTTCCTGAGACATATTTCCTTTTGTTAGATCCTCAAACTGACCTTTCTCCACCTGTTTAAAAGCCCATTCTGGATACCAGAATTTGCTTACAGTACTCTCTTCACTATCCAAATTAATGTCCTGTTTTGCCCCCACCATCTCCATAAGCAACATACCATAACTATAAACATCACATCTATCAGTTACAGCTCCATACATTCCTGACCACATCTCTGGGGCAGCGTAACCTAGTGTTCCTCTATTAGCAACAGAGATGTGACTGTCCTCTCTATTACTTATTTCAGCCAGACCAAAATCTGCAACTTTTGGCATGAAAGTTGCACCAAGAAGAACATTGTGAGGTTTAATATCAAAATGTAAGATGCGATTTCTGTACTCGTCATGTAGGTATGCAATACCGCGAGCTGTTCCAAGTGCAATTGAATATAGTTGTTTCCAATCCAGCTCGTTATGACGGCCTCCGTGGATATATTTGTCAAGGGAACCATTCACCACGTATTCATAAACCAAAGCTCTTATGGATCCCTGGGAACAATAACCTAAAAGACGCACTAGGTTAACATGACAGGTCGTCCCCACTGTTGCCACTTCTGTAATAAATTGTTGTTCACTCTGTTTGGATTCATCCAAAATCTTCACAGCTATCCCACTTCCAGTGGGAAGCTGTCCTTTATAAACGGTTCCAAAACCTCCTTTACCAAGCTTTTCTACCAAATTGTTTGTGTAAGTCATAATCTGAGCATAAGAATATCTGGTGGGCATTTGTGAGGAATAATAATTCAAAAATTTCTCAACCGAGAGGGTTCTAGAGTCGATGGAGTCCATAAACGCTCGAATGCTCTGCTCATCTGTGGCAGTCCCCGTACAACAGAATTGCCGACGGACCACTATGCAAGAAACCACTACTATGCTGAAGAGAGCACATGCTCCAAAAAATATCTCTGGAAATAATGTTGAAAAATTAGAATATGAAAGATAAGTAAGAGTAACGAATGGATCCGTTTTATAAATAAGAAAATTTACCTGCCGTAACTCCTACAGATAGGAGGTGACCGATGGTGTGATGTCCTTCATGAAAACGAAACAGAAACAGCGGGGTAAGATATTGAAACGTAAATTAGGAAAGACAATATGGCCGAGAAAATGAGTTTTAGAGATCCTCACCTTCAGAGCAATTACTGTAGTGAACACCATGACGGCAAATACATAAATAGCGTGAACTTTCAAAATCATATGGGTAACCAAAAATATTATTTGTGCTACCATATAATGTGTTACGAGATGTGTCATAGGTGCCATAGTAACATCTTCCTCGAGTGGCTGTACATGCAGGACAAAAATCGTTTATATCCCATGTAATTTGGAACCCTCTTTGGTTTAGTAGTTGAAAATTCTTATCAACAATAATGTTGTATTTCTTATCCGTTGGAACTATTACAAAATACGAACTGCAATATTCTCGAACTGTGGTTTCATAGTGACCAGGGTAGAAGAAGCACTGGCGGTCCGTTTCTCCCCAGTCGAGCCGCGTAAGTGTTTTGTTGATGGGCTGATATTGTTGCGTGCAGTTCAGAATTGTTCCCACCATGTATCCCTCGGAAAGGCTGAAGAAACTACTGTTGAGGAAACTATAGTACGGGACCGAGGAATTGTCTATATAATTTTGGGTGATTTGAAGGGTTCGGGTAGAGTAGGACAATTCCGTGATATTTCCAATTACTCTGCCATGGAATACACTACTGGTATCCCAATCGGACAAGTTAGTTTGAATGGTCTGCTCGTCTAAGCAATTAGCAGATCCAAAACCACATTTTCCGAAGGGATATCGGATGGTCGAATTGCCACACATGGAATCAGTGCAGTATTTATAAGATGGATAATCCTCATCTGCGGCGAAATAGTAGAAGAAGCCTAACCAATACAATAATACCAGCGTAACCACGATAATAACAATAGGGATCACAATTCCGCGGCAGGAGGAGTTCATTTTTCCACGCTCAATTCTGGATATAGTGAAATACGCGCGAGTTTGTGCAGAGAGGCTGTAAGAGTAATGGGAAACGAAGATGATTTACGTAGTGTGCAGAGAGAGTTGCAAAAATATTTCAACACTGGAAGTCGAGCAAGGCCGTTGGGTGGATGATTCTCACTTCGCTACCCTACGCGGATGGATGATTGACTTGTCTTGATTTGTCTGTTTTAAATAAGTCTTCATTTACAGAAATGTCTTGCCAGCTTACATCTTTGAATGATAGACATTGCTACTCCTCTATCCCCACTCGATGGATTACTAATTTCAATGCGGCTTTTCTAGTTTTCATTTAAATAAAGGTCTTACATTATTGAATTATAGAAATTCTTACTCTGTCCCAAGGAGATGGATCACCAATTTGGCTTGATTAGGATGATTGACTTACCTTAGGTTATGATTTCTATTTTTTAATAAGTTTGACTTGATTAGGATGATTCACTTGATTTTGATTTTTCTCTTTTTAATAAGTATGATTGACTTGGATAGATTTTGATTTCTCTCTTATAATAATTTTGGCTTGATTGGCTTGATTGAGATGATTAACTTGGGTAGATTTTGATTTTTCTCTTTTCATAAGTTTGGCTTGATATAGATGATTGACTTGTTTTGATTTTGATTTTTTATTTTAATGAATTTTCATTCACATTATTGGCTTGTCTTGATTTTGATTTTTTTATTATTAAGTTTTCATTTACAATTATCTACATCTTTGAACGATAAAGATTCTTGAATCCTTCCTCCGAACTAGATTGATTGTTAAGTTGTTTGATTTTTTTTTTAATATATTTTTTGTTATAATTTGATTTAGGGATGTGTTTTAAGTGTTTGAATAATAAATATTCTCTATCCTTTCCTTTACTTTACATAAATAGATGATTTGACTTAAATTTTCATTTTTCCATGGTTAAGTTATTTGATTTTTTTTAATATATTTTTGTTATACTTTGATTTAAGAGGTGTGTTTTAAGTGTGAATAATTTAAATATTCTCTATCCTTTATAGATTGATGATTTGACTTCAATTTTCTTTTTTCCATTGTTAAGTTGTTTGATTTTTTTTTAATATATTTTTGTTATATTTTGATTTAAGGATGTGTTTTAAGTGTTTGAATAGTAAATATTCTTTATCCTTGGATGAATTGACTTAAATTGTATTTTTACTTTACATAGATGGATGATTTGACTTAAGTTGTATTTTTACCAATATGCTTTGAGTTAGAAATATGTTTTATATTTTTTAATAACAAACACTCTTACTCTTCTGTCCAACGTCCATAGATAATTGATTTGCTTTAGTTCGATTTGTCTTTTTCAATATACTTTGATTTAGGGATATGTGTACAAACATTATCATTCCTCTACCTTACAAAGATGGAAGATTGATTGACTTGACTTTCCTCTTTTAATGTGCTTTAATTTACAGATATGTCTTACATATTTGAGTAATAGACACTCTCACTTCTCTACCCTACACAAATGGATGATTGACTTAATTTGTTCCTTTCCATATGCTTTGTTTCAGGAATTTCTCTTTCATTTTTTAATAATATACATTTCCACTCTACTCTATGTGGATGGATGATTCACTTGGCTTGATTTGTATTTTTTAATATGCTTTACTTAGGGATATGTCCTGCATATTTAAACAATAGACATTATGGTTCTACTCTAAGTTGATGGAGGATTGACTTGGCTTGATTTGTCGCTTTCAATATATGCTTTGATTTAGGGAATGGTTTACATCTCTTCATAATATGCGTTCTTACTCCTCTACCCTACATGGATGGATAATTGGCTTGGCTTGATTTGTCTCTTCCAATATGCTTTGATTTAGGGGTATGTCATGCATTTTTGAGCCATTCTTACTCCTCTACCCTAAGGCAATGGATCATTAACTTGGATTGATTTGAAACTCTTTCAATATGATTTCATTTAGGGACATGTATTGCATATTTGAATAATAAACAAATTTCAAAGATATAAAACAAATTATAAACTTATTGAATGAGAAAAATAAAGTCAAAATAATCCTTTATCACATTAAAATAGAAGAGTTGGAAGAGAACAATCAAACCAATTATGTCAAATTATTAATAAATAAATACAAAACATATTCTAAAGAAGAATCTTTTTATTCAAATAATCAAAGTATATCCATCACCCTTATTCAAAATTCAAAGGTCCATTATGTAATCGACATAAGACAAAGGAGTGAGAACCTCTATTATTCAAAGGTGCACTATGCAATCGACATAAGACAAAGGAGTGAGAATGTCTATTATTCAAAATGTGCAATCGACATAAGACAAGGAAGCGAGAATCTCTATTTTTCAAAATGTGCAATCGACATAAGACAAGCCAACGCCAATTCAATCATCCAACTGCCGCCGGCCACTTCCATGTGAGAGTTCGTCGAGGGCCGCACACAACTTTTAAAGCCAACACCTTCCATCCCTCTTCGCAAAATTGTTATTTTTCTCTTTGCAATTCGTTACTCACTTGTTTGTTTGAGCTTGAAAAAATGAGACCCTGCTCCCTGATCGGCATCGTGCTCCCTGTAGGTTTCCTTGTTATTGCGTTTCTGTTAGTTTCTTTATATGCCCCTACTGTCTGGCATGCCATCATCTATGATAAAGATGAAGCCCGCAGTGCTCCATCTTATAGCGACTGCGCGCCTTCCAAGTGTGGCAATTCGACCATCCGATATCCCTTCGGAAAATGTGGCCCTGGATCTACTCACTGCTTGGACAATCAGACCATTCAGATAACCTTGTACGGTCCATTCCATTTCAGAGTAATTAATATCACGGAATCGTCCTATTATACCCGAACCCTTCAAATCGTCCAAGATTCTTCGAGTATACATTCCAATCCGATTTTTCTCAACGATGCTTTTTATGGTTTCTTCACACTTTCTGAGGAATACATGTTCGGAACAATATTTAACTGCACACAACAAAATCAGCAAAACAACAAACTCCTCACGTGGCTCGATTGGGGAGAAACGGACCGCTACTGCTACTTTTATAATAGTTCAATCTCATACTCTCAATTGTGTGATTCCAACATTGGCTTCTGCGAAAGTTGCACTTCGTATGATGTAATCATTCCAAGGGATAAGAAATACAACATTAGTGTTGATAAGAACATGAAACAACTCAACCAATAGGATTCCAAATTACATGGACTATACCCCAGTATTGTCCTTCATGTAAAGCCACCGGAGGAAGATGTTACTCTAACAATGAGTACGATAATTACTGCGTTTGCAATCATGGTGTCTACTACAGGAATTGCTCCGAAGGTTAGGATCTCCAAAACTCGTTTTATTGACAATATTGTGTTTTTTTCCCTATTTATGTTTCGTTATCTTACTCACTTGCTTCTGTTTCGTTTCCATGAAGGACATCATACTGTAGCCCATGTTCTATCTATAGGAGTTGCGGCAGGTAAATTTCTTATCTTTAAAAGCGATCGTTTCTTTACTCTTACTTATCTTTTATATTCTAATTTTTCAACATTATTTGATCCAGAGATATATTTTGGAATATGTGCTCTCTTCAGCATAGTAGTGGCTTCTTGCATACTGGTCCATCGGCAAACTTGGTGTAATAGTACTGCGAGTGTGGAGGAGCAGAGCATTCTAGAGTTAATGGACCACCTTCACTCTACACCTCCCTCTGTGGAAGATTTTTTGAATTATTATTCCTCACAAGTGCCCACCAGATATTCTTATGCTCAGATTATGATTTACACAAACAATTTGGCAGAGAAGCTTGGTAAAGGAGGTTTTGGAACAGTTTATAAAGGAAATCTTCCCAATGGACGTGGGATAGCTGTGAAGATTTTGGATGAATCCAAACAGAGTGAACAACAGTTTATTGCGGAAGTGGCAACAGTGGGGACAACATGTCATGTTAACCTGGTGCGTCTCATGGGTTATTGTGCACAGGTATCCATAAGAGCTTTGGTGTATGAATACATGGTGAATGGTTCCCTCGAGAAGTATATCCATGGAAGCGAGGAGGACAAATTGGAATGGAAACAGTTGTATTCAATTGCACTTGGCACAGCTCGTGGTATTGCATACCTACACAACGAGTGCAGAAATCGTATCCTACATTTTGATATAAAGCCTCACAACGTTCTTCTTGATTCCAATTTCTTACCGAAAGTTGCAGATTTTGGTCTTGCGAAAATAACGGATAGACAGGACAGCCACATCTCTGTCGATAATAGAGGAACACTAGGTTACGCTGCCCCAGAGATGTTGTATAGGATGTATGGATCAGGTGTTACTGATAAATCTGATGTTTATAGCTACGGTATGTTGGTTATGGAAATTGTGGGGCAAAGAAAAAACATGGATTTTCACAATAGAGAGAGTACATCCATGAAAGAGAGTACATCCAGCAATTTTTTCTATCCAGAGTGGGCTTTTAGACAGGCGGAAAAGCGAGAGTTTGGAAATTTAAGAAAAGAAAGCATGTCCAAAGAAGAGCAAGTTATAGCAAAAAAGTTATGTTTAGTGGGACTGTGGTGCATCCAGTTCAATGCATCTCGCCGTCCAGCAATGAACAAAGTTGTCCAGATGTTAGAAGGCGGCGCTGAGATTACCATTCCTCCATATCCATTTCCCGTTGATTCAGCTCCTGTGGAGATCTCTGACTCTGCTCCATCTTCTTCAACTGATGCTTTGGAAGTTCAAATTATAAATCCCACAAGTACTCGCATTGATTAACTTACAGGTAAATTAATATACAACATAGTAGCAGAAAAACCAATTGATTACACTCAACAACGGTTTATATGTACATGTTATTGGCTTATTAGTTTATGCCTGTAAGTAATAGTAGCTAGCTAGAGTGGCAATTGCTGCGTCACTAGCTTTAAACTTTTGTGAAGCGATCACCCACATGTACTTATAAGGTTTTGACCCAGGTTTTTGTGTTAATATAATATTTGTCACCTACTTGGTTGTTGGTAGATTACATTGTCATGGGTTTTTATATTTGAAAATTTGATGCAAGCAAATACTTGTCTTGTCATGCTATCTAAAAATGCAAAAGCTTATGGTTTATATCTCTCATATTTGTTTGCAAGTTCTATCATAATCCTCAAGAATCTGGTTATAACTTTCAAGTCTTAGTTATAAGTTTTAAAAAAATTTGAGCCTCATTTTGATTTTCCCATAAAACCCACTGGCAGTTTCAACTTTCAACTGTGTTGATACATTCACATTTACCTTGATATGGATGTCATTTTATTTCAGTTGCTTAGCATTTTTCTTTTAAAATGAAATTTGAATCTGATGTGGGTAGCAACATAGTGATCATAGCCTTATTGGCAACCCCCTTAAATTCAATTTTGATTAGCCTAGGGCATACCGGATCTAACCCTATTGAAGTATGACAGAATAAGAAGATCCTGCTCCCATATAAGCCAACTTGCCTGAGAGGTTATCAAACAGCACAAGCAGTAGGGTGAAAACATTTTGGTGTTTTGATGGAACTGAGAAATGGCGCAAACCCTTTTCACTAGCAAGAGCAGCATCATTGTTTCATTTCTTAAGCCGGATATAGCTGTGAAACGGCACCAACCAATTTGTGTAATGTGATTACTCTTGAACATGCCTTGAACATGACTTTGTGCATTTCGTATAGCAGCAAGATGACGCAAAGCCAAATCAGTCAGCGAACCGGATTAAAAAAGGACAAATTCCATTTTGTATATATGATAAAACTAGCCCAGAGGTGGGTAGACTGTTAATATGCCCGCTGAATAATGAAAAAATGGGTAATATTCAAGATATGGAAAACCACACTTCCTGAGACTTCAAATACTCAGGCTTCAAGTGAAACTCTTCAAAGAAATGGAAATCTAGTAAATCTTCCAAATTATTAAAACCATTAAGACCTATTTTTTGAATTTCAATGTTTCAAATGCATCTTGCAAGATCTTCCTGAGAGGAAAACAATAAATATTTAAATTTATGGTTAAGGATGGTCTAGTGGGGCGCTGAGTTTGTTCTGCTCACTTAGGTTTAGAAATCACTTCTTGCTACGCAAAGATGGGAAGAAACAAAAGAAACCTAGGGGAGGCCGCGTTGGCCGAATGGTTGCGCTCCCCTAGCTATATATAGAATAGAATTTGTGTTGTAGCCAGAGGAGGTTCCGCATCGACAGAGATCTCCATGGGGAAATAGCTCGTGCATTCATGCCGATTCAACTCCATTATTAACTGCTTTACAAGCTTGTTTACAAGTAAGTACAAAATTCATTTTTATTGTAGCAAATATAGTACACAAAATAAAGGTACTTTCCCTCGAAATTCTAGAATAGGAAACAATCCGTGTTAATAGTTGAGCATGAACAACATCAATAGTTGGAATTGAAGTATCAATAGCTCGATGGATTGCATAAATTGCCAATCTAACCCTTTATTGTATAAAAGAGCGAGTAGTTACGCTAGTATCAGGAGTGTATTGTGATTTGAGCTATTGTAGTGTAATATAATTCTTTCTTTTCATAGGATATAGGTGTAGTATTGCGTGATTCAGATCTGTGTATTTGTTGTGCATATTTTCAGCAATAAATATTCCTAGAATCTGCTGTTTTTGTTTGAGTTCTCGTTTTAAGCTGCCTAGTTGTCAGAATTGAAATTGTGAGTGTAGAATCTGCTTAACCTGATCTCACAGCTCTGCTTCCGAGATCATCAACATCTTTGTCTTTATGCATCAATTATGCTTTGCGTTGTGGTCTATTTCATTTGATATCGAACTTACTCTTGCTTTCTATATGTTTATTGGTTGGATTGGTATACATTTGCTTTTATTGGTTGGAGTGGTATACATTTGCTTTTATTGGTTGGAGTGGTATACATTTGCTTTTATTGATTGGATTTATATATATTTATTATAAGTTTACTTGTTTAAGTTTCTATGATTGAAATGTTTCAATAGTTAATCATAGCTTGAGCATTAACCTGCAGAATAGTGTAATAGGAATATTGCATGAGGATTCCCAAATTTATTATTGCCCTATACACTTATAAAATCACAAGAAATGAAGGAAATTGTCAAGCAACACTTATATGTTTGCAACCTCATGTTATGCTTCAATGTATCAATTTGTGGAGTGCCACTTAGAATGGTTTCTAATTCATAGTTTTCAATGTTCTTGGATATCGACATGATTGACTTCATAGAGGGTTATTATTTTTAGGTGAAGAATTCAATATTTCGTGTAGCTAGGAAATATGTTTAAAGGGTAAAACTAAACCATGTGGATTCCTTTCTTTTGAGTTGCATGTTAAGATCCCTTCAAGGCGCCCAAGGACTTAAAAAACTAGTTGATGCTTAACAAATATCCAAAAGTTAACCTTGTATATGGAGCATTGGGTTAGACTTTTTCTTTTAGTGTTTATTAGTTTTTTGGTTGTATGTATGACAATCCTAGAGTTTGTACATAAGTTTGATAGCTCAAAGCATGGATGTAATTTGTTATTTCCATTGCTTAGTTATATTATGGTACATAAATATTTAGATTGCATAAAGATGACTATATGTGTGTTGAAATATTGTAACTTCAAAGAATATTATATTTGTATTTTATTATTCCGGAGATGTTTTATTCCTCCGTGAAGATCTTATTGTATATCCGGAGATGTTTATTCCTCCATCGGGTTGTGGTAACTTGGGTTATTAGACTTCCCTAGTGGGGGTCGGCCCTATATGTGTTATGTGGGTCAAAGGGTTATTAGACCACCCTAGAGGGGTCAGCCCAGTCAGTTGTAATGGGGTGTTTAGCCCAGTAATTAAGTTGGGGCCAACCTAGCTTGTGTAAAAGTCAGTCGGGGAACAAGTATAAGTAGAGGAGGATGTTCCTCACTTATCTCACTCATTCATTCACTTGTGAGTGGCGCACTTGTGTGGGAGAGGTCTGCTATGGAGGAGGAGGAGCTCATGTCTTTGGTTTACATCTTTGTATTCGCTGATCATCTATATTGAGGAAGCGCTGCTGGGTTTTCTACCCAATGAGGGTTTCCCAGGATAAATTTGTGTCTCATGTGTTTATGCTGTGCTTGTTGTTTCTTCAGTGATCCTGTATATGCTATTGTTGTGAAATGGAATGTAATGCTGATATTTTATGTCTTAGCATATTGAATCTTAACAATGTGGATTTAAGGGTTAATGAAATAAATTTTCTCCTCTTTAGAATATGTTATGAATCAAAGAAGATCATATATAAATTTGGCAATTTAATGGAATAATTTTAATTTTGTCCATGTAGAAGTATATTAAGAATATGTTATGCATTATAGTTTCTAAATAATTAATGTAAGTATCAACCTTGTACTTTGTTTATTCTGAATAATGATGCAAGGTGCCTTATCGCTAAGGTTCTTACTTAACAAATTACACACAACACACACGTTCGCATAGACAATATGTAAATAGGATGCCAGAAGTTGGCTTATATTACTTCTTTGAATCGGTTACAATGCAAACTACAAGGTATGAAAATAACTAATTAACTGTCGACTTCAGCCGTTACAATACATAAGTAATTGTGTGCTTTCTCAATGTGTCAACCGTCACCCGCTCCTGGTTCACTGCGGAACTCTCAGCGATGACTTGATCTTCTGTGCTGTGTAGATGTTTGAATTTCCTATCCAATCTACCTAACCTCTCTTGAGATCTGCTTAAATCTCCAAAATGCCAAGTCCCCTGTTATGTGCCCTGCGCACAAGCCTTCTACTCTACTGTTGTTGTTCTCAAGACCACTCCAACTCCTGAGACACGCATCCTTTGTCTATCAATCTCCTCAGATCCTGTAGACCTGCAACTGTCAGCGCCCCAACCGTGCTGCACAGCCTCTTCCTATGACGACACCTGTCATGTCTTCACCCACCTGCAATAACTGTAATTAACTTCCTTAGCAACCCCGAACTGTTGCCAAGTACTCCCCTTATATTCTACGCATCTTTCTAACAGACTACAGTAATCCATCACGTCGGCCATACTGTCTGTCAGCTTTGACTCACCCATCGGCTTTCTTCACAACCCAAGGCTTCTCCAGTCCACCCCTTCCTCCTCGCTTGGCTCATGCCGAAATCAGTCAGAGTTGTGGTTTGACACATGTCGACCATCGGTGCTCCGCTCTTCTCGTTGTCTGTTGACTACCAACATGTCGACTGTTGACTCTTGCTGCATCCGTCGATAACATACCCAACTGCTTCCTGCTCGACTTATTGACTTAGACAAGCCAATCTGCTCTTCCGCTCCAGTGGTCGTCGGCACTCCCTCTGGTCATCTTTCTTCAAGTCACTTAACTTGGACTGGTCTTCCTAGGCGCCGATGTTCCTGCATCAATATAGATCCATCTTAACTTTGGATTTACCAAGTGCTAAGATCGATCAAATCCCTTGATGTGCAAACCTTTTTAAAGTGCGAAATTTGAGGAAAAGCTTGTAGCATCTCAATGGATTTGATCACTCTTGGGACTTGGTAGACCTCGAGTTAAGATAGATCTATACTAGTTTAATATGTAAATCTCTAGTATGTGCTCAAATCCATAGTACGTAAATCCTGGTTTAAAAATAGCAATATTATTCAAGTTTCATTATTTTATTTTATTTTAATTAGTTTGAATTTATATTTCTTTGATTATGAACTTTAGGTTAGGGATGATATCATAAGTACTTCTTTACTTAGTATTTATTATTTTGTTAAAGTGTCACATATCAACTCCACATTGAGTACTAAATTACACTTCTCACTCATACTAAGTTGAAGTAGGTTGACACAATAATTTAAATTTATTTTCTACATTATAATTGTAGTACATTATAATTATAGTGAAGACTTAGAAATCTTTAAATGAATAGCCACAAAGATAACTTATGAAATATTATCCCTCATTTAAGAAGTTTTCAGTTCTCATAAAATATTATAAATTTTACATTATAATTTTAATTATATAAAAATCCATTATTTCATCCCTACAAATGCTTTTGCAAAATTAATATTGTAAGTATTTGTTAAAGTGGTGGATAAAAAGTTAAATAATGTGACACCACTAAGGTGTTATTGTGGAAAATACTACCATTTCTAACTACACTAGAATAACAATGAGAAATATACAAATGCTATTGTGGAAAATACTACCATTTCTAACTACACTAGAATAACAATGAGAAATATACAAAACTTAATTCAAAATATACCAACAGTATATAAATTCTAGATTAGGTTTTTCATATAATTATAATTTTTGTTCATTGTATAATAAGTATTGTAAAAAAAACCAATGGACTAGCCTAAAGGGTAAGTGTTTTAAGTCTCATGCTTTTGGGGTCGATCCATGGGTTGTTTTCCTATACTCTATGCCTCACTCAATATCCCTAGGAAGTCATGCATCATACTCAATGCCAACAAGTTCACACTATCACCGACGGAAAGTGTAGAAGTGGCTGAGGCTTTTTCCATACGATTCTTCTTGGAGAAAAAATAGAAATTTCTTGTCAAAAGAGAAACCATAAAACATATATAAATAAAAAAACAATAAATTGTAAAATTACATACGCAATGAAAAAAATATTAAAAAAAAGCAAACTAACAAATACAAGGTGACAAATATAAAAATAAAAAATGTATAAGGAAAATATAATCCTTGCATCCCCTTGGTGCTCATCCTTGCATACCCTGCGCCTTTATGTCTTCCCAAGAGAGACTAAAAATGTTATGTGTGCTTGTAAAAAGTAATAAAAATGTATAAGAAACACATACACCAAGGGCACTCACTTGTTATTGGATAGAGAAAGCATATTGCAATAATTGAGAAGATATGGTCCAAAAAATTAAGGAAAGATAAAAGTCAAAGTCAACCTTGATGGTATGTTGAAAGGACATCCCATATTATCACTTAAAGGCGATATTGTAAATATATTTACATATTTAGGAAAGATCACAAATAACAACTCCTAAAAATCTCATATCACCACCTAGTCCATATCGTAAGGAGATTCTACATTTTTGGGAAACATCACAAATGACAAATGCAAACGTTAAACAATAATGTTGGGCATTATAGAAGTCATTAATATGACCACCTAGTCGATATAGTAAAGATACTCTACATTTTGGGGAAACATCACAAATGCAAATGTTAAACAATAATGTTGGGCATTATAGAAGTCATTAAACTGAGAAGTGAAAGAGACTCATTTAAATAATACGTCAATTTGGTTATATATCTTCTAAATGTAATAGAGCCAATACCTTCACAGGAGATATAATTCCCTACCTAATGGTGTAGTGAAGGAATATAAGTTTTGATGAAGTAATTTGTATAGATCATGAGTAGGTTAATAAGGGGAGCTACAAAGTAGCAAGTCACTTTCTTAAAGAATGGGCCTATGCTTGGTTGACTTAGCATCTAGAATTGTCATTATGACTCACACCTTTAAGAATGGCCTATTCATGGTTGAAATGTCATCTAGAAGTGTGATTTAGTCAGCGTGCCTTTTAAGAATGGCCTTATATTTGGTCAACTCAGCATCAAAAGTGTCATTGTTATGAAGATCATTTTATGTGTTTATGGACACTGAAATGCTTATTCAAAATACCATGATTTTAATACCCTAACAATATTAATCATAATTATGCTCACCCTCAATGCAAGCAATGATGATTAAGTTATTAGTGTCTCAAAGAAAGAAAAATTGAATTGAATATATGATGGGCATAACCATGACCGAGATTGCAATCCTATTATATATTTTCTTCCGGTCTTATGCCATCAAAATTAAAAATGAGATCATTGAGCATGACCACCTAGTAGGTTCATGTGTCAAGGATTCTAGATATGATAATTCAAAATTGACAAATCACCGCCAATCACGAGTCTGTAGATTGTTACCACATTATTGTGGATGTCAAATATAGCTGGCCACTCTCAATCATAAGTTTTCTTAGCTTCTATTATAGACATTCTTACAGAGAATCGTTAGAAATTGATTTTGTAATTTAGACATGTAATATAATTATGGCCTTGGAAAATCCCTTCTACACTTCATCCCTTCTTCAGCTGATGTATGTAGTTATCTGAGTAACAGGAAAATAAGATCTCAAACATACTTAAAGAATTCACTCACTAGAAAGTGCTCGCTTGACCTCAAGAGTCACTCATTGGAAAGCAACAATAATCGACTACATATTAATTAATTGAGGACACAAATCCCAAAGCAGATGGGATATATTCTGTATATAATACTTTCGAGGCCCTACTATTAGAATTTATTGATTCCCCTAATAAATAAATTGAAAGAATAATAAGACGAAGTCTATTATTTATGTATTAACGACAAATAGATATTCTTAGCTCGTTGCATTTGTAGTATGTAACATTGGTGAGATATTAATAACCAACCCATGTAATTTCCCCCTACTAGGAATATAACTCATGTGGCAAGTGCACTCATCAAAGACACATTGAATCCATGCACAAAAGAAGCTTATGCTAGGCAGCACAACCACATTGGTAGGGATGATAACAATGAGGGCCATCACGAAGACAAGCACAACCAATGCCCCCAGGTTAAACTAGAGGTTGATGTTGTTGAGGCCATTTATGGAAATAAAATCTCAACATTGTTTAAACACAAGATGGAGAATTAGGTGAAGCAAGTGCAGAAAATGGTTGATGAGGAGGATATCATCTTGGAAATGCACCCTTGCTTCCCAAATGTAGGTAATACAAGAACTAGGGAAACTAAATATATCATGATTTTGCAGATGCATTATGAAATGAAAATGTTATTGGGAAAATCCCTTATGGAAAGCAGGGAATAGAGGAAAGAGATCCTCCTACAACTAGGTGAATTATAGGACAATATGTACCAGATGGACCTTGATATCAACCTAATTACTAGAGCAACTACATAATTTGAGTTTTCTCCTTATGACCATACAAGGAAATCCCATTATGCCAATGATCCTACAAGCATCAAATTGTCTTCTACAAATGCATCTCAACAAACTTAGGTTCCTTAGAGAGGTTTCATTATATGCATCTCCAACTATAAATCCATGTTGACGGTTTACATTTATTTTAGATAGTTGCATAGTTATCCTATGGTACCTAAGCTTAGATAAAACTTATGTGATAAGAATGATCTAAAACTAAGGCATGGCTTAGTGAAAAACATTTATTTTGTGGGTGCTCTTGTTTCCCAAGCAACAAGCTACCCAATCTTAGCTTGGCATAATTCTTTTCTACTTCTTGGTAATATAATATGTCTACATTACAATTTGCATTTTTTATCATATTGAGACTCAAGAGGTATGGATTTCATCCCATGTGAAATGAAAATTCAAGAAAACTAAATTAAAATTTAGGAATGTGTCAATGTTTTAAAAAATATTATGATTTTGTTTTTTCAATTTTCAATTATGTGTTAGTCACACCACTTGTCAATTAACTTTGAATAGTTATATGTCAGACTATTGTTCAAACATTTCAACAATGGCTCCTTCTATAGGTATTGCTTGTTTACTAAATAGTTGGGAAACAAAATTGTCTTAAAAAAAGTGCGTCAAGGTGCTTTATCTCAACATAGTTTCAAAATATGTCAATCTAAAATGTTGGTATCTATACACTTAATTAAACAAGTGTAACTTCCCCTAGGGGTTTATACCAAGTGGCGATATAGTGTAATGTTAAGGCACTCCTTGCGATGACACGGGGTTAAAATCTCATCTAATATGTGCCCCATGTTGGGGAGATGTGTGGGTGCACCTAGGAGTATAGTGGTAGAAAACGGGAATTGACCCCATGTCACACGAATATGAGCCTTGTCTTAGTGGTTGATTCCCCTAGCAAAAAAGATAATTAAAGTTACAAAAGTGTAAGTTTTCAATACTTTAGATGTATTTCATGGTTTAAACATAAAACACGTGGATCATCAGGATATTCAACATATCATGGAAGAGAAGGCACTGGGTATCATATAATGAATTATGGTCATTTCTTTCTAAATGACATTTTGTAAAATGAATGATGGTCTTTGTTTTTTTAATGACATTTTTCTCAGAGACAAATGCATGTTGTAAATCCACTTTATTTAGATATTCTATTATTCCCTTTGTTGAAGGGTTCAAGGTCCCCCCTGCTACGTTGAATCTCCTAGAATCTTCCATCATTCTTCATCCTCCCTAGAGATACTGACCTACATTCGTGTCTTTGAGGAACATGGGGTTCACCTTGTTGACCAATATCTTATCACATTCATTCATAAAGGGGGGTTTTTTAATTATGAAAAATAAAGTCAATATATTATAGGTATTGGGTAGTGAGGAGTAGGGTATGGGATGTCTATAGATAACGGGGGTGTATAGGGTATGGGATTTTTACAGATACTGGGTGGGGAGTAGGGTATGGGGGAGTAGGTCATTTGTATTCTACAATATTTAATAACCTTCATGGCCTATCTGAGAGCTATTTAAATATTTTCCCAAAATTTGATGGAGAGAAAACTACAATAGTTGAGGAACACATGGCTATGTTCCAAGATTTTACTGATAATCTATACATAGAACATGATGATGTGTTTATGGGGTTTTTTGTGCAACCCATAGAAGGAAAAGTAAGGAAATGGTTTAGAGCCTTACCAACAAACTCTTTAAACCCCCGGCCTGCTCTAAAAGTTGTTTTATGAGACAATGGGGTGAAAAGAGATATCACATATACTATCTAACCGAGTTTGTCGTATTAAGGAAGAAGAATGGGGGAACAACTAGGGAATATAATTTTTTTTTAACAAAATATACAATAAAATTCCTATAGAAAACTAATACGTGACATGGAAAGGGGGGTAGGTTAATACTTAAACAAATTATAAAAAATAACTATGCTAAGATGAAAAAAGAAGTGAAAATCACGCATGAAATGTGACATGGAGAGGGGGTAGGGGAGATTTGACACCACCACCCTACTTTAAGTGTTACAATGAGTTATGGATCCCTTAGAAGTTCTTATTGTTCATCCTTACAGCCAAGAATCATGCTTACCAATTAGAATGTATAATTGGAAAAAACAGAAGAGGTTAAAGGTTTGCTTAGGAATCCCCTTGGGGGGTTTGATGGTGGTCTATCTTGGATTCCTTGGACTGATTTAATTTCTATCAAGACTTGCAAAAAGTGTTATAAAACAACGAGAAAATGGATCTGAATGTGATCTCTTTGATCCCTCCAAAAGGGAGCTTGTCCTGCAAAAGGAATGTTAGACTAAACAAATAAGTGAAAGAAGGTTAAATATGTCAATCTAGATAGATCTAAGGGTCTGTATCATTAGATTTTCTCTCTTTCCAAAGAGTGGTAAATGAGATAAAGAAATATACAAAGACCAAAACAAGAAGAAAAACTATTTACAACTATTTTCTAATAGCATGCAAATATTAAAATGCATTTCCTTGAAACTAGGTGCAAAATTGTAAGAATTTTAATGCATGCACTCTAGGTTGTTTGATATTATATCTAAATTTATATGTGAATTATATTTCAAGCCTAAGTTATATGGGATTAAATCAGATCTGATTGCTAATATAAAGTTTGATAATCAAATATCTCACTAATCATGTCAAAAAAGGTGATAGATTTGATATTTTTTTATTTAAAAGAGGGCTAAGTGAGAGAAGAGGGAGCCCTTGATTCTAGGGAAAATTGACCATCCCTTTGGGGATGCTAAAAACCTGCAAAAATCACTATTAGAACAATGAGCTATTGATGCTCAAATGCTGCAAAAAAAATAATGTCTAAAAAATGAAAAGAACTAGTGCTAAATGATAGTAATGTAGCTAGTTTATTTGGCACATAGGAACTAGTATTCAAAGGCATCAACTTAAAATATGTATGAACTTTAAGATCCAGTTAGATTCAAGTAACCAGAATGAAATTTAATTTTTAAGACGAAGATTCAAGGAAAGATAGAGAAATGGGATCCTTCAAGCTGACTCTGGAGATCTGGGGAAGAATGTTGAGGGACTTGTCTTCAAGGATTATGGAAACCTGCAAAAAAAAATAGATAGACATAGGAAGATAATTATTTCTCCTTGTTTCTTCCAGGTGTAGTCTAAAGAAGAGAAGTTAACATGGACATTTATGCATTAGATAAAATGCCTACCTTAACAATTTCTCCTACAAACTACAATAGATGCTAGCAGTAATACTAGATCAATCTTATTGGGTAGTAATACCCGTACAAAAGCCAATGGAAACTAGACAAAATATGCATATAAATTAAATCAAAGTTTTCTCCATATAGCAATAGAACATATTATCCACACAATCAAGGCACCAAGCCCTTCTAACCTCCAAAGTATTAAACAATTTTATTCCAAATCCAATGAAAGAGATTGAATACAATACTTTTAACAAGAACCAACCCCTAAACCAAGAGGAGATGCCTCTTTCAATATTCCATAGAGGATAGAAAATCACCCCCTTTGAGATGGTGACACATGGAGAGGATCCAAAACCCTAATGCGCCACTTGGTTGAGGATTAGAGAAAATTTGGAAAGTGAGTTGATCTTGACAAGGCCTAAAATGCACCATTTGGAGGACATCTAGAGAAAATTATACCCGAACCCTTCAAATCGTCCAAGATTCTTCGAGTATACAATCGTGTCTGGATTTTCTTGACTATACATGTTCAGAAGAAGAGCAAGATATAGCTAAAAAATTGTGTTTAGTGGGACTGTGGTGCATCCACGTCCCTCAATGGACAAAGTTGTCTAGATGTTAGAAGGCGGCGCTGAGATTACCATTCCTCCATATCCAGTTCCCGTCGATCCACCTCCTGTGCAGATCTCTGGTTCTGCATCCATCTTCAACTTATTCTTTGGAAGTTCAAATGATAAATCACACAAATACTCATATTGCTTAAGTTACAGGTAATTAATATACATCAGAGTATAGTAGAAAAACCAATTGATTACTCTCAACAACAGTTTATATGTATAGGTCATTGGCTTATTAATTTATATGTGTGTTGAAGTAATAGTAGCTAGAGTGGAAATTGCTGCTTCACTAGCTTTAAACTTTTGTGAAGCAATCACCCACATCTACTTGCAAGGTTTTGAACCCAGGTTTTTGGGTTATTATAATCTTTATCACCTACTTGCTTGTTGGTAGATCACATTTTCATTGGTTTTAATGTTTGAAAATCTGCTGCAAGCAAATACGAAATATGCTATCTTGGTTGGTTTTGTCATTCTATTTAAAATGCAAAAATATATGGTTTTTATTTCTCATATTTGTTTGCAATTTTTTTATCATAATCCAAATATATTGTTGGTTGTAAGTATCTAAGTTTATAGAAAACTTTGCATATTTTGATTTTTCAAACATCCTAATCCTCCGAGAAGAGAAAACCCACTAAGTTCCAACTATGTTGATACAAATGTCATTTTATGTGATTTTTCCAGCATCCTCATCCTCCGAGAAGAGAAAAATCACTGAGTTCCAAATATGTTAATACGAATGCCATTTTATGTGAGTTTCTAGCATTTGTCTTGACAATGAAATTTGCTTGTGGTGTGGGTTGCAACTTAGTGGGTTATATACTTGTTGGAAACCCCTTTCCTTTTAATTTTAATTCTACTTTCAATTTAACATTCTTTTTTTCGCAAAGGAAAAAACAATATTTTTATTAGTAAAAAAGTTGTATCAGATAGTTACAAAATAAGCAAGGATAGTCATTAAACAATCATCTTAATGACAACTAGTTCTGTGCACACAGTAATAGCGAATTTCAGTTGAAACCATTAACATGCAGGTGCAGTGGACCGGGGATCTGATCAACCAAGGGCCAAACAATTAACCAAATCCAAACAGTAAACGGTGTGTAGGAAAACAATGGCCAATACTCAGGACACACGAAGGCCATAAACGTCCACTACATGGCCGTTCAAGACCTCCTGAATGTGAATGATCCCATCCATGTAAACGTGGAGAAACAATAACTGTTCAAAAGACATAAACAGAATCTTGGTGTTCTCCAACCAAGGATTCAAGACCAGAGAGTGAAGTGCCGATCGACCACAAGCCCAGTCCACAATACACTGTGAGTCACCAAAAACTCTTAAGGGAAAAGTAACCTCTGTGGACAGTAAAAATTAAAAGACCCCAGAGAGCTATCAGCTCTGCACACGTGTTCAATCCAATCCCAGCATAGAAATGTAGCTGGAAACTATGCCCAGGAGAAAGTTTCAGAACACCTCCAGCCCCACAAAGATATTTGTTGCAAGCGCCATCGAAATACCCCACTGGAAAGGGAATGGAGTCCTCGTTAAAGCATAATTGTTTTTGTCTCGGCAAGGTAGGCTCTTTCATATGTTCCAAAAAACTTGCAATAATGCGAGTGGCAATCAGGATGATGGATGGAGTCTCATGTTCAAAGATAAACCTGTTACGGGCTCGCCAAACGCCCCATATAAAAAAGGAAACCAGAGTCTCCAAATCTCTATGCAAAGCCATCCAGCTGAGAATGTTTGTCTTGAAACCGACGTGTCTCCATTGGAAATAGAAACAAAAGTGCTTTCCCAATAGTAGCCAGATACGAAGAAAGAAATAATAGGTTCCGAAAAGGTGATCAGTGGTTTCAGCTGCTTTGAAGCATAACGAACATACGCCATGGCTAACAAAACCCCGTTTCTGTAAATTTCTCCACATTAGAATTTTTCCAAAAAAAGTCAGCCATGTAAAACACTTAAGTTTCAAAGGCATCCTCCCATCCCAAACCTTCTTGGTCCATCTAGTATCCATAACATCACAACAAGCTCTCATCTGACTATGATAAGCAAGTCTAGCAGTAATAACACCAGTATTACAATTTTGAGTCCAAACAAGAGTATCCTCAAAGTTGGTGAGATATATACCTTCCCGCAAGAGATTCAAAACAAAAAGGTTCCATTCAGCAGAAAGGGTAGGATCAATTCTAAGATCCATGGCAGACTTCCACCGTGTGTGTCCATATAATACACAAACAACTGCCTGTTTTAATACATATATATCTTGCCAATGTAAAGCAATGATCAATGCCATAGATAGCCTACAATCCTCCATACCAAGAACTGGATCCACACCCATGAAAATCGATATACCATTCTCCACCGACCAGGCGATGGAAGGATTAATAATAGGCATAGATTTAAAAGAATGTGCCACAGTAGTGATTCTTTTGTAGAAGTCCATCGGTGAGAGAGGAGCCATAGCGAGGTAGAGAGTCTTTTCTGATATTTGTATCTAATAATATTTCCCCACAGGCCGTGGTCGAACAGACTTCTCCATAATCTCTTCGCACAAAGGGATCGATTAAACAATGTCAAGTGACGGATGCCCCATCCCCCCATTTCAATAGGACGAGCCAATAGGTCCCAAGATGTAATTTATTGCTACTGCAATCTCTATCCCATAAGAAGTGAAAGAGTAATCTCCAAATGGCATCAGTTATCAAGGCAGGAATCTCAAATAGTGAGAACCAAAAAACAAGAATGCCCTGTAAGACAAATTTAGTCAAAGTAAGTCGCCCCCCAAGAGAGAGGTATTTATAAGATCAGGTAGAGATCCTCCTTTGAACCTTAATAACAAGCCAATTCCAGTCTACAGCTTTGGATCCGGACAGCTTAAGAAAGATCCAAGATACCGAAAACCCTCCAATAGTGTGGTTCTTTTATAAGGCAGTAAAGAAGTAACCTGGTCAAGTATTTCACCAGTAGGATTGTGTATATGGAAGGACAATTTCTTATGACTCGCAACCATACCCAAGGCCGCACAGAAAGTCGCCACAATGGAAGCAAAATGCTGCCATGTATTTACAGACCCATGACCCATGAGTAAAACATCATCAATGAAGAGAACATGTGTGATCCAAAATGAACTAGTAACATTGATACCTATAATCAGCTTGTCCCTGAAAACCTTCTTAATTAGTAAACTCAGTCCCTCGATGGCAAGGATGAAAAGATATGTTGACAACAGGAACCCCTGGCGTATCCCCTGGTTTCCATGAAAAAAATCATTGGGTGAGCCATTCACAAGCACCACAAAGCGAGTTGAAGTTATATAGTACATAATCCAGTTAACAATCTCCAGTGTAAGCCTTGTCTGTAACAGTATGAGGCGTAGGTAGTCCCAGTTGATTTTTTCATACGCCTTCTCCAAATAGAGCTTGAGGATAAAAGCATTGAGGTTCTTTGCCTTGATGGAATGTATAGATTCCTGGGACACCCCAACAACATCCAGGATCTGTCTTCCCAGGATGAAACCAAATTGTTCATGAGAAATTCCATTTCCCAAAGCAGGCTTCAGCCAATCTACAATAGTCTTAGAGATAACCTTATAAAGTAAATTACAGAGTGCAATAGGATGGTATTCATTCAGTTCCTCCAGTCGATCTCTTTTTGGAATAAGAGTGAAGTAGGTAGAATTCAAAGATTTAGGGATCCATCCCTTCTCTCTGGATTCATTCACTGCAAGAGTGATCTCATCCCCAAGTATATCAAAGAAGTGTAGATATAATTCTGTAGTGAGTCCATGAGGACCCGGACTCTTGTCCTTAGCAAAACACTTGATAACATTGAGAACCTCCTCCCTAGTAAGTCCCCTACCAATCTGTTCACAATCCTCTAGACAGAATATGCGAGGGAAATTTTGAACAGTTTTAAGCTGCTGCAGTATGTTAGGATGACCCGGCTTCGTGAAATGGCGTTTAAAGTGGTCAATGGCCGTCTTTTTTAGCTTTGGTGCCTCGTTAATAAACAGTTCATCATTTAATTTCAGATCCCAAATGGAGTTGGTGATTTGTCGTTGATTAGCAAATTTGTGAAAGAATTTGTGTTCTCATCTCTGACTTTAACCCAGGTGGCCCAACTCTTCTGTCGCTAGGTCTCCTCAATCTAACCAAGAAGACATTTCTTCTGAGCTTCGAAAGAAGTAATCCATGCTCTTCTAGCTACCGAGAAAGAGTCTGTGTCCACACCCCCCGGTAGCAACCTGTAAATCAGTTTCAATAGCATCAAGGGTGACTAGATTCTCAGCTTTTATGGTCTTATCCCAGTTTTTGATCCAATCCTTGACTTTACGTAGATTCCAAACCAATCCAAGAAGCGATGGAATGTGTTTTTTAGTACTTAAACGCTTCCAAAAAGCTCTCACAAAGTCACATAAGGACACATTTTCCAGCCAGACAGGGTTAAACTTAAAGGGATAGACATAGAAGGATCTATCAAAATCAAATTCAAGGACAACCGCATGATGATCAGAGATACCCATTGAATAGTTCCAAGCACGATACTGACCCACCCGTTCACAAATGCGCTCAACCATAAAGAAATGGTCCAATCTTTTAGAGATCCCTGCAGCACCACACCACCCATTAGACCATGTGGGAAAGAGAACATTAGGAATGATATCAACAAGACTGGCATCTGAAAACAGGGAGGAGAAATAGTCAGCAAGAGGATCGCGGGGTTTACCAATGCCCCATACCTCATCCAACGAGAGCGTGAAGTTGAAATCCCCTGCAATGATAAGCGAGTCATCCGACAGTAAGCAAGTAGTCTTTATGTGGTCCCAAAATCCCTGTCAAGAGTGGTAAGGGTCGTAAACATTAAGAATGCGAAGAGGGATCTGGAACCCTTTGAGAAGCCCCTCAATGATGAGTAAACCTGCAAGAGTGGTGAAGGAAATAAAATCGGCGAGCAAAGGGTTCCATGCAATCAGTGTGCCCCTCGAGTGGCCCAGAGAGTCCAATGCACAGACTTTCCAGGTGGTTTGGATCTTAAGAAAAGTGTCACAAGCCGAAGAAGCATAAGTCATAGTTTCCTGGAGCAAGAGAACGGTAGGGTGGTTTGTATAAATGAAACGTTTGAGAGTGGCTCGCTTATGGCCACTTCCCAAGCCACTGATATTTAAGGTGGCAAGGATCATCGAATCACCTTCGAAGTGGCTCGTGAAGCTCTAAGAGGGCCAAAAGTGGGGAGGCAATGCTCAGAGTCCTGCAAGGATAGACCAAAGTCAAAAAGTTATGCATCAGGTAAGTATATTTGTGTTTGTTTCCTATTTCTTTTGATATTAAACTTACTCTTACTTTCATATGTTTATTGGTTGGATTGATAGTAAACATACTCTTTCTTCGATATGTTTATTGGTTAGATTGATATAAATTTATTGTAAGTTTAATTTGTAAAGTTTCTATTAATGAAATTTTTCAATAATCAATCATAATTATCTAAACATTAACCTTCAATAGAAAGTCAGAAAAATATTACAGGAAATATTTCCAAATTTCACTTGTAAGTCATAGGTAACAAAAGAAATGGTTAACTAACACTTATCTAAATTAGGATTTTTTTTACAACCTCATGCTATGCTTTAATGTATCATTTTGTGAATTTCCAGCTTATGCTATGCTTTAATATAAAGCATATCTTGTAAATTACCAACTTATGTTATGCTATGCTATGCTTTAATGTATATTTTTGTGAATTACCAACTTATGCTATGCTTTAATGTATTATTTTGTGAATTACAAATTTAGAGTGGTTTCTAATTCTAAGTTTTAAAGTTTTAATGTTCATATATATATATATATGGTTGACTTCATAAAGGGCCACATTATCTTTAGATTGGAAGATTCAACATTTCATATAGGTAGAAAATATGTTCAAGATGCAAAGCTAAATCATGTGGATGCCTTTTTTTATGTTGTAGCTTAAGATCTCTTTAAAGGACCAAGGACCAATTGTTTTACATGGAATTCAAAAAACTAGTTAATGTTTGACAACTATCCAAAGAATAACTTTGTTTAGAATGAAGCACTAGGTTACACTTTTTTTCTTTAGTGTTTGTTAGTTTTTATTTTTGCTTTTTGTTAAGAATCCTAGATTTTGTAAATAAGTTTGATAGCTCAAAGCAAGGAGTGTATTTTGTTATTTACCTTTTTTAATTATGTTATGGTACATAAATATTTAGATTGTATGTAAAGAGGATTATATATGGATTTGAGGGTTAATGGAATAATTTTACTCCACTTTAAAATATGTTATGAATCAAAGAGGGTCATATTTTGATTTGGAAATTTAAAAAATAGTTTTAATTTTGTTTATGTAGAAGTATATTAAGAATGCGTTATGAATTATAGTTGCTAAATAATTAGTGTGGGTCTCAATCTTGTACTATGTTATTTTGAATATATAATTTAAATATTACCTTCTAAATAAATATAGTTGCACTAGAGACTTAGAAATCTTCAAATGAGTAACCACAAAGATAAGTAATGAGATATTGAGAGCACTTGAGTGGTCCTAATGGTTAAGAACATGTGTTATCTCTGTGGAGGTCACAAGTTCAAAACCGGTGGGGGGTAGGGTTTCTCATTGGCCCGTTGTGACAAGGCTCGAAGGGTAGGCGACCCCTTGGATAAAGGCTCACCCTGATGGGTTTCGGGACGTCGTGGCCCCTGCTGAGTCACAATTTACTGGTATATATGGCTTGTGGGTTGTTGGATATACCCTTGGGAGGTTGTTGTTCCCATGGTTTTAAAAAAAGATAAGTACTGAGATATTGCAATGTAAAAGACATGTGACAAAATGTAAGTATAAATTAATATGGTGGGTATTGTTTGGGAAAGTGGTGGGTAAATAGATAGATATATGACACCATTAAGATGTTATCGTGGCAATACTATCATTTTTATTTTTGTTTAAATTCAATTTGTTTTTTTTAATTATTATAAATTTAATTTAGCTAGCCAAATGAATAATAATAAGAAAAATACAAAACTTAAATCAAAAGATACCAACATTATATAGATTATGTTATATTTTTCATTATAAATTTGAATTTTTTTCATTGTACACTAACAAGTTTATTGTCAAAAGACTAATGAAAATGGTTAAGTTTACATTGTGTGTGGAAGTGGTTGAGGATTTCTTCATAAGATTTTCCTTGGAAAAAAATATAAATTTCTTGTCAAAAGAGAAACAAGGAACAATAAAACATATATAAATAAACAAACTATAAATTATAAAATTAGATACACAATGAAAAAAATATATATAAAGAATAAAAAATTAACAAATAAAAGATGAAAAAAAAAAGAATGTATCAAGAAAAATATCATCCTTGCATTCCCTTCATACTCTCGTCCTTGGATAACCTTGGTGTTTGGATCGAGGGACTTATATGTGTTACACCAAAATATCATCATCAGGAGTTATTTGTTCTCTGTATGCCTTGACCCTAAAGTCCCTCAGCTAAAGCACTGCAATAGAAGTTTTTGTCATTCCATTTAACCTTAGGTTGTCACCCCGATGCACCCTTCTCTCCAGCAACGTGTGTCAAGTTCAAGGTGACACGTTCTGCACCTTAGCAGAGTGCGTCGGTGATGCAGTGTGCCCTTGTACAAGGTGCTTTGATCTCACTATAACGCATGTTTCCCTTGTGCAAAGCGCATCAAAGTCAGTTAAAATGGATAAGAGAAGCTTCGAGCGACTTCTCAAAGCCTGGATGGCATGGAGACCTATCCCTACTTATCTGGAAAGGTGGCATTCAATCCCATTGTCTAGTGGGATGATCCCTTAAGCCTCTCCCCTAAATCCTCAAACTCTCCTATCCATTAAGCCTTATATATATGAACCCCCTCTCCATTGTTATCGGAGGAGGGATAGAGTACCTATATGCTGGTGAAATTTCTCTTGGTGATCCTCTTCATCCATTAGGAGGCTAAGTGTTTGATCTTGGAGGCTAGGATTGTTGGAAGGAGGTTATGATGTCAAAGCGTTGATTGTAACATATCTCCTTTTGTATTTCTTATCATTACATATAATACAAGTTATTTCCATAAACTTTGTTGTGTTAATAATGTTTAGGATTAACTTATTTGGATGTTGATCTAGATCAATTCACATCCATGTGATTTTATCACTTGCTTGTTTCCACATGTTTTGTCTGGTTTTGTTGCTCAAGATATGAAGATTGGGCCTTGGAGCAGCAAGGAGAAAGGAATTGCACACTTAAAGTAAGTCATCTCTTTCATTTATTCTGCATTTCAATTGATATAGGAAAGGAACTTGTCTTATGTATTCATTTGTTCTAGATCTAAACCATTCAGATTAGGGAGATATATTTGAGTCCGCTATTACAGATTGTCCACAAACAAATTTTGTGACTCCACTAGCGAGAGTAGTCCATTAGTTTTGATTTCATTGCGTTTTTTGTTTCTTTGATTTCTTTCCAATTAGCCTATAGCCTCTCAGTTTCCTCTTCTTTTTGGATCTGACCATCAGAGAGTCTATGGGGCATCCATACTCTATTTGGGATCTTTATTGGGCCTCCTACTTGTTTATTGTTGGAGAATTTTTTATTTTTGTTTTCTAGATCCTGCCCGGTGCACCTGGGCCATTCATCACCTGCGTCAATTTAATTCTGACGCACTTAACATGATAGCAGACTGCGTTGCTGACACTCTATGGCAGTTTACAGACTGCGTCGTTGATGCGGTTTCCTAGTGTGCTGAGTGCATTACGTATCCCAACACTCTGGCGCACCATTGCACGGCGCGTCTACCTTCATTATTTGGAATTTAGTGTTAAAAATTCTCAAGGTTGGTTTTTGGCTTTGTTTTTTGAGTTCTGTGTGTTTTTACTTCACTGCTACAGAACCTCCTAGACCTAGCATATTTCATCCTTGGCTTATTTTATGAAGTTTGAGTATTGATTAGAGTCCCAGTTTGTCAAGCGGGTGTATCCCTCATTGTGGGAAATTTCAATCCCCCATGAGCATTCTCAATCTTATGACTCCTTATCAGGTCATCTGATCTATTCAATCTGACTTCTAAACCCTCCAATATTCGATTTTTGTGATTTGGCTTGGATTTGTTTGTTTTTGTGTGTTTTTGAGATTTTGGGTGATTATTTTTCTTTGAGGGTTTCCAATCAATCAAAGTTTGCAATAGCATATTCTCTGATTTTATGAATATAGGTTTGAAAAGTGATATAATTCTCAAATTTATTGGGTACATTTGATTAGGAAATCAAAGTTGTTCATTATCTTCATTTCAAGCTTGTTTCTTGGAACTGTTGTAGAGAATTTTTGTGCTTTGGAGTGAGTATTAAAATATCTTCGAAAAGTTTTAAAGATTATTATTGGCTTGTGTCGAGCACCCAATATGCAAATAGATTATTACCAACATACCGAGCATACGAGATTTATTGTCAACCTGAGAAAGTCTTTTATTTCAAAGGATAAATGCACAGTCTATGCTTAAACACCAAATCACTATAATTGAACACTTTTATCCTCTAACAACTATGTCCATCCCAAGAATCTGTGTAATCCCATTTGCCTTCTAAATGCTACAATTTCAATTTCTTTCTACCATGTATCAACAAGAAATGATATAAGATTCAACGACAATTGCAGATAAAAAGAAATCCTATTCACATCCCAGAACAAGTAACTCACCTATTCAATCTGATCACTCTTGAAAGCCATAAGCATAAACTAAATATTAATCTAGAAATTCAATTGCAAGGGATTGAGTTCAGTTGCTCTAAGAGATTGAATTACAAGAATGAAAGTCAACAATCGTAACAGGAAA
Organism: Larix kaempferi; assembly: GCA_027924585.1. Taxonomy (NCBI): domain Eukaryota; kingdom Viridiplantae; phylum Streptophyta; class Pinopsida; order Pinales; family Pinaceae; genus Larix; species Larix kaempferi. Next base: position 6,081,607 of record BSBM01000444.1, read on the forward strand.
GATAAATTGCAAGGATTCATGGGATAACAACTTAAACTATAGGATGAACAAAGCTGTGTACAACTATCACATGAATTGCATAAAGAAAGTTTCCTACTCAGTCGACCGTCACTCTGTACCACTTACCAATCTCAAGGAAATGTAATCCTAATTATATTGCAAATCCACACTTACTACTGCTGCGTACAAAGGAAATAACAACAATAAACATCACACAACAATAAATTCGAAAATTCCTACTTTAACTCAGCAATCTCTGTGGAAGACGGGCCCAGCCTTCACACAGAGATGCCGGCTGAACAACGTAAAGATCCTTTAACTCAGAGGTAACTCTTTATATTAACGAAAGGATGATTACACAAATTGCTTCCACTGCTATTACAATGAATGAATCCTCCGTTGTTCAACCCCCTGGGTCGAGACAGCTCCCCATATTTATACATGCAGATCATAACATTCGATCCTATTAACGGGCAGCCATGAAGATCTCTGATCTTCAGGCGCCCTAAATAATACTAGCTGTTACAAATGTGGCATCGTAAAGACATAGAAAAATGCGAGAAAACTGTTAATTGGCCCAGGAGTGGCGATCTTTTCAGATCACAATTATACTCGAGCAGCAATATACTAAAGATCTCCAATTATAGCGCATTCTGTTACAGCTACCCTGTCACAGCTCTGTCTAGGATGTTGCATTAGAACCACGTTCCTTAATTGATGATCGGAGCACCGAGGATCCTTTTGAGCGGCAAATATTCCTCCTTTCAAGACTTGTTCAGCCCTACCTTCCTGCAGTACACTTATCTCAAACTACCTTCATAAATCATAACATGTTAGCACAATTGAGAGATACACAGCCTTAATTATCACAATCATAAGCATTAATAAGATAAAGCAATGATCAGTCATACCTTGGCAGCTTGGGGGAATAAAGTGAGGACAACAGGTCTGATTAGCATGCTAAATGGTGTAGGACAGGGGAAGAAAAGGTGATCGAGGATGGTTAAAAGGGGCCAATTCTAGGCTCAACATCTCCCCCCAACTATCCTGTTGCATGTCCTCATGCAACAACCTGCATCATTCGGAATCTGAGTCCTGCACTGAGCTCTATTCATGGAGGGAGGAAAAGTTGTAGAGAAACTCAGGCACCTCATCTGTCTTTAAAAAGCCTCTGTGAGTAACCCAATACTTTCCAGCATCGCTGCTCCTCTGCCCTAGTCAAGGAAAAATCCATATTATACAGTTTTGCTGGCCACCAAATGAGGGGGAATTTGAATTTCAAACCCAACCAATTAACTCCACTCTCCCTCATACTTCCCACATAGCCCTTGACTCTGGAAAGTGCCTGCTTGAAATTCTTGAAACAGTAAGGATCTCGGCTTCTAAGTGCAGAGGAGGCAGCCTGCCATTTGTGCTTACTCCCTTCCAATGCTACCTGCTGGTGTCTGGAAATGTAGTTGGTGCAAGTGGAGATCACTTCTTCCTGCAGTCTCATTATATGTTGTGCCTGGGGAGGACTTGAAAGGAAATTTCTGTACCATGCCAAAAGAATGCCAGGATTCTGAATCCACAAGTTAGTGTGAGCTTCATTATGAGAAAAGGTCTGAAAAGACCTTTCCCACTAAGTGTGATTGCTCACAAAAGAGGCAAGAGCTCTTGGCTGAACATCCCATACAAATGGAACAGGGTTTGAGTGGCAGTCCAGAGGGCAAGCCATCTCGTGCAAATATAATTCACACAACAAATTCTGCTCTTCAATATTGCTTCCAAAGAATGTCTCCAGGAATTTTGCTGGGGTTGTGCTTTCGAACGACCTCCCTTGCTGTACAGCCTTCAATTTAAACCAGACAAATTGCTCAAATAGGAATACCGGATAAGAGGAAGAGGGCTTCTTGGTGCCCATGAGTTCTTGAGAGGGGGCGTACATCTGCTCTTTCTCCTGCTGCATGGATTGAAACTTTTTCAATTTTCTCAACTTGTTTTGCAGCTCTTCTTCCCAAACTCTGTGGGCCATACATTCCTCGACCCACTTCTCTTCCAGTGCCTTAATAATTTTTCTATGCTCACTCAAAGCAACCATGCCTCTCTGGTGTTCCTCCACCTGGATTTTCCATTTGGTCACCTCCAGCCTTAGGGTTGAGATTCCCATTGTGAGGTTCAAAATTTCCTTTTTATGATGCTCTTCTTAATCCGAGTCCAAATCAATGAAATTTCTAAGAGGTAGAAGCACTGGTTCTTGTGGGACAGTGTCTTCCAGCACATCTAAGTCTACTATGAGAGTTGCTGGTTCTTGTGTAATAGCAACATCCTTTAGACTCTCTTCAGCAGCTACATTCATTGCTTTTAGAGACACTGGTTCTTGTGTAACAGTGTCTTCTTCTTGGATAACCTGGATTTCTGAATTTGGTTCAAGAGTTGCTGGTTCTTGTGTAACAGCAACATCCCTTGAATTCTCTTCAGCAGCTACATCCGTTACTTCTAGAGACACTGGTTCTTGTGTAACAGTGTCTTCTTTGTCCTTCTGCTGCTGAGATTGGATATCTTTCTCATTGTGCAACTCCTCCTCAAGGATTTCGGTGTCACCTAAGGATTGTGTCTGTACCTGTTCATCCTCTCTCCACTGTGTATCGGGAATGATATCCATTCCAGGGTTATCTTCTAATTGAAATTCAGGAGTTCCTGCTGCAGCCTCCAAGGATGTTGGTTCTTGTGTAGCAACATCCTGGCTTGCCTCTTCATCCTCATGTTGTTGCAATTCTTCTCCTATGTGTTTTGTGTCATGGGAACATTCCGGGGTTACATTACAGAGTTCTTCATTAAGCTCCAGAGTGTCCTCCATCCCAGGTTCTTCTCCCATCTGTTCGACCGATTGGACAAGTATACTCAGGTTTGTTGGTTCTTGTGTTACAGCACCCTGTTCAAGTTCATCAATGTCTTTCCTTTGTGGCTCAGCTTCTATAATCTCTGTGTCATGGGAGCATTCTGGGGTTACAGTATAGAGTTCTTCATTAAGCTCCAGAGTGTCCTCCATCCCAGGTTATTCTCCCATCTGCTCGGCCGATTGGACAAGTATACTCAGGTTTGCTGGTTCTTGTGTTACAGCACCCTGTTCAAGTTCATCAATGTCTTGCCTTTGTGGCTCAGCTTCTATAATCTCTGTGTCGTGGGATCATTATGGGGTTACAATATATTCTTTATCCCCATCATCATACATGATTTCATCCTTTAGCTCCTCTGTCACAGGATTGGTGGAAGCTTCAGCAAGGATGGTTAAAGATGCTGGTTCTTGTGTGACAGCATATTCTTTTTCTACAGCTTCCTCTATTGTGGGCGCGGGCTGTTGTGCTGTGTAGGTATGAATTATAATCTTGTGGCCTGCCTCCTTGAATATTTCTCCACAGGTGGGACAGATCACTCGTTCATCTTCCTTGCCAGGCTCGGCAGAGTTTGATTCCTCCAGTTGGTCTGCAGCCTCTACCAATGTATACAATTTCCTTTCACCTTGTTTTCTGCAGGTTTCCTTCCAGGTTTCCAATTCCCTTCGAAGTATTTGGAGGTCCTCTTTTAATAGTGTGTTCTCATCCAGAAGTCCTTCAATTCTGGGTTCTTCCTCAACTGGCCTTTGTGGAGCATCCATTGGTCTCGGTACAAGGATCAGGAGCTCAACTTGTGCCTCTAAGGTTGCCCATCTTTTTCTGCCTGCCTCTGCTGCTGCAGCTGATTTAGTTCTTTTTCTTCTTATTGGTGAGGTTATGTTAAATTCATTGATTGATCTCTTTCTTCTCCTTTGTGGTGTTTTCTTTTGTGGAGTTGGTATATCGGGATTCACAGCTGAGGTCGAAGGAATGTTTTCTTGCTCCTCATGCTGTTCTTCATCAATTAAAGTTCCTCCTCCCCATTCAGGTGAGGATTCAATGGTTACTAGCTCAATATTTTCTTCTATTTCCCTGGCTCTGTCACCTTCAGGTTCAATTGTCGCAGCATTTAGTGCTGCTCCAATTTCACCTTCTGCTGTCAGAGCTGCCCTGTTGTCTGGGTTTTCCACAAGGTTTTCATCTATGCCCTCCCCCAATGGCTCTGCTTGTGCCCCCGGTTGCTCTTCTTCTGATGCAATTTCATCCCCCCCCCAACTTCATTGGAGGGACTCCGGTCCTCCAGCTGTGGTTGAGCTTGTGCCTGTTCTATTAGGACAACCGGCAAGGGAGCAGATTCCTGAGCTCGAGCTGTGAATTGATCCCAGGTTATATTATGCTGGGCAAGGGTTCTTAAAATTATTAATTTGATAAGACCATGGTGGGTCAGGGAGGCAAGTGGGTGCTTAGTAGCTTGGACAAATGCCGCCATATGACACAAGTCATGAAGTAGATAGTATGGAATGTTCAATAAAGTGCCATGGCGGAGATGAGAAAGTAAAGGGAGTTCAGAATTATAAACAGTTTGGTATCTACCTTCACAAGTGATGTACTTATTGAGAAAGACAGCAACCTGGTCCCATGGCCGCGGTAATGAGTGCAGTGCGATCCCTCTTCTTGATGATTGAACTTGCTCCCCCTCTAGTAAAAATGCTTCCTGTGCGGTCGTCGTGGGGACTCGTCGTCCAAACCATGCCCTTCCCACCTGCGGGATGGAAGTAACCTCGGATATAATGGCCTCGGAGACTTCTATGCACAACCCCCACACCTTGGAGTGAGTTTTTGTGAGATTTAAAGCAAATTGCAAGGCTGGTTCCCGATTGAATCCATCTAGTCACTCAAAAAATTCGATCCAGCCGGTGGCTTGAAAGATGGCAAAAACTGCAGGATTTTTCCTGAGTTCCTGTGTATTCAAAGGTTCATGACGAACTGGAATCCCCATGGTCCTGGCTGCAGACTGAGGTTTCTATCCCACAGATTACAGAATTCGAGAATGGAAGTTGCAGCGCAGAGGATGCACGAATCGCTGAGCGGAGATGTTGAGGAAATGGGCAAATTTGGAAAGTTCAGCACAGAAAAACGTTCAAAATTTTTATTCCGAATTAGGGAAGGTGGCAGTTATTAGTGTTCATGTCGTATGAGGGAAAGGGTTAATTAGGCCATAATGGTGATATGAATAAAGGTATGAGACTGATATTGTTAAATTATATCAACACTTAATCACGTGATAAATCAAAGCCATACCTCATGAGACTGTGCATCAGATATTCTGTGGAGAATGGTGGAGCGTGCGGTTGGTGACGTTGTGGAACCAAACTCGTGCATAGTCATTAATTTGATCATGATGACCAGGATAATGCAATAATTCGTTCTGCCAGTGAAACACAAACCATCACGTCCCCGGGGTCGGAATGATGAGTTCGCCGGCACGAATAGGATGAATCAGAGCCATAGCTTAGCAGGTTTGAAGCAATTTTTCCATTAACACAAGAGTTACTAATGCAAGTTGCTAGGAATGATATCGTGGCCGATGAAAAAGATGTTGCAGCCGCCAGGAAAGATTCACAGCCATCGGGAAAAGGATTTATGGGATCGGGAAAAATCACGACTGTCAGGGAAAACTTTTACAGCTGCCGGGAACTATGTCGCAGCCGTCGGAAAAGATGTTGCAGCCGCCGGGAAATGGTTCACGGCTGCCCAAAAAAAAAAAAAAAATTTACGGTCATCGGAAAAAAAGTCACGGCTTCCAGGGAAAAGTTTTAAGGTGCCAAGAAATATGTTGCAGTCGCCGGAAAAGATGTTGCAGTCGCCGAGAAATGGTTCACGGCTGTCGGGAAAAAGGTTTTACGGCCACCGGGAAATATGTTGCAGCTGCCGGGAAATGTGTCGCAGCCACCGGAAAATGGTTCACAGCTGCTGGGAAAAAGGGTTTTATGGCCGTCGGGAAAGATGTTGCAACTGCCGGGAAATGGTTCACAGCTGTCGGGAAAAAGGTTTTACGGCCATCGGAAAAAAAAAGTCACGGCTGCCAGGGAAAAGTTTTATGGCGCCAGGAAATATGTCGCAGCCACCGGAAAAGATGTTGCAGCCGTCAGGGAATGGTTCACGGCTGCCGGGAAAAAGGTTTTACGGCCGCCGGGAAATATGTCGCAGCCGCCGGAAAATGGTTCACGGCTGCTGGGAAAAAGGGTTTTACGGCTGCCGGGAAATATGTCGCAGCCGCCAGAAAAGATGTTGCAGCCGCCGAGAAATGTGTCGCATCTGCTGAAAAATTTATTTTAAGGAAAAGGGAAATGCAGCACAGGAAGGCATAGGAAGATGACTCTCGTTTGACAGGCCCAATCTAGTCATTCCCCTAGCGCTTCCCTGGAAATTTTTGAAAAACAACAGCAAACGAGAAGATCAAATGCAAAGGGAAAAAAACAATTATATGCTACAGCAGAAAAAAAAAGAAATTATTTATGTCCAGTGATTCAAAATGCAATTTACAGTTTAAGGATTGGCAAAGGCAGAGAGAAATTGCTGCCCTGGTGCCAGCTGATAATCTGGATCGGTGGCAATTTGTGAAATGAATGCATCTTTCGAAATAGGCTTACGATACGGTCGCAGTCTGGGGCCATTAGCAAATAATGGTATGCGGTTTTCATCAATGGTCACCAGATGGACAGTGTTGTTGTCAAATACCCTGTCGACCAAGTATGGACCTAGCCACCTTGTAAGTAATTTACCTTTAAAATCCCTTTTGAACCTGGAGTCATATAGTAACGCCCAGTCTCCCTCACAGAAGATTTTCTTTTTAATAAATCGGTCATGCCAATTGGATCTCTATTGCTGAAGCAACACAGTCTGGTCCACTGCAGCTAACCGATTCTCATCATATTCGTTTAGTTGATTCAATCTTCTCTTCTGGGCTTCTGTTAGATCCAGATTCATTTCGGTGGCTGTCTTCAGGGTTTTGATCTCAAACTCAATTGGAAAGATGGCACTCTTTCCATACACTAAATCATAGGGAGAGAACCCTGTGGTGTTGCGCCAAGTTGTACGATATGCCCACAATGCTTCCGGAAGCCTGTCAGCCCAATCCTTTCGATGGCTCTTAACTGTTTTAGTAAGGATTGCTTCAATAACTTTATTAGTACTTTCCACCTGACCATTGGCTTGGGGGTGGTAAGGTGAATCCACCCTACGCTGCACATGATACTTCCGGAACAAGGATTCAAATTGGTGTGACATGAATTGCGGGCCCCCATCGGTAACTACTTCCTTCGGTACCCCAAAGCGGGTAAAGATTTCACTGTACAGAAAATCAATCACCGCCTGGTCGTTAGCCTTAGCCAAAGCTACAACCTCTACCCACTTGCTCATATAATCAGTACAAACCAGAATGTAAACTTTCTGTTTGGAAGGAGAGCTGATAGGGCCAACAAAATCCAGTGCCCATCTATCAAATGGTTCAACTACTACTTGAGGTTGTAGAGGCATTTGATCTGTTTTATTAGGCTGGCCCGTCCTTTGGCAGCTGTCACGGGACTAAACATACCTTTTAGCGTCCCTGAACAGAGTCGGCCAATAGTAGCCCATCCGCAGCGCTTTATGCCCTATTCTTTTGTCTGCAAAGTGTCCCCCACAAGGTCCATCAAGATAGGCTTTCAGTATGTGAAAGATCTCATCTTCCCTTACACATCTCCTAATCTCAAGATCGGGTCCTATGTAGAAGAGATGACCGTTGATCCAACAATACCTGGCACTTTGCTGGATGATTTTTCTCTTTTCTCGTTTAGACATGTGTGGCGGGAGCTTTCCTGCAACCAAATAATTAGCGACGTCTGCATACCAGGGGGAATGAGCTGAAAGTGAGAATAGATGTTCATCTGGAAAAGAGTCCTCAACAGGCAAACTGTCATCACTGTTAGTAAAACGAGATAAAAAATCAGCAACAACATTTTCTTTCCCAGGTTTATCTATAATGGTAATATCAAATTCCTGCAATAACAAGAGCCACCTGGTCACTCTGGCATTGGTGACAGGTTTGTTCCTTAAATACTTAATGGCAGAGTGGTCAGTGTGCACAAATGTAGGATACCCAGTAATGTAATGTCGAAATTTATTAATAGAGTAAACAATAGCGAGGAATTCTTTTTCGGTAACAGTATAATTAAGTTCAGCAGGGGCTAAGTTTTTACTAACATAATAGATGGCATAAGGTACTTGACCATCCTGCTGTCCTAGTACTGCTCCAATGGCAGTATCAGAAGCATCTGAAGAAATGTGGAAGGGTAGGGTCCAATTAGGTCCCCTTAGGATAGGAGCTGTGGACAGCTTCTCCTTAAGCTTATCAAACGCTGTCTGGCATGCTTCACTCCACACAAACTGTGCATCCTTCATTAACAGAGAAAACAAAGGAGAAGCAAGTTTGCAGAAGTTTTCTATAAACCTCTGAAATATCCAGCATGTCCCAGAAAACTTCGCACCTCTTTCTGAGTTGAAGGAGTCAGTATATTTTTTATCACCTTGATTTTTGAAGGATCCACTTGAATGCCATTGGTAGAGATGAAATGCCCTAATACCAACCCCTCACTAATCATCATATGGCACTTTTCAGTGCTTAATGAGGGCCGATTCTGTTCGCAGCGAATTAAAACCTTCTTTAAAATTTCCAGTGCTTCCTCAAAATCCTTGCCATAGGGAGTAAAATCATCCATAAAGACTTCCATACTATCATTAACTAATTTAGAGAATATGCCAATTACAGCTCTTTGAAATGTTGCTAGTGCGTTACATAAACCAAAAGGAAGCACTATGTAGGCAAACGTTCCCCAGGGACAAGTGAAGGTGGTCTTATCCTGGTCCTTAGGAGCAATCTGAATTTGGTTGTACCCGCTGAACCCATCTAGGAAGGAGAAGAACTTCTTCCCTGATAGGGTATCAAGTACTTGGTCAATAAAGGGAAAATGGAAATGATCTTTTTTCGTGGCTTTGTTCAGTTCCCTATAATCAACACAGACCCTCCATTTACTATTTTTCTTGGGCACAATTACGAGTGGGGAAACCCACTCACTATCTGAAATAGGATATATAAATCCTGATTCCAAAAGTTTCTAGATTTCTTCCTTCACTATATCCCTCATATTGGGGTTCATGCGTCGTTGGGGTTGACACACAGGCCGGGAGTCACTTTTAATATAAATATGGTGGGTGCACAGATTAGAGGGAATACCCCTCATGTCTTTATACTCCCAGGCGAACGCCCCCTTGTGTTCCTTCAAGAGACTGATTAGGTGCCTCTGTTCCTCTAAGGAGAGACTAGGGTTGATATTCAAAGTCCTTCTAGGCTCTATTTCAATAGGAATACTTTTTGAACTTTTCAAAACTGGGATTATGTTTGTGTCACCAACTGGTGGTTCTTGCGTAAGATTTTCTTGTTCTTCCTTACCAAGGGTAATGTTCAAGATTTGATAGACCTCTCTATCCACTGAAGCGGGTTCACTAATAAAATTACTAATAGTATCATCTTCTGTTTCGTTCTTAAAAGTTAAGGCCTTCCCTATAGTTAATAGTGGTTGAACATCCTCCTCCTCCTCCTGCTCTATCCAAAGGGAAGTTTTAGCCTCTAGACTTGGCCGAGCTGGAGGATACAGGGTGAGGTTTTTAGTCTCCGTACCATCAAATATAGTCATGGACCCCGATCGACAGCTGATGCAGGCATCAGTTGTGACCAACCAAGGCCTCCCCAGGATCAATGGGTGTCCCCCCAGCTGTGATTTTGGTTGTAATACCAAAAAGTCAGTAGGGTACTCCCATGAATCTACTGAGATGACAAGGTTGTCCAGAATCCCTTCGGGTCTAATGGTGGATCTATCCGCCAATTCTAAAATGGTAGGGATCGGTCTAAAATTAGTAAGTCCAAGCTTCTTTACAGTCTCAATTGTTATGACATTGATCGCTGCTCCTAAATCGACTAGCACGTTGGGTATCTGCGTCTGTCCTACATGTACAGTGACAGTAGGATTGCCAGGGTCGTCATACTTGGTCACAGGGGTTTTTCCTGTTATCAAGGAAAATAAATTCACTATGACGTGAACAGTGGGAGGATCTCTGGGTTTCCTCCTTGGTTTCTTAGTGCACAGGTCCCGAACGGTTCTAGCATAAATAGGCATGTCTTGAAGAGCTTGAAGAAGGGGGATTTTGACGTAAAGATTCCTTAACTCTCCTAGGAGGTTAAACTGAGGTTGCCCCCCTATTTTTGGTAGCATTAGTCTCTCGGGGTATGGTGGTTTCTTTATCAGTTGGGTAGGCTGCGTATTGTCTGATTTATCGTTTGATGTTTTAGCCGTCCCATCTAAGGGATGCTCAACATCTTCAGTGATAGGAACTGTATCAGATGGATGCTGTGAACTCCCTCCTTCTTTATGCACAGAAGGTGGAGCATCTTCTGTAATTACGGGTTCTACTATTTTCCCAGATCGTAGACGAATATCATTACAAGGTACAGGGGAAAGGGAGTAGGCCGGCATATTGACAGTTTCCAATTGATGGACTGTTTTATTATTCGGGTTAGGATTAGGTTGGGTAGGCAGCTGAGGCCGTATTGGTATATTAGGGACAGAATTATTCTGTAGCTGCAGCTGCGACTACTGAGGTGGGTATTGAGGATATTGAGGAAATTGAGGGTATTGAGGAGAATATGATGACTGTTGAGGTGGAGGTGGTTGAGGAAACTGGTTCCCGAGATGGAAATTCCTCCATCCAGGAGACCACGATGTAGGTTGATATGGTGGTTGTGTCCAGGGACTCCATGAGTTATAATTTTGCATTGTAGGTTGGGGAGGATTCCACTGAGCATAATTTGAAGGGAATTGTGTATTCACATTTTGCATGTTATTATTCCAATTGCTCATATTATTCAAAAATGGAAACGAGTCCAGAGGCATACATTGATTTCGAGGTTGCCAAGGTTTCTTCTGTGCAATGAAATACGCTGATTCCACTTCTGGAGTTGATGCCTGCAGAACAGCCTTCACTTAGGGAAGTGAGGGACATTCTTTCATGTCGTGGTTCAGCTCACACAATTGACATACTTCTACTTTGTCAAGCGGGCATTCTCTCAGCGGATGATTCTTTCTACATTGGGGGCAGAACACACCTAGTGTGAGATCCTCCACTGCCTGTTTTTGTTTTACCTTTAGGACATTGATCTCCGAAGAGATGGAGCTCATCATTTCTGTTTTAAAATTTTCAAGGAGATTGCCTATCTCTGCATGGGTAGCTCCTCCGTTGGATGAATTCTGAGTTTTGTCGAAGACATCACGTTCCAGCTTATCCCGTTTGTCCCGCTTATTATTCCTGGAAGACCCCCTGGAGTATCTCTTACATAGTTCCACAATCTTCCCAAAAGGTTCTTTGGAGATATCTCCCTTTCCTAGCAGGTTTAACATGTCTAAACAATCATCCCTGATCCCATGAAGCAAGATTATCTTGAGCACATCCAGCCCCATGTTCGTCTACCCGGCTCTTTGCACATTGTACAACAGCCTTTCTACAAAATCCTCCAGACTTTCGTCCTCCTTCTGCACCATTTTGAATAATTCCTCTCTTTTGTCCTTGGTGTTGCAATATTCCTGATATTTCTCCAGGAACACCTGTTTCATCTTATCCCAATTAGCAACGGTTCCTCCCCCAAGGCTCATGAACCAGCGTAATGCATTGTCCTTCAGGGTGGCAGTGAAAAGTTTTAGCTTTTGGGCATCAGTGATATAATCATAACTGTGACAGAGGATATCGAATTCAAAAAGGAATTTGTCTGGATCTTCTGTCGCCCTTCCATGGAAGCGAGGCAACACCGATGGTGAGATATTTTTCATAGGGGTTGTCCCTTCTCGCTGTTGAATCGGAAATTGCAGTGTAGCCGTCGTTCCCTTAGGCAGGGAGTGATTTTCATGATGATAGTTTTCCACCATCGCCTCTTCCTCATCGAACTCGTGTCTGTTACTCATCTCCTCTTCTATTTTCTCCTCTTCATTCGTTCCTGCGTTCTTTTCCTCATTTTTATCTTCATCCTTGTTTTTCCCTTCATCCTTGTTTTGTTTCTGATCAGCAAACTTCTGGTGGAACTGAGTCCACTCTTCTTCAGTTACAGCCTTCTCGTAAATGTGGTAGATCAGACCTCTACCAGCAGTTCCATTTGTAACAGCTGTGTCTTCCTCAGCAGGTATATACGAGGGAGTCGCGGCTGCTCGTGTATTCTCCACCGTGGACCCTGACGCTGGTGCCCCAGGATCAACAGGGTTTCTTCTGATAGGAGTTTCTTGATGACGAGCCCTGGTGGATGAATCAGTTATGTCAACAAGATCGTCGATGAATGTCCTTCTGCCCAATGGTGGTCCTCGACCGCGACCCAAGCCACTTGCACTGTTAGTATTTTGTGGGGTTTTGGGAGTTGGGAGGTGATCGCATTTTACCCTCCTTGTATTCATGCGACTCGAATCATTTCAGCAAAGAAAATACTGACTAGAAACAATTACCAGATGCAACTAATGATTCGTGTTTAATTTTTATCCTTCCCCGGCAACGACGCCAAAATGTCGAGCACCCAATATGTAGATGGATTATTATCAACATACAGAGCATACAATATTTATTGTGAACCCTAGAAAGTCTTTCATTTCAAAGGATAAATGCACAGTCTATGCTTAAACACCAAATCACTATAATTGAACACTTTTATCCTCTAACAAGTATGTCCATCCCAAGAATCTGTGTAATCCCATTTGCCTTCTAAATGCTACAATATCAATTTCTTTCTACCATGTATCAACAAGAAATGATATAAGATTCAACGACAATTGCAGATAAAAAGAAATCCTATTCACATCCCAGAACAAGTAACTCACCTATCCAATCTGATCACTCTTGAAAGCCATAAGCATAAACTAAATATTAATCTAGAAATTCAATTGCAAGGGATTGAGTTCAACTACTCTAAGAGATTGAATTACAGGAATGAAAGTCAACAATCGTAACAGGAAAGATAAATTGCAAGGATTCGTGGGATAACAACTTAAACTGCAGGATGAACAAAGATGTGTACAACTATCACATGAATTGCATAAAGAAAGTTTCCTACTCAGTCGACCGTCACTCTGTACCACTTACCAATCTCAAGGAAATGTAATCCTAATTATACTGCAAATCCACACTTACTACTGCTGCGTACAAAGGAAATATAATCAATAAACATCACACAACAATAAATTCGAAAATTCCTACTTTAACTCAGCAATCTCTGTGGAAGACGGGCCCAACCTTCACATAGAGATGCCGGCTGAACAACGTAAAGCTCCTTTAACTCAGAGGTAACTCTTTATATTAACGAAAGGATGATTACACAAATTGCTTCCACTGCTAATACAATGAATGAATCCTCCATTGTTCAACCCCCTGGGTCGAGACAGCTCCCCATATTTATACATCTAGATCATAACATCCGATCCTATTAACGGGCAGCCATGAAGATCTCTGATCTTCAGGCGCCCTAAATAATACTAGCTGTTACAAATGTGGCATAGTAAAGACATAGAAAAATGCGAGAAAGTTGTTAATTGGCCCAGGAGTGGCGATCTTTTCAGATCACAATTATACTCGAGCAGCAATATACTAAAGATCTCCAATTATAGCGCATTCTATTACAGCTGCCCTGTCACAGCTCTGTCTAGGATGTTGCATTAGAACCACATGCCTTAATTGATGATCGGAGCACCGAGGATCCTTTTGAGCGGCGAATATTCCTCCTTTCAAGATTTGTTCAGCCCTACCTTCCTGCAGTTCACTTATCTCAAACTACCTTCCTAAATCATAACATGTTAGCACAATTGAGAGATACATAGCCTTAATTATCACAATCATAAGCATTAATAAGATAAAGCAATGATCAGTCAAACCTTGGCAGCTTGGGGGAATAAAGTGAGGACAACAGGTCTGATTAGCATGCTAAATGGTGTAGGACAGGGGAAGAAAAGGTGATCGAGGATGGTTAAAAGGGGCCAATTCTAGGCTCAACAGCTTGCATTTTATTTGTTCTTGAAAGTGATTAATCATTTCCTTGAAAGTTCAAATTCTAAGTGTATTTGAACTTTTGCAAAGCATTCCAAAGATAGTAAAAATTCTTGCATTTTTTATTTTCCTCCCACTTTTTTATCATTGTTTTGGAAAATAGGAGTTATTGCATTCAAAAGGAAATTCTTCTTTTCATTTTTTCGTAGATTTCATTAACTCGAAAAGAGAAAAAGGAAAAAACATTTGGATTTGGTGTATTATTCATTTTTGTTGGATTATTGAAAGAGTGCTTTTGAGTCTTATTGGTTGATTTTGAAAGATAGAGGTACTTGTTTATTTCATTATCGAAAGCACAAAAAATTTCTCCTTACCTTAGCTAGTTTTCATCGAAGAGAAAAAGGAAAGATTTACATTTTCATGTAGTTAGGATCTGCATCTTTTTAAATTATAGTCTACACCTCATGCATTCACTTAACCATCAAGATAAAATTGAACAGTAGCATTAGGTTAAAATTGTATAGAAACTTGTGTGTTAAGTTAGAGATGTGTTCCGGCATCTTTAAGCATGGCAGTCGCCATTATTTTCCTGCACTGCATCCTGAGGGCTTGTAGTTCTTCCACGTACCAATCGGTATATCGAACGACCTTTCACGTACCTTCGGGTATATAGAAAGGTACGTCACGTAGTCGATAGTATATCGAAAGGCTCTTGTCATGCGGTTGTGCATTAGATATCACCACTATAGATTTGAGCTCCCACGTACCTTGTGTATATTAGGACACCCTATTAGGATTCCTGTAACCATCCGAGTTAACCAATTGGCCGTCTTGGCATGGAAATACACTGATAAAAGTACTTGGGGAGCTACTATGCATGTACTATCAGGTAGTTGGGTTAAACGGTCATGGGTACGGTCCTAATCCTCCCTAGTTAGTGCTTTGAAAAATCGGTCCGAGTATAACTATTGGACCCTGTGGTATATCGTGAGTTGCGATGCCTTGATAATCCCGTGAGGTTCCAGACCATTGAATCCCACCTACCACATAAGTTTGCTTGCAACTTTAGCTTGAGGAGACCTTGGAGTGTATTTTTTCTTTTTGTATAAAACTCTTACGAGAAATTTTGGTTTAGTCACTCTGGCTCATCAACCTTTAAGAAGATCCTGCAGGATTTTAAACTTGCTACCTGAATATCCCCTTAATCAGGAGGATAAATAGGGAGAAACTATGGATCAACATACCACATCTTTGTCACGTGAAGAAGATACTTCTACAATGGAGTCAAGAATGAACCATTCACCTCCTCCAAATCCACCTATCATTGATCCTATGGGGTCTTTTACTGTGGACCAACCTGCTTCACACGACACAACATTTCATCGTTTGATGGAAGGAAATCCTGGAGCCAGAGACTGGATTTTCATTTGACCCCGGGACAACTCGATATCAATAACTTTTGGTCAAACTGCATCATATTGGGACACTTCTTTAAGTCAACATGTTTCCGATTTTGAGCCACTTCCAACGGTGGAAACTCCACTTCATAAGCTTCCTTCATGGTCCATTCCTAATGATGTCTATTTTACACCTGTTTACGTGACTATTGACCTTTTAAAAACGTTCGGTGAACAAATTAGATGACATATTTTCCCACCTAGGTATAATCCAAAAGTATCAACTATTGAAAAACATTCCCCTATCCATTCTCTATATTTTTCTTCATCACGAACATTTACAAATGTCGTGACCACTTACAAACCAGGCCAACGATAGTTCCCAATGAGTACACCTCAGATTCAGGATACCAGTTCAACATCTCATCCGACCACAACCACTCGAGGGAAACCTTCAGCCACTATTAAATACGTTACTGGAACATCACCTCCACCGCCCCCACCCCAAAATTCAAGGGGAGGTTATCATCTACATGTTAGCCAATAGTTGAGTGGAGGTCATCCCTTAGTTAGTAGTCAACAATTAGCTACAGGTCAACCTATTCTTAGTGGTCAACATTCAATTATTGGGCACACTCCTATAAGTGGAAAATTTTCAACTGGGGGGAAACCCCTAGCTAGTGGACCTAATCTCACTAGAGGACATCACCCAATTAGTGGACATAATGTGATCATAGGACATTCTTCACATTTGAAATATAGTATGGTTGGTAGTTCTCTCCCAACCATGGGAAAACCTACCTGGACACATCACGTGGGGTGACCATCTACTTGGACCCAAACCCCATAGGGGTATATCTATGAGTGAAATCATAATGTTGTTATAGGACAAAATTATCTGGGAAACCTTTTTCCTGGATTACCTTATCCCTGAAACACGAACCCCATGGGGGCATCATAATGTTCCATCACTCATACCTCGAGCTAGTGGACCACCCCAACCACCTCCACCACATGTCCCACCACCTCCCCCACCATCCGGTCCACCACCACCACCACCTTACTCTAGAGGTGGCTCAGATTCCCTCCTTTTGGCGGAGAACCACCTTACTATGGAGGATGAGGGCCCCCACCTTTTGGTGGAGGAGGACCCCCTCCTTCTGGTGGAGGACCACCTTATTCGGAAGGAGGAGGACCCCGACCTTCTGGAGGAGGACCACCTTATTCTGGAGGCGGAGGACCACCTTATTCTGGAGGTGGAGGACCCCCATCTTCCAGCCAAGGACCATCTTATTCCGGAGGAGGACCTCCTTTAGGTCCACCTCCTAACCTAGGAGGCCCACCTCCATATGGCCAATTCCCTATGGCAGGACCTTACGATCAATCCATCCATGGTCCTACTAGTACACTGATGCCTTATCAGTATTACCAGTATCCATAGCTGAACCACCAATTACCATTTATGGCTACCCTTGATCTTCCAGACCCGTTTCTATTAACTAATGATCCCATCCAACATGGCATAACTTGGCCTATGATTCTTGTGAAGTTACCATTAGATATTCCAAATTTTGACGGCAAGCCCGATGAGGACCTTAAGAACCACTTTATGACTTATCATTTGTTGTGTTCTTCAAATTCCTTAATGGATGATTCCTTCCGTCTGAGGTTATTTCAATGAACCCTTATTAGTACAGCCGCAAAGTGGTACATTGAATTGCCACCACACTCCTTTGCTGATTTTCGATCTCTAGCTATGTCATTTTTTACTCACTTCCAACTACCAATCCGCTATGAAACTGGCACAAATATTTTGAATTCTCTCCATCAAAATCACATACGCTCACATTTCCGATCATATTCATGACTGGAGAAGGATACGACGTCTTATTAAAGGTCCCATTCTGGATCAACTTCTTGTCGATTGGTTCACGAAGTCACTAATACCTATCATAGCTAAAGACGTGGCTATGGGTGGGATCATTACGGAAGGACAAGCCATATATCATGCTTAGTATTTGGACCTTGTCTATTCCCAATCTGGCACCTTATATGATATCATTCCTAATCCCCCCTTCCCTACATATGATCCAACAAAACCTCCTACGGGACCTCATTCTGATGGAATCATTGGTTATGTTCATACTCATCTCGTTGCATAATCCGGCAGATCACAAAATCATCATAACTCGACTCCACCTTCGACACAGGATGGAAACAACACCAAACAATCACCCATCCCTACTTCCACCGAAGAAGTGAATTTAGTTCAATCGACTTCACCTCAAAAATACAGTGGTAAAAAGAAGAACAAAGGTAAATCTAAAAATTCTTTTAACCAGCAGGAGCCCAAAAAAAATCCTGAAGGCAATAAACAAAAGAAGAAGGTTAAATATCCTTGTTTACTTTGTGGTGATGATTACTTCACCAAAGAATGCCCACATCGGGAGTAAATGCAAAATTTCCTTAAAGGGAACCCCACACCTTCAGTATTAAATGATCCCTTCCCCACACAACAACAACAAATGATTGCACAACAACCATCTCCTTCTCAAGGATAATCATCCACAATCGATCATGTTCTCATGATGTGAAGCAAAATAGTCAACTTGTCTACTCGATCATGTACATATGACTCTACATATAACAAGGAATCTAACGGGGATAATACTGAAAAATCCCCCACATCTACATCTAGCATTCATTCACCTCAAGGTCCTCTCATCATAGAGAAACCTTTACCGGATTCAATATTGCGCCCACCCAAGAGAATGATTTGAAAAGCCATTTTCAATCCAAACACTTGGGCTACTCAAAACTATAATATAGTAGAGAATTTAGTGCAAGCTCCTTGTGCTATGTTGACACTAGAAGTCTTACAAAACTGTCCCATTTAGCATAAGACCCTGTTATCCACAATAGGAGCTGTAGATCCTGATTCCTCCAACACCATCATGTTCAATCTAGAGTATTCAAGCCGAGGCTTTCCCACCAACTAGCATTTCAAATTGTTACTAATATTTTTGGGAAAAGCATCCATTGTATTGTCTTAGATGAAGGAGCCTCTACCTCGGTTATGTCATTATCCTGTTGGCGATCCACTAGTTCCCCTGATTTGAACCATTCCCCCAACACATTGAAAGCCTTTGATGGACGTAGTTTTCAACCTCATGGGATGTTGCAATCTTTGACTGTCGAGTTGGGTAGTAAGACCATTTCCATTAACGTGGAAGTCGTCGTTTCCCCATTGGATTACAACCTATTACTTGGTCGAAATTGGTTCTATCCCATGACCATAGTTGCATCATCTATATTCCACATTGTGCAATTTCCCCACCAAGGGAAGATTATCACTATCGACTAGTTATATTTCTGTACACCTGAAACCACTACTCATCCTGCGGACAATGTCCCTCTTTTAGGACACTCTATGCAGATATATGAGAGTGTGGGGGTAGGAATCCTTAAATATTCATCCCTAATGGTATTCTTTCCAACACTAGATCTCCATGCCCATGTTTCCATGGTGAACATGATTTCGTCCTCTCATTACTCAATGGACCAATGGATTCTACTCGATCCTCATCATTAGGATTCGATTGGAGATGTGCTACCTCTCAGCCCCGCGGAAGTTACTTACGAGGCCATCCAATCAGCGCTTGATTTACCAAATGTCCACTCTTCCTTGGAATCTACCTCACATTCTCTGCCATTACAATGGACCTCATCCCTACCTGATCCCCTACTCCAGACTTTTCATTCTGACGATTCCATTATGGAGATTATGAGTTTGGATGAACCCCCATGGAAAGACCTTCACCATTGATCGTCCTTCCTTCCACCTTTAGAGTTGGTAGAGAATTCCATTGAGATAATTTTTTCACCGAATGTCTTTCCTTACCCTCAATCTCCTAACTTGACAGTTGATACGGTGACAGAGGGAAACCTGGAAAACATCACACCTACATTTTTTATCGACATCTCGGTAAAACCTAGAGTTGTGGAAGAAATTCATCAAGGCCAAACTTGTTCTCCGGAAGAAATTCCCGAGATTGATCCTGCTATTGTCATGCATGAGATTCAAACATATCCTGACGCAAAACCTGACCGACAAAAACTACGCCTCATGCACCCTAGGAAAACTGCAACTATTAAGGAAGAGGGACAAAAGCTATTGAAGGTTGGGTTCATTTATCATGTTCCCTTAACATATTGGGTCTCTAATGTCATCTCTGTTACGAAAAAACAAGGGACCATTAGGGTTTTTGTCGGTTACATGAATTTGAATAAAGCTTGTCCTAAGGACAATTACCCTACCCCTTTTATTGACCAAATCATCGACAATTGTGTCAGAAGCGTCCTCTTCTCATTGATGGATGGATTTTCTGGCTATAGTCAGATTGAGACCCATCCTGTCGACCAACATAAGATGGATTTCATCTTCCCATGGGGTACGTTCGCGTATCCTAAACTCCCTTTTGGCCTTAAAAATGTTGGTTCTACATTTCAGCGGGCTATGTCGTACGATTTCCACGATGTGAAGGATTTTGTGGAACCTTACTTAGACATTCTCCCTGCTCATTCGAATTGTTGAAACTTCCACATTGATCATCTGATAACCTTGTACGGTCCATTCCATTTCAGAGTAATTGGAAATATCATGGAATCGTCATATTATACCTAAACCTTTTAAATCGTCCAAGATTCTTCGAGTATACATTTGAGTCCATTTTTTCTTGACCTTGCTGTTGAATATTTCTTCAAACTTTTTGAGGGATACATGTTCGGAACAATTCTTAACTGCACACAACAAAATCATCAAATCAACAAACTCCTTGGGTGGATCGATTGGGGAGAAACGGACCGCTACTACTACTTTTATAATAGTTCAGTCTCATTGTGTGATTCTTCCAACATTGGCTTTTGCGAAAGTTGCACTTCGTATGGTGTAATCATTCCAAGGGATACAAAATACAACATTAGTGTTGATAAGAACTTGAAACAACCC
Source organism: Larix kaempferi (assembly GCA_027924585.1). Lineage (NCBI taxonomy): Eukaryota > Viridiplantae > Streptophyta > Pinopsida > Pinales > Pinaceae > Larix > Larix kaempferi. The sequence continues at coordinate 6,101,973 of BSBM01000444.1, forward strand.
AACCAAGGAGGATTCCAAATTACATGGACTATTCCCCAGTTATGTCCTTCATGTAAAGCCACCGAAGGAAGATGTTACTCTAACTACAAGGATGATAATTATTGTGTTTGCAATCATGGTGTCTACTAAAGGAATTGCTCTGAGGGTTAGGATCTCCAAAACTCATTTTATTGACAATATTGTGTTTTTTTCCTATTTATGTTTCGTTATCTTACTCACTTCCTTCTGTTTCATTTCCATGAAGGACATCATACTGTAGCCCATGTTCTATCTGTTGGAGTTGAAGTAGGTAAATTTGTTATCTTTAAAAATGATCCTTTCTTTACTCTTACTTATCTTTTATATTCTAATTTTTTAACATTATTTGATCTAGAGATATAATTTGGAGTATGTGTTGTCTTCAACATAGTAGTGACTTATTGCATACTGGTCCATAAGAAAACTTGGTGTAATAGTACTGCGAGTGTGGAGGAGCAAAGCATTCTAGAGTTAATGGACCACCTTCACTCTACACCTCCCTCTGTGGAGGATTTTTTGAATTATTATTCCTCACAAGTGCCCACAAGATATTCTTATGCTCAGATTATGATTTACACAAACAATTTGGTAGATAAGCGTGGTAAAGGAGGTTTTGGAATAGTTTATAAAGGAAATATTCCCGATGGACGTGGGATAGCTGTGAAGATTTTGGATGGATCCAAACAAAGTGAACAATATTTTATTGTGGAAGTGGCAACAGTGGGGACAACATGCCATGTTAACCTAGTGCGTCTCATGGGTTATTGTGCACAGGTATCCATAAGAGCTTTGGTGTATGAATACATGGTGAATGGTTCCCTCGAGAAGTATATCCATGGAAGCAAGAAGGACAAATTGGAATGGAAACAGTTGTATTCATTTGCACTTAGCACAACTCGTGGTATTGCATACCTACACGACGAGTGCACAAATCGCATCCTACATTTTGATATAAAGCCTCACAACGTTCTTCTTGATTCCAATTTCTTACTGAAAGTTGCATATTTTGGTCTTGCAAAAATAACGGATAGACATGAGAGCCACATCTCTCTCGATAATAGAGGAACACTAGGTTACGCTACCCCAGAGATGTCGTATAGGATGTATGGATCAACTGTTACTGATAAATATGATGTTTATAGCTACAATATGTTGGTTATGGAAATTGTGGGGCAAGAAAAAACATGGATTTTCACAATAGAGAGAGTACATCCATGAAAGAGAGTACATCCAACAAGTTTTTCTTTCCAGAGTGGGATTTTAGATAGGCAGAAAAGCGAGAGTTTGGAAATTTAAGAAAATAAAACATGTCTGAAGAAGAGCAAGTTAAAGCAAACAAGTTATGTTTAGTGGGACTGTGGTGCATCCAGTTCAATGCATCTCATTGTCCAGCAATGAACAAAGTTGTCCAGATGTTAGAAGGCGGCGCTGAGATTACCATTCCTCCATATCCATTTCCCATTGATTCACCTCCTGTCTAGATCTCTGCCTCTGCTCCATCTTCTTCAATGATGCTTTGGAAGTTCAAATAATAAATGCCACAAGTAATCACATTGCTTAACTTACATGTAAATTAATATACAACAGAGTAGCAGAAAAACCAATTGATTACACTCAACAACGGTTTATATGTACATGTTATTTGCTTATTAGTTTATGCCTGTAAGTAATAGTAGGTAGCTTTAGAGGCAATTGTTGCGTCACTAGCTTTAAACTTTTGTGAAGTGATCACCCACATGTACTTGCAAGGTTTTGACCAGGTTTTTGTGTTAATATAATATTTATCACCTACTTTGTTGTTGGTCGATTAAATTTTCATGGGTTTTTATATTTGAAAATTTGATGCAAGCAAATACTTGGTCGGTCTTGTCATACTATCTAAAAATGCAAAAGCTTATGGTTTATATCTCTCATATTTGTTTGCAAGTTCTATCATAATCCTCAAGAATCTAGTTATAACTTTCAAGTCTTGGTTATAAGTTTAAAAAAAAATTGAGCCTCATTTTGTTTTTCCCATAAAACCCACTGGTAGTTTCAACTATGTTGATACATTCACATTTACCTCGATATGGAAGTCAGTTTATTTCAGTTGCTTAGCATTTTTCCTTGAAAATGAAATTTGAATATGATGTGGGTAGCAACATAGTGATCATAGCCTTGTTAGCAACCCCCTTCCTTTCAATTTTTTTTATCCTAGGGAATACCAGATCTAACCCTATTGATGTTTATGATACTTCAATTCTAGATATTGATTTTGTTCATCCTTTTCATGTCCCAAATTTTTAATTGGGTCACAATGGCCTAATCACATTGGTCATATTCATTAGAGTTTGTAAAATTGATGTTAAAGGTGAAATAATTGCCAAGGAGGAAAATTACTAGTTTCCTAGGTTTGGGGTGGAAGCTTTGGGATTTGGAATAATGGGGATAATAAATGATGTTTGAACATTAGAGTGGAATAAATATTTAATAAAGGATCTAAATAAATATATACAAGTGAAAATCAAAGTGGCATTTGATCATGAAGACACATGGAGGAAGTGAGACCCACATATGGCTAGATTTCTCCACTACACTTGGCATCATTCTCTCACCAATTCGAATTCAAGGTGAATGGTAACATACTTGGGGGAGTCTAAAAGGTATTATTCATGGCATGACTCATCCAAGGTTGAAATATAGAGGAAGAGTAACTCCCATGGAAGAGGAAGAGGCAATTTGGAGCCAGTGAGACACTTGGGCTAGATTCCCTAGCTCTATGACAACAATGATGAAGATGCTATGACACCTATGACACAAATCAGACCTGAAGGATGACATATGACATATATGACATGTCAGGGCTAAAAATAGACTCCAAGAGGGTGCTCAAGGGTGTTAGGGCAGCTAATATGCTTCCACATGTGATTTGGTGGAAGTGGGAGACTAGAAATTGTTGTACAAGTGGCGTTCTTTGGAATATCTTCCCAACTTGAGTTGGCATGAGTCTTTTGGAAGGAATTCGACCCATGGAGGACATTAGAACTTTATAAATGTCAATAACAAAGAATGAAACCATATTTTGATCATTTGTAGAATTTTCAATTGCATTTGTGAAGAGGGAGAGCTAGTGGATGACTAGTTTTTTGCCTTAGCCAATTTCGAGGGTGAAAGATTCCCATCCAAATTGGAAATTGGAAAGGCCATTCAGACCTTTGATTTGGAGCTTTAATGGAGTCTTTATTTGCAGGTGTAAGCTACAGGGCAGCTCATGGTTTCTTCTATTGCAGATCACTCCTTCAACCATTTCCAATTTTGATGGTATATTCTTGATCCTTGAGGGAGGGCGTTTTTGGTGAGATATTGTACTCTTTGGGGGAGATTCTAATGCCCCATTTCTTTTGTAATATGAATTAAATACGCTGTTCTTCATCTCCAGAAAGTTTCAGGTCGAAATTCCAAGTAGAAATGTATAAATCTCATTTTTAATGGAAGAACAATGCCATGTCCCCACTACCTTGTTGTGAACTAATGTATTGATGATGATTTCGAATGAATGGATGATTATTTGATGCATTTGTGATTATTGGACTGCCATGGATGTATTTTACAAGTTTCATGTACTATACTTGAGCATTTGAAGTATTTTTACTCAGTTTAATTCCATTGGGAGAAGAAATAGTGTCATTTCCCCAAGGGTCGAATTGGTGATTTTTGCAGTTTAATGGGAGAGGGTTGGAACAGATATAATAATCAATTAATGGTTCACATGAGACCTTAATAATATTCTTAATACATTAACTACCTCTGTTCAGAAATTTGACTGGCTTTGGAGGCATTTGGGAAGCCATTTTCAGTACATACCCCAGGGGGATTTGAACCCCAAATTACTAGTAAAATTGCATACTTGGACCAAAATATTAAGAGAGTTTGCAGAGGTATTTTGGTGGCCATATGTCATCCCTGAACAACATATTCTAGTCCTAATATCATTCATACACCTTCCTTGAATATTTGAAGGCATTTGGAGTCAATTTGAGATCTAGAGACCAATACTAGTCAAAGGGAAATCACTAGTAAAGTTACCTACATTGACCAGAATTGAAAGAGTATTTGCAGAAGTATTTTAAAGGTCCAAATACATCCCTGAAACACATATTTATGTTCTAATATCATTCATATACCTTCTCAGAATATTTGGGATCATTTGGGGCAAATTTGGGAACTAGAGATCAAAACTAGTCAAAGGTCGAACTAGGGAAAAAAAGTGGAAAGTTGCCATTTTAATAAAATTCCTAACAAGGGACATTACAATGGTATCAGAGCATGGTCTTGGAACCTGATGTGGTAGAACATTAATGAATACCATGAGTCAAAGAAATAAGCCACCACCCTTAGAAACTGAAACTGGATGTACTTTGGTGAAAGGGAAGAAGTAGGAGAAGAAGTGCATTCATTGGTCACCATGAGTAAGGATGAGAAAGGGACCTTAGAGGAGAATGAGGAGTTTAGAAAATTACCTAAACCCTCCTTTGAATACAAGTGGAGGCAATACTTTCAAGAGTTCAAATTGTTGCTTAGTGAACTTGCAAGCAACTCGGAAAAAATAATGAGCAATGGTTCTCTTTTCAAGGAAAAGGATGAAATAATTTATGTCACAAAAGAGGAACATAATGTAATTGTGGAACATGAGGTACATGTTGATATGTAGGTTCTTGAAGATGCTACACTAAAATAAGAAGAAGGACAAGCACTTGTCCTTGTTCAGAGGGATTATGAGTTGCCTCATGGAGAGAATTGCAAATCCTTGGAGGAGGCACATGATCTCACAATAGTTGGACCAGCCAATTATGGAGAGGATGAATTAAAGATTTCAATGGGTAAGAATTGTAAGGATTTAAGGCTGGTTCATAATTCCTCACCCCCTACTTCTTTTCCAGCCACATCACTTTGGGATGAAAATTGGGTGAAAGGTTTTTTTCTAGTGGTGCCACATGAGGGGTATGAAACTCCTACCTCTCCTTTTGATGATGGCATGAATAGAGCACCTAATTATTTAAAATTGCAGCAACATACTGCTTTACCTTACGATGATACATATCCTCATGGATGTATGGATGAGACTTCTTTGAGTCCTTTGAAGTCTCCTTGTTTTTCCTGCTCATTATTTGGTTCAGATTTTAGTGGAGATTCTTCATTCACTTCTTGGATGAAAGATGCATGGCTGAATATTTTGATGCATATCACATTCTTTTGGAGCAGCACTATTGGACATGGGATCCTCACCTATGTCATTGGAGCAGATTTGATGGGTCACTTGAAGATTGTATGCACTTGGAAAATGGCGGTATACATTCTTGGAGGTATAAGCACTTTCATGACTCTTTGATGAAGCATCTCCTTTATGTACATTTTCATTATGTTGTTATGTACCTTGATGATATATATTTTGTACTCATGATGTTTGGAAGAATGCATACAAGAAAATGGGATCCCGGAATCCTCTTATCTGATGGTATGGGTTGGAGAGAACTCTTAATGATTGGGGTGCAATACAAGCAATGCGACACTGGAATAATTTTTATCTCATTGGTTTCAAAGTTTTGGGGGAAACAAGCAGTAAGGGAGATGGATTTCCCACTTAATAAAGTGATTTTTATTAGATTAGTGCAGCAGCAAGCATGGTGGTTCCTCTCTAAAATCTTCATGGAAACTCAAAGACTCAAGGTTGGGCAATTCAATGGCAACTTCAAAGAATTATACAGGAAGCAGGTTCTTCAACACCCATGTTTGAAATTGCTTGAGGACAAGCAATATTGGGAAGGGAGAATTTTTCATTTCTCAAATTTTGAATTGGGTCACAATGGCCTAATCACATTGTCCATATTCATTAGAGTTTGTAAAATTGATGTTAAATGTCAAATAATTGCCAAGGAGGAAAATTACTAGTTTCCTAGGTTTGGGGTGGAAGCTTTGGGATTTGGAATAATGGGGATAATAAATGATGTTTGAACATTAGAGTGGAATAAATATTTAATAAAGGATCTAAATAAATATATACAAGTGAAAATCAAAGTGGCATTTGATCATGAAGACACATGGAGGAAGTAAGACCAACATATGGCTAGATTTCCCCACTACACTTGGCATCATTCTCTCACCAATTCGAATTCAAGGTGAATGGTAACATACTTGGGGGAGTCCAAAAGGTATTATTCATGGTATGACTCATCCAAGGTCGAAATATAGAGGAAGAGTAACTCCCATGGAAGAGGAAGAGGCAATTTGGAGCTAGTGAGACACTTGGGCTAGATTCCCTAGCTTTATGACAACAATGATGAAGATGCTATGACACCTATGACACAAATCAGACCTGAAGGCTGACATATGACATATATGACATGTCAAGGCTAAAATTAGACTCCAAGAGGGAGCTCAAGGGTGTTAGGGCAGCTAATATTCTTCCACATGTGATTTGGTGGAAGTGGGAGACTAGGAATTGTTGTACAAGTGGCGTTCTTTGGAATCTCTTCCCAACTTGAGTTGGCATGAGTCTCTTGGAAGGAATTCGACCCATGGAGGACATTATAAATTTATAAATGTGAATAACAAATAATGAAACCATCTTTTGATCATTTTTAGAATTTGCAATTGCATTTGTGAAGAGGGAGAGCTAGTGGATGACTAGTTTCTTGCCTTAGCCAATTTCGAGGGTGAAAGATTCCCATCCAAGTTGGAAATTGGAAAGGCCATTCAGACCTTTGATTTGGAGCTTTAATAGAGTCTTTATTTGCAGGTGTAAGCTATAGGGCAGCTCATGGTTTCTTCTATTGCAGCTCACTCCTTCAACCATTTCCAATTTTGATGGCATATTCTTGATCCTTGAGGGAGAGCATTTTTTGTGAGCTATTGTACTCTTTGGGGGAGATTCTAATGCCCAATTTTTTTTGTAATATGAATTAAATACTCTGTTCTTCATCTCTAGAAACTTTCAGGTCGAAATTCCAAGTAGAAATGTATAAATCTCATTTTTAATGGAAGAACAATGCCATGTCCCCACTACCTTGTTGTGAACCAATGTATTGATGATGATTTCGAATGAATGTATGATTCTCTGATGCATTTGTGATTGATGGACTTCCATGGATGTATTTTACAAGTTTCATGTACTGTACTTGAGCATTTGAACTATTTTTACTCAGTTTAATTGCATTGGGAGAAGAAATAGTGCCATTTCCCCAAGGGTCGAATTGGTGATTTTTGCAATTGAATGGGATAGGGTTGGAACAAATATAATAATCAATTAATGGTGCACATGAGACCTTAATAACATCCTTAATAAATTCCCTACCTCTGTTCATAAATTTGAGTGGCTTTGGAGGCATTTGGGAAGCCATTTTCAGTACATACCCCAGGGGGATTTGAACCCCAAATTACTAGTAAAATTGCATACTTGTCCCAGAATATTAAGAGAGTTTGCAGAGGTCTTTTGGTGGCCATATGTCATCCCTGAACATGATATTCTAGTCATAATATCATTCATACACCTTCCTTGAATATTTGAAGGCATTTGGAGTCAATTTGAGACCTAGAGACCAATACTAGTCAAAGGGAAATCACTAGTAAAGTTACCTACATTGACCAGAATTGAAAGAGTATTTGTAGAAGTATTTTAAAGGTCCAAAGACATCCCTGAAACACATATTTATGTTCTAATATCATTCATATACCTTCTCAGAATATTTGGGATCATTTGGGGCAAATTTGGGACCTAGAGATCAAAACTAGTCAAAGGTCGAACTAGGGAAAAAAAGTGGAAAGTTGCCATTTTAATAAAATTCCTAACAAGGGACATTACAATCCTCAACTATTAACACTGTTTGTTTCCTATTCTATAATTTCCAAGGCATACCAGATCCAAGCTTATTAAAGTATGAGAGAATAAGAAGATCCTACTCCCATATAAGCCAACTTGCCTGAGGGGTTATCAAACAGCACAAGCAGTAGGGTAAAAACATTTTGGTGTTTAGATAGAACTGAGAAATGGCGCAAACCCTTTTCACTAAAAAGAGTGGTATCATTGTTTCATTTCTTTAGCTAGATATAGATGTGAAACGGAACCAACCAATTTGTCTAATGTGATAGACCCTTGAACATGACTTTGTGCATTTCGTATAGCAGCAAAATGATGCAAAGCCAAATCAATCAGCAAACCGGATTAAAAAGGGACAAATTCCATTTTGTATATATGATAAAACTAGCCTAGAGGTGGGTAGACTGTTAATATGCCCGGTGAAGAATGAAAAAATGGGTAATATTCAAGATATGGAAAACCACACTCAATGGAAAAGAACACCGCACAGTCAATTAAAATTAACTGCGCAGTAAATGAATATAAACTTTACTTCCGCACTTTGATAGAAACCCCAACTTCTTAACCTTGCGGAGTAAGCCTCGCACAAATTAACTTCGCACAACTTTACTTCGCACAACTTGACTTCACACTAAATTTAGTTCACACTAAATTTACTTCGCACATATGTGAAGCTCACACTTATGCGATGTTCTCAACTTTGCGAAAGGCTAAACTTCGCGTACTTCTTCACTTGAAGATACTTTTTACTCCGCGTAACTTCTTAACTTTGCAGACTTCTTCACTTCGACAAAATCATTCTTAAGAAAGATTTATATTAAAATATTTCCTGCTAAACCATAAGAACCGAAACATTTAAATGCAATTTACATCGAAGTTACTCCGCGTTAAAATGGAACTTTTAACACTTTGAAATATTTGCAAATCTTGATTTCTTTTACAACCGTAAATGTAAACAACATTTACATAGGTAAATATGAAGAAGATGTGAAGCATACAACAAACAACATTCTTGAGAATGAATACATAAAAACTATAGACTATATATTACCGCAGTTAAACAAACAACTTTGTCGTATTACAGAGAGATGAGATTCAACTTGATCTTTCACTTCTCACAGAGCTTGGGCTCACAAACACATCGCAGACATATTTTTCTTCTCCTTTCTTTCATACATCTCTACCTAATACTCTGTGAGTGATTTTCATTTATACACAAACTTGGTTTACCTTCACCTGGAAGCTACTGAGATCCATTAAATACTGAAATTAATTTCTAACTAAGAAATTTGACTTGCGGAATACAAATGTAGCTGAATAAATACTAGGAAGAGTGCACAGAGACTTCTGATAGACTAACTGTCTATCTGACATCTCTGTCACTTCTTTGGTGACAAAAAATACTAACAGAGCCGACGCAAACTAGATACGCGATCAACTCGTAATTACATTTCTCCAACACTCACCCTTAATTATGAGTGGATGGGGATCATTTATCAAAAATAAAATTTTACAAAATATTTCAGAGTTGAAACATGCTCTGTACATGACGAAGTTCACTGTGCAGAACTTGTCACTCCCAAACAACTTTGCAGATATTGGAATGTGTCCCTTGCTAATGGTTTTGTAAATATGTCTACTACCTGATCTTCAGACCTGCAAAATTCTAAACAGATTTATTTGTTATTTATCAATACTCTGATAAAATGATACCTTGTGTCGATGTGCTTGGTTCTCTTGTGGAACACATGATTCTTTGACAGTGTGGTAGATGAATTGTTGTCGCAGTAAATGGTGGTGTATTCTTGCTAGTTCTACGACAAATCACTTAACATCCTCCACATCCAAACGGCTTGAAATGCAGCACTTGTAGCTGCGACATACTCTGCTTCTGCTGAAGACAAAGTTACTATTGGTTGTTTCTTTGAAGCCCATGATACAACACCTGTTCCCAAATGAAATGTGTTTCCATACGTGCTTTTTTTGTCATCTATGTTGCCTCCATTGTCATTGTCAGTGTATCCAGTGAGTTTGGAATTTTCTAAGGTTGAATACAAAATACCAAAGTCTTTTGTTCCACTTACATACCTCATAATTCTTTTACCTGATTTCCAATGAGATTCTCTTGGTGAATCCATGAATCTTGAGATTAAATTGACTCCATACATGATGTCTGGACTAGTCACTGTAAGATACATAACGCTTCCAACAAGCCTTTTAAACAGCGTAGGATCTACATTGGATCCATCATCATCCTTGCTCAATTTCAAGCCTGTTATCACTGGTGTTGGAGCTATCTTGCAATTTAACATATTAAATCTATTCAAGACATCACTTGCATACTTCGACTAAGATATAAATATACCATTTTCAGTCTGTTGGACATCAATGCCTAGAAAATACTTCATAAGACCCAAATTGGTCATTTCAAATTCACTTTCCATGACTGATCGAAATTCCTCTATGCCAAAATCACCAATAAATATTCAATCATATACATACAGGAAGACAATTAGTTTGTTACATTTCTTGTTGATTTTTGTGTACAGTGTTGGCTCACAATCATTTCTTTGAAATCCATTCTGAATGAGGTAAGATTCAATGCGACTGTACCAAGCTCTAGGAGCTTTCTTCAAACCATAAAGTGCCTTTTTCAGCCTGTATACTCTGTGTCCTTGTCCTGGGACTTCATAGCCTTGTGGCTGCTCCACATATACTTCTTCCTCCAAATAACCATTTAAAAATGCATACTTAACATCCATTTGGTAAACATGCCATTTCTTATGTGCTACAATGGCCAAAATTGTTATGAAAGTATCCATTTGTGCTACAGGTGCAAAAGTTTCATTGAAGTCTATGCCATGCTGCCATGTGAATCCTCTTGCTACCAATATTTCCTTGTGCTTCTGCACATTTCCATCAACATCTTTCTTGGTATTATAAATCCATTTGACGCTTATCACATCTTTGTCAATAGGAACATCGACTAATTCCCATGTTTGATTCTTCTCAATGCATTCTATTTCTTCGTCCATGGCTTGTGCCCAAAATTGATCTTCAATAGCTTCTTCAAGTGTTAACAGATCATTAATTTGAGAAAATAATGCAAAAACAGAAAATGAATTTGGTGTACCAGTCTCATATATCTCATGCAGATTTCTTGTCTCTGTCGGAGTTGTTGGTGTCGAACTCCACGAACTGCTTGATGGAGTTTGTTGCGCTCTTGGTGTGCTTGTCGGAGTAGCTTGAGCTACAACTTGCGTTGGAGTATCTTGTCCTAAAACATATCGTGTTTTCTTGGGAGTAGACGGAGCTGCAACATTCTGATTCACATGCGGAGTTTCAACCACATCCTCTGCGATGTCATCATGTTCAACATGTGACACGATTTTAACATTCTTCTCTACAGTTCCATCCCATGCTTCATTTTCTACAAACTGAACATCTCGACTGATAATAAATTTTCTTGCGACAGGATCATACAACTTGTATGCTTTGGTGTCTTCAGAATACCCAATAAAAATGCATTTTTTTCCTTTATTGTCTAGTTTCCTTCTCAACTGATCTGGAACATGTGCGTATGCTACACAACCAAAAAATTTTAAATGCGAAACACTATGTTTCATACCTGTCCATGCTTCATGCGGAACCTTGTTCTTCACGCTCTTTGTTTGACATCGATTCATGATGTATATAGCAGTTTCCACTGCTTCGGCCCAGTATTCATTTGACAAATGCATGGCTTCCAACATACTGCGTGACATCTACATAATGGTCATGTTTTTCCTTTCTTTAATACCATTCTGCTGCAGTGTATACGTCGCAATGAATTGCCTGTGTATGCCATGATTTTTACAAAAGTTTAAGAAATCATTTGAAGCATACTCACCACCTCTGTCTATTCTTAAGATCTTGATGCTGTAACCACTCTGCTTCTCCGCAAGTGCCTTGAGCTGCTGAAAACATCCAAATGCATCAGATTTGTGTTTTAGAAAATATGACCACATTTTTCTTGTGAAATCATCAATAAATGATAGAAGGTAAGTGCATCCTCCCATGGACGGTGTTTGCATCGGTCCACAAATATCAGAATGCACAATTTCAAGTGGTGTGCGAGCTCTGTATGACTTTCCGACTGGAAAAGTCTCTCTGTGTTGTTTGCCAAAAATACAGCCTTCACAAATTCTTTCTGGTTTTTCAATCAATGGAAATCCTTTCACCATATCCTTCATGTGCAATAGCTTCATCCCACCAAAATTCAGATGTCCAAATATGAAGTGCCATAACCAAGATTCATCCTTTATTTTTTATTGAAATGTTGCTTGCATTTCGCTATCTTTTTCTTCCTTGTCGCAGTGATAGTTTGCTTCTTTGCTTTCTGCTTTGAATGCAGCTCTAGAATTTTCATTCTGACTTCCATCAACAACTGGAGTTGTTTTTTTCTTTTATGATTGGTCTTATCCTCAAAGAAAAAAAGCGATTACTTGTCATCTGTACTTCAACTATTAGGCAATTGCTTGGATCATATGTATTTGATTAGACAATGCTTTCCTGTCATATCAACTATGTAACCTTTTTCCATCAGTTGTCCAATGCTCATCAAATTATGCTTCAAACCTTGAACATAATAAACATCAAGCATAAATTTTTTCTCCCCCTGCTTGGTTGGAATATCAACAGTACCCTTACCCAAAACAATGACTTGAATATTATTTCCAAGTGTGACATCAGTTTGAACTGATTTATCTAGACTAGAAAATAGATTTAAATTGCCAGTCATGTGATTGCTACAGCCTGAGTCCAAATACCATATGTCATTTGGACTTTCTTGGACATCATTGCATTCAAGTGGAGATGCACATGCTAAGAACATTGAGATTTTTGGAGTGTTTTTGTTGCTTGACTGCAATTGACCTTGCTTTCCTTGGTCATACTGCTTCTTCCTACATTCATATGCGAAGTGTCCAAACTTCTTACAACAATGACATTAAATTTTTGATTTATCATACCTTTGTCCACTTTCCTAACTGGGCATCTGATTCTAACTTCTACCAGCGACATGTGCAGGGATGTTGTTGCAACCTCCACTGAAAGAACTTCTTCGTCTACCTCTGGAGTTTTATCTTCCCCTGCCTCTTCCACAGTTTATGGATGACTGTGCTGCGAATACACCTTCCAGTGATGTATTTGAACTGCTGATTCTATGTTCATGATTTAGGAGTGAGGCTTGGAACTCATCAATAGAGTGAGCATCAATAGTAAATTGAGACAGATCTTTGTTTTCCTCCAGGGTCACAACTAAAGATTCAAATTTCTTTGGAAGAACTCTAAGAATTTTTTCAACAACTCTTTGGTCACCTAGATTTTCTCCATGAGACTTTATTTGATTAACCAGACCAATAACACGAGTATAGAATGAGTCTACTGATTCTGTATCTTTCATTGACAGATATTCAAAATCTCTTCTAAGAATTTGTAATTTGGCAGTCTTTACCTTGTTCAAGCCTTGATAGGAAGTTTCTAGTGTGTCCCATGCATCCTTAACTGACATCGTTGTTGCTACTCTTGGGAGTATCGATTCATTTGTCGCATGATGTATGTGGAACAACTCCTTTACATATTTCTTCCTTTGTTCCCTTAAGACATCCTTCTCGACTTGTGTGAGATTGTTATATGCTATCAGATCTGTTGGTTCTGCATAACCATTCTGAATTATTTCCCATACATCTTGACCTTTGAACAAATATTTCATAGTTAGGGACCAATATTAATAATTTTTACCAGAAAATATTGGAGTTTGCAAATTACCCGAAGTGGAAGCCATTCTTAATTACTTTTCCCTCTTGTAAATATATTTTCCTTTCTCCGTAAACCAAACAACTTTCATAGACATACTCTGTGCATTAATTCATTTTCTAGGCATGGGATGGCACTAGGTTCCCGAGGAGGCCCCTATCCACTTATGTTGTCGACTTCTTTGGGCCCATGAACACATTAGTAACTACAAGAAAATATGTGAGGAGTTCATTAGGACATTATACACAATCATACATGGTACCCTGGCCAAGTTTTTGTCAAATTATGCCATTGCCACTGTGATGGAATTGGGTGATTGGTACCTGACTGAATATGGCACTTACTTACATGTATGCAGGGCATCAAGGGAACCTAACATTATCCCAAGTATGTAACATATTACATGGTTCTAAGGGAAATCACCCATCAAGCATTTGAAAATGGGATCATTTCTTCCCTTAACAATAAGTAGAAGGCAGTATGACCTCCTTTTCCACTCACAGTTGTGGATTATAAATTTTGAAAGGTAAAAGAAGCCCTTGAATTGGATGATGACTTAGATAAATACCATTTTGGACAAGGACAGTTCAAAATAAATGACTGCGAGGGGAAAGTCATTAATCATTACATGAAGGTAAAATACTCTTGTCCCTATCAACATGACCCTTGTCCCGAAGAGGAAAAAATAGGCGGGTGCAAACCTTGGAGGAACTAGCTAAGAAAATGGATAAAGGGAAAAGCCCCAAGGAATCCTCCTCCAACAAAGAAGTCACCCAGAAACAACCAACAGGAGAGAAACAACAACACCCAGAAGGGGAAGCCACTGGAATTATGATCCAAACTAAACATGGGATCAATATCTAGAGGCTACAACAAAACAATGAAGCTAAAGAGGTGACCCGTGCAGTAGCATTAGCTATAGAATAGAAAGAATAAAATTCCAACCGTGATGAGTGGACAGAACGGGCTGAAGATCAAAGGAAACATGAGGAAACACATAAGAAGGAAGCAAATGAACTAGAACAAGCAAAAGGAATGCAGGAAACTGGGCCACGAGACATGGAAACCCATGAGAAGGAAGCAGAGGAACTGGAACAAGCAAAAGGAATGCAGGAAACTGGGTCGCATCGCATGGAAACCTAGGAAAAGGAAACAGAGTAAATAGAACAAGCAAAAGGAATGCATGAAACTGGTTCACAGGACATGGAAACCCAGGAGAGCGCAACAGAGGAACTAGAACAAGCAAAAGGAACATAGGAAAATATGCCATAGGACATGGAGACCCTCCCTAAATATCACTGTGTTAAAGTTCAAGCACACAATTAACAACTGTAGATATATAATAAGTAGAGAAGCAACAGTAGTAAGAATCATTAACAAAAATATAATTAGACAAAAAAATATAGCAGCAATAAGAGATCTAACTAACAACACAAAATAACAAGTCTGATAACTTACTTGGTGAGTTGGAACCTTCCTTATACTCAGATAAGACTTTACCTCTTAGAGGAAAGTCAATAAATGGAACAATTTACTCACCCTTACCTAAGGGTTTGTACATACTTGAGAGAGAGATATAGAAAGTGTTGTAGGATAGGTTTATACAAGTAAAGTAGAGGGTACAATAGGCCTGTAACTTCAAAACCCTCACAGGATTGTATGGAATCTCTCAAAACCCTCATGACAGAACTTAGTAAACAATGGCAGTCTTAAAACCCTCAAAAAATCAAACCTCAACCAAGGTAGCGGCACCCTTAAGAAATATTCCACATGACAGATGGAATCCCTGGGAACAATCCACATAACAAATGGCATCCCTAAGAAAATTCCACATAATTGATGGTATCCCTAAGAACAGTCCACAAAACATATGCCAGCCTTAAGACAGGAGATGGAATCCCTAACAGGTAGCGACAACCCTAAAAATAGTCCATATGACAAATGGAATCCCTAAGACATGATATGGAATCCCTAACATGTAGCGGCAGCCTCCAAAAAAGTCCACATAATAGTGGTAGCCCTAAAAACAAGAGATAGCATGCCTAACCTAGGAGATGGAAGCCCTAATAGGTATCGGATCCCTCAAACATACCTTGACACCCTCCTAACAGGAAGCAGTCCTCTAAACAAGGAAGCGACACCCTCTCCACTTGCCAGCGACAACCTCAAGCATGTTAAACAAACCTCAAACATCAATCAACAACCCTAGGAAGAGCCCTAACAACAAATAACAACCATGTGTGGGAGAAAGGAGGTATAGATAGTTGTTGAACTCTTCAAGAGGAGAAGCCTTGTATAGTAGAGCCAAGATAAAGAGAGTGCCCAAGCAAGGAAGCATAGAAAACCCTTGACATCAAAACCCTAGTACATCCACAAGTAATCACATATGAATTGCCACTAGAAGATGATCTCATAATGAAGTATTAGACTTGAATTTATAACCATTTAATGTCTTCTAGAAGGTTCTTCCTTCTGATTCTTCATTGACTTAGGGTTACTCAAACTAAGTCAAGAAATCCTATCTTTTAGGGGGGTTACCAAACATAAAATTATATTTTAATGTTATGATGTCTTTAGAAGTGGGTAGCAAAGACATAAGGGGTGGGACAACATAAGGTGGGTGCTAGCACCTAGGACCAACAAGGAAGGGTCAATACAAGACAAGGCTAACACAAGGCTAACCACCATAAATCAAGGATGGGTAAACACCCCTTCAAAACACAAGGTGAGAATACACAACTTTTACCCACATGACCAAGAACAACAAGGTGGGAAGACAAACTTTATAACCACAAGACCAAGGGTGTAATAACAAGGTGGGAATACAACTCATTTATCACTCTCTTAAATGTACAAGTGCTTCATACAATATCTAGAAGTTCATCGTCACCATATAAAGAAGGTCCACATTGGATTATGTGATCTTGTGGTCCTCCTTACTGCTCCTGAGGCCAAGTGCTAGTGACTCCATCAAGGGGTGGGAAGTCTCTTGAGAAGAAAATCTAGCTCAACCATATAGAATCCCTAGGAGAGGAGGGAATCACACATCATCATATTGGTTAGCTGACCAAGATCCACCTTGTTATCTGACCAGATATGTACCTATAGGAACTGCTTGGTCCTAGACCAAGAATCTGCCTGGCCACAGACCAAGATGTCTTTGTCTCATCCTGCAAGATCTGCTTGGTTGCTATGACCAAGAAATTGTATGGTCCCTGACCAAATTTCCCTAGCGACAAATAGGGTATTTACCATGGCTCCAACCTGCTTGGTCCCATACCAAGAACGACAATAGACTGTTGGGGGCCCTAGATACCTACTAGCGACTTACATTGCCTTGTTAACTGACCAGGAACCCTAGTTAACTGACGAGGGTTGCATCCTCCCAAGGAATGGCTCTGAGAGACACATTATCTTTAACATAGCTACCTGTAAATCAACACCCAGTCCTACATGAATAGCTGCCTAAGAATAATTCATCTCAACTAGAGTAGGACATCCAATAAATCTAAGCACCTCTCCTTGCAATCTGTTCCCTCCTCCTAGAGTAGAATTCCTCATGCAAGAGGCATCTAATCTAAGGTTTATACAACTAGCAAATCACTTTTCCTAAAATGGAAAAGCAACTCAAAAATAGAAAATCTCTCATATTCTGAACTGAACTCAAACTGTTAAATTTTAGGACAGAGACTATACTAGAACACTGAGGCTGCATGTGCCCTCTAATTCTTACCTTTTTTGTCATTCTCCTATAACAGTGTTGCACCTTCTCTATTATAGAAGAGTCTGAAGTTCCAATTTTTATTCGTGTCTCTGCTGCTAAAGATGAACACTCATAGAGAAATGAGGTAACAAAAACTAGGAGGAAAATGGTATAGGTGAATGAAAAGATGCCATTGGAAATTGAGAAGATGGAAATATTGATAATGGATTATTGAGAAGATATGAATGCCATAAATTTTTATGGTCATGAATGATCACATCTAGTATGGAATATTTATCCCTTATAATCAAACTAGAGGAAGCCTCAACTTTACCACATAACTCCCACCCTTATTTATATTGAACATGATTGAACATAAAATATGTAAAATCCCTAAATTGAATATACCCAACATAGGGGTTTGTATTCCATCTAGTTTTGCATTGGAGAAAGAAGTTAAATTGATATAAATCACATAACAAATTTTTCTCCTGCGATGAGGAGGAGTACATGTCAAAAAAATAGTGTATATCAATGACCTCATGTTGATTACCTATTTCCAAACTTTTCAATCTTGGATTAGTCCATTATTCATGTAAAAACATAGAATACACCCTAAAAGGTGTCTTGTTGGAGAGTCCTTGCATAGCCAAACCACAAGCCCTATATACTTCATGTTGTTTAAGCTTCACTTGGATTTGACTAGCTTCTATCCTGACCTTCCATCTTTGCTCCTCGACTGAATATTTGGAAAACCATTCCTCCTTCATCTCTTGTATTCCTGTTGGTATAGTTCCTTGTGAACTATGCCTAGATCATATAGATCTTCCTTTCCTTTCCATTTCTAGAGACAAACTTTCAAAGATGCAATGGCATATGTATTGTTATGATATCATTCAAACTCATATTGACTACCTATTGTGTCTAAGTAACATTTTCATAAAAAAATAATTCTCTTGAATCCATAGGGTTAGGGGTTTTGAGGAGGAAGACCCACTTTATCTAAAGAATAAAAAAGGATACCCAAATTGGACTACTTTGTTGTCAATTGATACCAACGCTATCCTTAAAAAATTCTCTTGAATTCACAGGGTTAGAGTTTTCAGGAGGAAGAAACTCTTCCTCTAAGGCATAACATACTAAATTGTCTTGATTTGTTTTGAGTTGTTGAATAGATGAATTTTTATGCAATTTACTTCTAAGCTTCTTCTTTTGGATCGTTAACTCCTTATTTTGGTCCTTCAACGGTTAGCTTTGAGCCTTTAACATTCTATTTTGGTCTTTTAATTTCTCATCCAAAGCCTTTAACTTATTACTTTGAGCCTTCAATTGTCTATTCAAGGCCTTCAATTTTTTTGTCCCTTTTGTCAACTTTGTTTGCTTGGACAACCTAAAATGTCCAAAAAAATTGTACTAAAAGGAACCAGCTTTCCCTTCTTATTCTGATTTCCACTAGAAATCCTTTCTACTTCCTTTCATTTACTTTTGGGAGAGTGAACATGCGTATTTCCTTTTGGTTGAGGTGTATCAATTGGTCCTTCACCTTGTGTTTTTCATTGAATTGACTTGGTAGACCTCCTACTCTACTACTTGGGTGTACTAGAGGGTCTTTCAGTTTTCTTTCCTTCATGCAATTCAACAAATTATCCCTCGTACTCTATTCTATATGTGGTTTCTCTATTTTTGTAGCAATGGACCCTTCTAATTATGTATCTTGTTTGGATATTGACATACTTCTTGTATTTATCATTTTGGTTGGTCAAAGAGGAGGAGAGTGATTCCTACTTATTTATGGTGGGAAAAACCTAGCTATATTTTATTGTTTCCGTCCTATAACCAAATGAGGTCAAAACCACCTCTTCAACCGATGTGAATGCCAGAGACCGGTTCACATTACAGGGTTGAATTTAAGATTATTTGCCATTATTTGTGCAAAGGGATAATTTATTATGAATACTCGTAAAACATTTAATTGTTTCGAGACCTAGCAAACCTTAGGGGAAATTTAATAGATGTTTGATAGATCAAAGGTGTTCTACTAACAGTGACAGACTTGGTGAATGGCAATGATCAGAAAATAATGACCATTTTTATTTTCCAAATGCTTGGATGGTCTTCCAATCTCATGCAATATGGTTTGGAATATCAATAGAGTAGAAAATGCTTATTGTAAGGGAAGAATTTCACCATCCTAAGAATATCCATTGAAAGTGTTATTCAAGGGGATAATTTCACTTCGCCATCTTGAGAAAATCGATGAATCAAGCAACCAAGCACCGACCATGTGCTGGCATAGAGAAGCTTTCTCTGTAGCAGAGAAATTATCAGACATACAGAGGAAGAACCTGAGACGTGGTTTTTCATTTCACGAGGGGAAATTTATTCAAATCAGGCGCTCTTCTTAAGTACTGGGTAGTTGGGAAAATTTGATGGCCAACCTGCATGGAGGTAGCAGCCGACTCGTAGGCTAGATGCGTCACTACTGCATGTCGCTATCGACGGAGGATTGTTGGGTCGACATCGCTGGAGGGGAGCTAGGTCGTCATCGCTAGAAAAGTAGTTGTCACCATCATTGTCGTCGGGTGGGGGAACCATACCAGTCGCTAGAGGGGTCATGTCGCTTGTTCCCAACGACCGACAAAAGTACAAAACGTTGTGTTTTTAGACAATTTCCGTAGTGGTCATGGTTCCCGACACATCAACCACCCAAATATTGAACATTCCCAGCTTAAAAGAAATTCATAAAATTTCATATTTATGCATAAATAGATATTATATTAAGTCCAAAAAGCATTTAATAGATGATTAGAACCCCAACTGACAGTGGATAGTCCATTTAATGCCAACATTACAAACCATCAAGTCCAATTGAGAACAAAACCCTGTCTTACCATTAATACCAAATCTAACATCAAAACAACCTATCATGCTTAATCTACTAAGTACACCCTGGGCATCACATCAACCCTCATGAACCACAATTGGAGAAGCAATAATCAAACAGCGGGATACAGTGTTCCATCAGCTATTACCACTTGCACACTGCAAGTGGAATTAGGGTCAGCATCTGGTCCAGAATTAATCAACAATCCACACATGCAACCTCAATAAATGACACCCACCCACTGAAAAAAAAAAATCATTCCTTAAAATTCATGAAATCAAAAGGAGCATCAAAACTCTACAAAAGCCCAAAATCAAATCATCCATTAAAATATTAAAACAACAAAACATAATTCGTTTCCCAAAATCAAATCAAGCATTAAACTTAACCAAAGCACATGGATCAACAAAGACAGGCATTAATCGAATTCCCAGCTGCCCAAAATCAAATCATCCATTAAACACACTAAGAGAACATGGGTCATGCAAATAATGATCTTCATCCATTAGATCGGTGCCAAATCAATCCCAGCCTCCCATTCCCAGAATTAACCTTGCAATCCATGTCAATTCCCCTAAGAAATCATTTTCAACATAAAAAACTATAAACCAACCTCTTTGCACACAATTGAATCCATTTGCATTCATTGGATTCACCTATCATTCAAGCAGTGCATTTATCCCCTATCAAACTGTTATTCCTGCAAACTATTCATCTATCAACCAAGACTGAACCATTCATCAACAACCCAACAGTGTATGCACAGTGTTTCAGGTATTGACAGTCTCCTTGCATAGCAAATCAGATTTCCTTTACAATCAGATTAAAATTTTTAATGTCATTTTAGATTACCAAATTGGATTATGAAATGTTAGAAATAATGTAGAAATGACTTGACAATTGTTTGTTATTTAAATTATGATAAGTTATTATTGGATTTTAGTGACCATTAATTCTAGGTTGTATTAACTATTTTCAGAGATCTAAATCCACTCTTTTAGAGTCTAAAAAAATTATTCCTGAACGTGATCCATTATCTCAAATCCACTGATGGGCTGAAACACTGTGCACACACTGATCAATTGTTGAAAAAAACTATTCCTGATCAACCATGAATCACCCATTCATCCACAACCCATCAGTGTATGCATAGTGTTAGGTATTAACAGTCTATTCCAGTCACATATCCATTCTATTAACTAGTTTAGCGTATACTACTCACAGGTTGACCATTGCAGAAGGATATATAATACTCACAGGTTAATTGAATGGATATAATACCCTATTAAATGTTACATGTATGGATTGTGCAGATTCTCGTAGCCATGCCAAGGGTCAATATTGAACCTCGTACAAGGAAGACAAGGAAGTGGGGTACCCAGCTACAATGCACATCATCGGATGAGGAAAGGGCCCATGTTTCAAATGACAACATTACTACAACAAATTCTAAGAATGGTCCTATGAAAGAAGTAGATGGTGTGGTTCCACCATTAATGACAATGCCATCACCACCCACAGTGCCAGCATCGCCCATATTGCCACAATATTCCATAGTGCAAGTTGCCATTTCAATGAAGAAAGTCAGTGGAATTAGAGGATGGACAAAAGAAGATATGCTGGCTGCAATTGACGATGTCGAATTCAAGGGGTTTTCAACTAGAGCAGTGACCAAAAAATATGGTATTGCACCCACGTCAATCCATTACTAGATAAATGGCCTGGACCATACCAAGAGGAGAGGTCCTCTTACAGTCATGACTGAACAGGAGGAGGAGGAGGTGGTGGTGTGGTGTAAGGAGATGGCCGAATTGGGACACGGGATAGATTTGATACAACTAAAATCAACTATTGCTCAAATCTGTCAGTGGAGGTCAACCCCATTCAAAGATGGGTTTCCAGGTAATTCATGGTGGGCTAGTTTCAAAAAAAGGCATCCAAAGCTAGTGCTACAAACTGCGGAGGGCCTGGATAGAGACATGGAATTGAATCTATGCCCCACAGTTGTGTCCAAGTTCTATGACACTCTTTCTTCTGCTGATGAGAAACACTCTTACGCTCCAGACCATATTTGGAACTCCAACGAGACAGGGTTACGGGAAGGAAGGAATTGTGGCATGCGGGTCATTGCAAAGAGAGGGAGTCGAAATGTGCCAAAGATTCTGCCCAAGAGCAGGGAGTGGATAACCATTCTATTATTTGTGAATGCAATTGGTATGGTAATCCCGAGATTTTATTTGTTCAAGGGAAAAAATCAGCTACAAAAGTATATCCAAAATTGTGAACCTAGGGCGTGCATGGCTGCACATCCCCATGCATGGATGACCAAAGAACTTTTCCTGAATTGGCTTTTCCACTTTGCAACATCCGTACCAGGTAGTGTCTCTCCTGAAAAACAAACACATGTTGGTTTTAGATGGCCATGGAATCCACATTGATGTGCAAACCATCGAGGAGGTAAACGGGTTGGGCATTGACTTGTTAACACTTCATGATCACACCACTCACTAGTTGAAGCCCCTGGATGTGAGTGTGTTTGGGCCTTTCAAGGCTTTTTTCAGGTTGGAATGTGCTGCATGGATGGAGAAGAACCTAGGGGTATGGGTAAAGAGGTTTGAGTTGGCTGAGCTTGCAAGAAAGGCTTTCAAAAGGGCTCTCACATCCTCGAATATCAAGGCTAGATTTAGGCGAACATGTATCTGGCCATTGAATTATGATGCTCTTATGCATGACACCAGGTGTAGCTGAGCGTTTGTTGTGGATGGCTAAGAAGATGTGGCTGGCGAAGAGATTGAGGATGGGCAGCAAGAGGCAGATGCTGTGGACAACATCATGTCCCTTTCTCAAGGAAACTGCCAAGGAGTTGGTGCTGCTGATGATGATGATCAGGTCAACACTACACAATTCGATGATGAAGCAGTGGAAGATAACATGGGCTTAAGTGGTCCATTCAGCATACAAGTGGATTCTATGGCACATGTAAATGTGTTCGATGGTTATCGTAGTCCAGGCATAAAAAATGACACATTCATAGTGCCAACCCAAGTATCCCAAACATCATGGATGGCAGAGGCCATGATGAATTTGAACAAACACATTGGCGGTTCCACCAACGATGAAAGCATGAACATGCCTTCACAGCGAAATGAGATTGTCCATTTTTATGTTGATGGTGGGTTGATAGAAGAACCTAACATAGACAACCAGGATGCAGCCGAAGAAGATACTGCACCAGAAGAACCTCTCATAGTAGAAGAACCACTACCAGGGAACACACCAAGGCTTCAGCAATTCCTAAAGTTTCAAGTGGAGAGACTGTCAATGCAAGGAAGGCATGGAAAGATAGACATTCTCCGATTAGGCCGGAGTTCACAACTAATCATTTCAGAAGAGTACATAAGCCTCTTGGTTGAATCTGAACAAAAGAAACATGCTTTGCAAGAATTAAAAAAAAGGAAGAAAGATCTTGCAAAGGAAAAGAAGGAAGCAAGGATGATTGCAGCTGGACATCGGGCACAAGAAAGGATTGCAAGAGAGGCTAATCGACAAGAAAAAGAGCACCAGAAGCAGTTGGCAAGGCAAGCAAAGGATGCAAGGAAGGTGCAACTGATGAACCAAAATTATGCAAGATAAATGGAGGAAAGGAATGTGATGGTTGATACTACAGGAACAATCGATGAAAGGAACATGATGGAAGGATCATTAGAAGCATTTGCAAATAGTGCACGATTCTACCAGGATCTTATTAACATTCAGATACCCTGCTATAATCAGGCAGGTTTACAGCCCCCCTCTATTCCTACTAGTGCAGGGGCCCATTCTATGTTATCTTATCCAACACCTGCAATTATTCCAAGGGTACCAAGCACAAGTCAGGCCTATGGCTATTCAATTCCTTCTTGGTTGTAAGGAGTAAATTGGCCTCAATTTGTTTCCACCAACCCCACCCATCCTAATCAAACATGTTCAGTACGGTCACCCTACTTGTCTCAAAATGGAAACCTGACAAGAAATGATGGGGAAGGTGACGAACCTCATGAAGAATAGGATATCTGGTGTATAGGCTAACCAAATGCTATTTTGTTTTGAAGGAATTTTCTTTTTTGCAGCCTCCATCAAGCATGATGAGGGCTTGACATAACCTAAAACCTAGGTCATAGTTTTCATACAGACTGCAAATCCTAGGAATTGACATCCACTAAAAATAGATGCTTTGTATTGACATCTACTACAAATAGAAGCATTGTATCTGTATTTCGGTACTATTAATATAAAGTGCAATTGTTTTATTATAAATGAGCAGGTTTTATTTATTTATGTTTGTTTCCATTCTAAGAATGTTGACCATTCCATCCTACCTACAAAACACAACAACTTCAAAATCCATCTATTTTTTTTCCAAACTCCTAGCAAAACTCCTTTCATAAGCTCATTCATGGAGGCTTATAAGGTAAGAGGAAAACCAAATTTTTTTAACCTATGTCAAAGTTGCAATTAAGTTTATAATTGCATTAATGGAAAATCCATCATATCCCTCTAACTCTATGGATATCAATAGGTAACCATTTATCTAGCCCTTGAATGTGTTCCTATTTAGATCTTGGATTGTGTAACAAGACTCGAGTCAAGTCTTGAGTATTTTTTTTATTGGGCATGAGCTACAAGATTCCCAATATTGTACTTAATCACAAGAACATTTAAAGGAAGCTAACAACACAATCACCTAAGAGCAGGGAACCATAACATACTCACTCCATAAAAAAAACATAAATTGGTATGTATGGTATCTCTCTCACTTGCATTTTTAGTTTGTTGCATAGTGTTAGTTTTGATGGTTTAAGTTTACTGTTTTAAGTCACAATTTGCTTGCTTCCCTTTTTTATTTTAATTCTATGGATAGCAATAGGTGTCTAGCCATTTGTAACTTTGATCTTACATGCACAAACCAGCCAAACAACACTCTGAAGTACCATATCTAATTTCCACTTAAACTTAAACCCATAAACAATTGAACATGCAAAAACCTGCCAAACAAAATTGTTAAGTACCATATCTAATTTCCACTTAAACTCAAATCCATAAACAAGTGAAAATGCACAGATTATCCAAACAACACTAATAAGTACCATCCCAATTTCCAATAAAACTCAAATCCATAATTAATATTGATTAAAATTCACTCCATTAATTGTATTAAATGCTTAAACTCAAATCCATAAACAAATGAACATGCACAGACTAGCCAAACAACACTAATAATTACCATCTCAAATTTCCACTTAAACTCAAATCCATAATTAATATGGAGAAAAATTCACTCCATTAATTGTATCAAATGCTTAAACTGTGACAATTGCTTAAACTGTATACCAACAAATGCAAATGCTGAAATTGTGTCAAAGTTTCTGCATCATCTCACTACATACAATGGCAAAGCCATCAGGAAAAGAAAGACAAACATTCACACAAAATGAGGGGCCATGCCAAATTTCAGAATTGTCATCAAACACCATGACAATTTATCCACAAACACCTGCTGCTGCAAATTCTACAGCAATATGGATATAAAATGCAGTAATCATAACCAAAATCTTATTACAATATTGCTCCCGATAATCCAAATTCCAGAAACCCTAAACCATCACATTTAAAAACTATTGACTGCACATCCACACAATAAGGCATAACAATATTACATCCTACATTGAAAGCAACCATCATTCTTCCAACCATTATCGCATTCCATGACAAATTCTAGAAACCCTAAACCATCACATTTACAAACTATTGACTACACATCCACACAATAAGGCATAACAATATTACTACCAAAACTAAAAACAACCATCATTCTTCCACACATTATCGCATTCCATGCCAAATTCGAAAAACCCTAAACCACCACATTTACAAACTATTGACTGCACATCCACACAATAAGGCACAACAATATTACTGCCAAAACTGAAAGCAACCATCATTCATCCACTAAATATCGCATACCATGCCAAATTCCAAAAACCCTAAACCACCAAATTCACAAACTATTGACTACATATGCGTGAAAAATATTCATGAACAGAAGCCAAAAGCCCAATATAAGCTGCAGAAAAAACAGAGAATCTCCTATGAAACCCTCCACTGCCAACCCTAAACATATAATATTTTAACAACTGTATAATTAGCCAAAAACAAACAGTTGAAGAGCCAGAACCATAATAGTAGCAGTAACCACAACCATAACATAAAATTGCAGATCGTGTTCAACACGCCATTTTGCCGGGGCTACTCCACCATAAAAAAACAATTTCCAGACAGCCAAACAAACAACAATATGAACACAAGCAACCAAAGAGAAACCGAGCCAAAGGATTAACAAAATCACCCATGAGGAGGAGTGGAGTGTTAAAAAACAATGTCAAGATGCTGGTAGGAAACCCTACTGGTTCTAGGATGAATAGACGAGGCCCATCAAGGATGAAGAGCTGAGGCCCGAACACAGAAACTGTCGTCGCAGGAGCATGCAGGGACCGAGCCACCAATGACTGCCTCAACACCGTAGTCGGCATAGGAGCACGCAAGGACCGGGCCACCAATGACTGCCAACAGGGAGAGTAACGCACCGAATAGAGTCACCAACGACCGCCAACAGGGAGAGCAATGCACCGAACCAAGCCACCAACGACCGCCAACAGGGAGTGAAACATAGTGAAGAAATGCAGAGCCAAGCAAATCCACCAGACGAAATGCTCCAGAAGTTGGACCGAACCGAGTTGAAATGCTAGGAGTGCCGCCCAAAACTCTGAGCTGGGCACGCAGTATGAGGTTTCCCGGTGCTCCGTCAATGGGGATACGGTGTACCACCAGGAACAGAGGCAGGACCGGGCAATGGCGCATGGGAGGACCACTACTGGGGTGGCGGAATGGTCACACATCGGGCCCAAACAAGAATGCACCGGGAGATTGAGTTGCCTTGGAAAAATGGCGATTTCAACGCCCAAAACCCTGTCAAAACCCTAGCAATGAATGACGCCACTTGCCTGACACGCGACACTAGGTTGTCGACACTTGTTGTACCAAAATAGCGATCTGCCAACTATCCTCCAAGGTGGCGCAGTGGGCCCCGTGCAACTATTGGCATCCCTCCCTGTTATCTCCTCAAATAACATAGTCAAGTTTGTTTATTTTAGGTGATAGGAAGTCATTAAAAAAAAATACATTTCTAAATTTTTTAAGGCTCATTTTTTAGAGTTTTAGGTATGTAATAAAGTTTGAAAAACATTGGATTTTGTTTTCATTTCAAAAAAGTCAAAACTTAGGTTTCGGTGGCTTAGGTGGACATTTAAATTGTTCATTAGCCACCGAAAGCCTAGCTTTCGGTAGCTTACAGCGAAATTTCAGGGTGCTCTAAGCAACCAAAATTGGCGGTTTTACTGTGCTAAGTCATCATTTTCAAATGATGATTCTGAGCGAATGGAGAATCAGTTTGCAAAACGGTCGGAGTTTTTTGTTCCTAAAATGTCATAGAACAATAAATTCTCTCAGTTTTCCTACAAGTGTTGCATATTGGGAGAATCAAATCCATCTTTGAGCCCTAATTTTCGGATCTCAGAATTTCACTGTTTGACACATGTTTTTGAAATACCGATCTCGGGAAAATGAAAACGAATTTCAAAGAACTGAGAGAGGTTTTTTCTCACAAAAAAACAATCCACAAAACTTCTTTCGGTTTATACATAGGAGTCATAGATTTGGAGAACCAAATCCATCTCTGAACCCCAGTTTTCAGTAGTTTGGCCCAATTTTTGTGGCAAGAGATGACCTGTCAATCAAGGTGGAAATTTCGACTTAGCTTTCAGCCTATGAAGATCTACTGCAGTTGTTGAAGACTATGAAGGCCATGAAGATCATCATGATTAGGGTTTGACCCTTAAGATAGGATTTTATCCTATCTTTGTGAAACTGTTTTTATTTTCTATTATTAGCATATTCAAATCCAGTTTCTTAGGATCTGAAACTGCTTTGTAAAATCTATAAAGCTTATGTCTTCTTTCAATATTGACAAGGAGAGACAGTCTGAGGGACTGTGGTTCAACTTTAGAGACTTGTAACCATACTTCATTTAGATTTCCATGAGTACACCTTGACACAGAAGATTCTTTCATTGTGCTTTGTTTAGATTTTCATTTCCCTTTCTTCGCTGTACTTGTTTACGAATATTACATTCATGTTCTAATGTTTGTCTAATGCCTGATGGCTGTCATCCTACCTTTGCATTGATGAACTAGAGCTGCAAGTATCTTACCTGTTATGTCTAACCATTTAGGTATGCAATCACATGTATGTTTCTACTAGTATGATAAGTCCTTTACCTGTCATAGCTGGCCATTCACATATGCTGTTGTATGTATATTTCTATTAGCATAATAAGTTTTCTCCATACTTCCACACCTTTGATTTAAACCTTCTGAGCAGTATAATAGAAAGCCTTTCATCTTCAAGTGGATTCATGTGTTTCTGAGTGGATGTGAGCATATCAAGTCATCTGACTTGATCCTTTCTCTCACACATTATTGATCTCTTTAAGTTACCAGGCTCATTCCCTTTATAGTCAAGGAAAGACTCCTGGAGTGATAACAAATTGGCACCGTTGCTGGGGAACGAAAGTGAAAGCAAAGTTTCCCTGGGAAAACGACATAGATCTGTGTCTTGATGGCAGACAAGAGATAGACATAAATTTTGACTGTAATCATTTTCCTGTCGAATCCACATTAAAGAATCCACTAGGGAGGATCCGATTGATAGAATATGAAGGGGATAAATTCAAAATACAGGTACCAGTTCATCAGTTTACTTTATGAACTGTTGTTATTATTTATCAGTTACTTTATACTTTTCCCTTCACATGTTAAAAGAATTATCCTTTGTTTTGTATATTCTGAATATTATCAGCCATCTTTTATAAATCCATCTTTAGAAGAAGATTTGCAGCCTGCTTGTATTGTAGAAGTTAAATCAGTCTTTGTGCCTCAGCTCATTTATAAAAATGACCTATGTATCCAAATTCCTTCTAAATCTGATCAACCATGTAACCTTGAAGAAATCAAAACTGATTCAAAACCTATGCAGAGCTCAGTACTCGTTGCCATAACCTTTGAACCTTGTCAGCAAATTACTATCCCTCATACTCATCCCATAGCCTTTGAAATCAAAATCAGGATAAAGATGTTTAAGCCATTAAAACTGCCCTCTCGTCTTCATCCTTACCCTCTTGACTATTATGAATATCTTCCTTGGTTTTCTGGAGGGAATCAAGCTTCAACTGAAAGGCACTTGGAATCTTTTGAAGATTTTATTGACCGTTTTCAGATTGTTCACGAGGATGTAATCATGAGATTTTTCTCTAAATCATTGATTAGAGATGTCGCTATACGGTTCAAGAGTTTAAGAGCTGATTCCATTAGTTCTTGGATCGATTTCTCCAATGTTTTTATGAAGTATTGGGGTGAAAACAAATCAACAGATTCTTACCTTGCTAACTTTTATGCTTTGAAGAAAAAAAAAATGAAATCTTGCTTGTTTTCAATCGGAGATTTTTCAGTATCTACTATGGTATGCCCTTGAAGATTCGACCTACATAGAAAGCTGCCACGATTCATTATGTTATGGGATTGCATTTAGAACATGCTCTTCTTCTGCTAGAAAGAAAGTCTTCATCCTTAAAGACCTTGTTTGAAGATGCTCAAGAGGTGGAGGAGAACATTCATGCTTCCAAAAAGATCCGAGAGCAGATTGAATTTGAAGACTTGCATGCACAAGAGCAAATGAACTATGAGTATGGTTCAGATTTTGAACAGGAAGATTATGAGTCTGAAGTAGATTTGGAACAGTAGCAAGCATGTGAGCTCATTTCAGATTTAGAATTAGATTCTTCAGTGTTTGCAAAGTACTCCCAAGACAAGAATGAGTATGAATTTTATGATCAGTTTGCAAACCAGGATGAGCCTATAATAATTGATGATTGTATAGGCAATTATATTTTTTCAACTGATCTTTATTCATATGATGTAAACCCGATTTTATCATCCTCTTGTGAGCACTATTCTCAAAACGAAATTTTAATGATTGATGATCAAGATCTGATCCTAAGAGAACAAGAAGGTCATCAGTTTTTCAGCAGAGAAGCAACCATTTTTGAGCAAGGGTTCTTCGTGGATCAACATGTTTTTGATCTTGGTTTCAAAGACCTGGTGGCAGCCTTCATGGACTTATACTTTTCAGAGAACCTGAAGATTTTAGATTTCCATAGCTTGCCATTGTTTATGGGTAAGTATGGTTTCTTGAATGAGTTCTTATCACTACTGTTACATTTCAGACATCAGCTGCTAATCAGTGAGGAAGATGAGATTTCTTCAGTTTTAAAATTGTTTGGATCGCTGTTAAGAAAATCAGCATTTACCTAACCCAAATGCAGAACAAGTTAGAGTAGAGTACTGTAGGAAATAAGCTTGCCGCCCAAGCATTTCTTTTCTTCCAGTTTGCAACATAAATATCAGCCAGCTTATGTGAATAAAGGCAGATCTTTAGAATGACAGTTTTTTAAAGTGTACAAAGATTAGTTGCACAGGCCAAGTGACTCCATAGCCCAATGGTAAAGGCGACTGGAACTACTAGGTTCTTGAAACCTCACAGGGAGGCTTTCATCCTCGAGTAAGAGCCAGATGTTATCTCCTCAAATAACATAGTCAAGTTTGTTTATTTTAGGTGATAGGAAGTCATTAAAAAAAATACATTTCTAAATTTTTTAAGGCTCATTTTTTAGAGTTTTAGGTATGTAATAAAGTTTGAAAAACATTGGATTTTGTTTTTATTTCAAAAAAGTCAAAACTCAAGTTTTGGTGGCTTAGGCGGACATTTAAACAGTTCATTAGCCACCGAAAGCCTAGCTTTCGGCAGCTTACATTGAAATTTCAGGGTGCTCTAAGCCACTGAAATTGGCGTTTTTATTGTGTTGAGTCATCATTTTCAAATGATGATTCTGAGTGACTGGAGAATCATTTTGCAAAACGGTCGGAGGTTTTTGTTCCTAACATGGTAGAGAACAATAACCTCTCTCATGTTTCCTACAGGTGTTGTAGATTAGGAGAATCGAATCCATCTTTCAGCCCTAATTTTCGGATCTCAAAATTTCCCTGTTTGACACATGTTTTTGAAATACAGATCTCGGGCAAATGAAAATGAATTTCAAAGAACTGAGAGAGGTTTTTGTTCACAACAAACCAATCGACAAAAATCTCTTTCGGTTTGTACACAGATGTCATAGATTTGGAGAACCAAATCCATCTATGAACCCCAGTTTTCAACAGTTTGACCCAATTTTTGTGGCGAGAGATGACCTGTCAGTCAAGGTGGCAATTTCGACTTAGCTTTCAGCCTATGAAGATCTACTGTAGCTGTTGAAGACTATGAAGGCCATGAAGATCATCATGATAAGGGTTTGACCCTTAAGATAGGATTTTATCCTAGCTTTGTGAAACTGTTTTGATTTTCTATTATTAGCATATTCAGATCCAGTTTCTTAGGATCTGAAACTGCTTTGTAAAAGCTATAAAGCTTATGTCTTCTTGCAATATTGAGGAGGAGAGACAGTCCAAGGGACTGTGGTTCAACTTTAGAGACTTATAACCATACTTCATTTAGATTTTCATGAGTACATCTTGACACAGAAGATTTTTTCATTGTGCTTTGTTCAGATTTTCATTTCTCTTTCTTCGTTATACTTGTTTACGAATATTACATTCATGTTCTAATATTTGTCTAATACCTGATGGCTGTCATCCTGTCTTTGTATTGATAAACTAGAGATGTAAGTATCTTACCTGTTATGTCTGAACATTTAGGTATGCAATCACATGTATGTTTCTGCTAGTATGATAAGTACTTTACCTATCATAGCTGGCCATCCACGTATGTTGTTGTACGTATATTACTGTTAGCATAATAAGTTTTCTCCATACTTCCACACCTTTGATTTAAACTTTCTGAGCAATATAATAGAAAGCCTTTCGTCTTCAAGTGGATTCATGTGTTTCTGAGTAGATGTGAGCATATCAAATCATCCAATTTGATCCTTTCTCTCATACATTATTGATCTCTTTAAGTTACGAGGCTCATTCCCTTTACAGTCAGGGAAAGACTCCTGGAGTGATAACACTCCCCTAAAATATTACTAAGTAGAAACCATTACAATCTGGACGTCGACACCTTATGATAGATGGAAGGAAAGGAATTAAAACACATTTTGAAGAAAGTTGCAATCTATCTATATGAGATGCACCAATTACGATGACATTTCATAACGGGATCAATTATGTGAGATCTTGGGCCCAGATATATTAATCTTTGTAGTTGTGAATATAAATCCACACCAAAAGGCCAATCCAGGGTATTCATTCCATTGGATAAGCACGTGGAACCCAACCCAAAGTGGGATAAGCTCATGGAACCCAAAGTGGAAAAGTGGGCTGACAAACAAAGATAAAATCCGACTGAAATTTGTATGGCTAAGCTGAGGCCACCGGAATCCGATTAACCGCATTTACCCTATCTACCTCTGCCGCGGATTACTAAGCTGCTGTCCGGAGCCTCCAATTGCCCACCAGTACCAAATTCTGAAGGGAAAAATGTACGTCTTCTTAACAGAAAAAAAAATTGCATTTCTTTTTGATGGGAACACTTGAAAGGAAAATTAATGTGTCACTTGCTAGCAAATCCCTTCCCTTTGGATTTCATTGGAGTCTGATCAGATCTTCGAGAGCCAGAGGAATTCTCTGTGGGATTGGGCAAAGGGAAGCCCTCAGAGAACTAGTAAACTCAAGTTGCCCCTGTGCATATCACAAACAGTCATGCAGAAGAAAAAAAACGGAATGTAAATACCATAAAACAGAATGTGGCAGTTTAAAAATTGTGGTATAGAAAACGAATATTTGAACAGTGATCATAACCAAAACTCAGAGAGATGCTATCGGCCAAAATATAGACAGTGGCTACAATACTGATTAGGTATAATTACATTATAGTTTGTTGAAGTTTATGGATTCAAATATTTTGTAATCCGTTGAAGTATTCATAAAAAGGAGTCCACGAGATTTTCTGCAACTTAGTGGGAGATCAAAGAGATAGAATGAGAGCTGCAGATTGTGGTTGCAAAATAATATTGAAGTTGGTAATAAGGTTTACCCTCACATATATGTGGTGTGGTATAATGGTTGAGAATATGTTTTTTAATGTAATTTGGAATTTCAAATATAATTATAAATTATGCAGTTAGGAAATTATACCATCATTAAAACAGTATTTTATTATTATATATTTATATAATAGTTAAGAAAATATAGTTTTTTACAAGTTATTTTTTAATGCAAATTGAAATTTTAAATATAATTATAAATTATGCTGTCAAAAAGTTATACAATCATTAAAACAATATTTTACTATAAAAAAATAAGAAAAATAACAATATATTTACATTGAAAATTTTCAAATTTCCTTTATGATTGTACTTGTCAACCAAATAAAAGTTATCATTTATAATATTAAATATAATAATAGCATAAAGTAAGCCGTTCAACAAATTATTTAGTTAATATAAATCTTAACATTTTTTTATATAAACAAATTTAAAACTAATTTGTAAAATAACCAATTCCACATATAATATTTATAATATTATAGCTTTTTCTTAATTAAAACACATTCCTACATATATTTATATATAAACATTTAACAAAAAAATATTTTAAATATCAAATATGCAAACAATCTTCTTTGTTACATAGTTAAAATATTTATGTACCTAAGCATAGTTCAAACATGACAATAATAAGCCACATCGTTTCTTCCAAGAACAAACATATATATCCAAATTATAGGACACAAAAGAAAACTAACACAGAAGAGGCAAAGTGCAACCCAATGCTCCATTAAATTGACTTGGAGTTTGGATTGTTGTAAGGCATTAGTTGGTTTCTTCACTTCCATGAATAAGAATGTCCTAAACAAGGAGCTTAATCTACACAATAACATAGAAACATCTATAAATCAGTGCATGGAATACATTTCTTAATTATATGAATAAGAATGTCCTAAACAAGGAGCTTAATCTACACAATAGCATAGAAACATCTATAAATCATTTTGTGCATGGAATATATTTCTTAATTATATGAAATTTTTCTTCCACTTAAAGTTAATGTAATATTGTTAATGTAATATTTCATTAAAGAAATATTGAATGTATCCAAGAACATTGAAAAATATTTTACATATCCAAAAATATTAAACTATGAATAAGAAAAAATCTACATATACGTTTAATTATATTTATGTAACATTTTGATTTCTCCATCTAAAATTAATATAATACTTCATTAAAAAAAATCTTAAATGCATTACAAAACATCTAAAATTAATATAATACTTCATAAAAAAAATCTTAAATGCATTACAAAACATTGAAAAATTTGCATTCAAGAATTTTGAACTATAAAAAAGAAATCACTAAAATTAATATTCCAAAAAATGACATACTAGAGCATAAAATAAGGATTACAAACAAAACTTCTGATGTGAATAACTTTGTTGTATTATTTCATTCATTACTTATGGCTCATAAGTATACAATAAGAATTCTATATTTATAAATCCTTGTACAGTACTCTTTGCGATTTTTGTTTTATGCTAATGCTTGGCATTGTATAAGAATCAATAGAATCTAGCATAGTAAGTGAAGTGAGATGAGCTTATTGGTTTATGAAATAATATATATATGTTGAAAATAAATTACCAATGGAATCAATAAACATATCAATTAAAATTTTAATATTTTAATTTAAAAATATATATATATAATTAAAAATAACTTTGTTAAAATTTAAATTTAAGGAAATGAGAATAATTTGATGTATCATATAATTTTAATATTTAAAAAAATGCTAACAACTCCAACATAATAAAATTCCAATGTCAAAACACAATGCCAACATCCCGCACAAAATGAAATTGGTGTTAAAGAAAATTCCAATATCTAAGCACAATGAGTGCAACCCACAAAAGATAAAGCATTGTGCAAGACACAGCAGATACAAATTGATGTTAAAGAAATATGAATGAATCAACATGGTTGGCACTATTGGTAGGTTAAGAAAATCAAATGTGATGGAAACTTATACTAAACATATTGTTTGGTTCTTAATATCCCAATAGGGATCTTGATATCCCAATAGGTGCAGTAGATAATTTTGATTGAGTAGGTACTCAAAGCTAGTGACGTAACAATTTCTAATTTACTGATACACAAATTTGAAGCTAATAAGCCACGAACCTATTTAGAAGTTGTTGAATGGAATCCATTGAAAACTGTTGAAGTAGGTTTTTTTTTCTATGTTATGATGTATATATTACATTACCTCTGGGTTCAGGCACTGTGAGTACTATTGGGATTGTTCATTTGCACTTCCAAAGCATAAGTTGTCGAAGAAGATGGGTCAGAGGCAAAGGGTTGAATAGCTGAAGAAGATGGGTCAGAGGCAAAGGGTTGCATAGCTGTTATTTGTGGGTGACTGAAAAATGGAAATGGAAATGAAGGAGTGTTAATTGTTGAAGAAGATAAGTCACAGGAAGAGAGTTGCATAGGTGCCATTGGTGGATCAACAGGGAATGGAGATAGAGGAGTGGCAATGTCTGAGTCTCCTTCCAACATATGGATGACTTTGCTCATCCGAGGACGATGAGATGCATTGAACTGGATGCACCATAGTCCAACTAAACTTAACTTTTGTGCTATGCCTTGTTCTTCCTCAGACATGTTTTCTTTTCTCAGATTCTCAAAGTGACCTTTCTCCACCTGTTTAAAAGCCCATTCTGCATAGCAGAATTTGCTTGAACTCTCTTCATTGTCAAAATCAATGTTCTGTCTAGCCCCCACCATCTCCATAAGCAACATACCATAACTATACACATCGCATTTATCAGTAACAGCTCCATACATTCCTGACCACATCTCTGGGGCAGCGTAACCTAGTGTTCCTCTATTACCAACAGAGATGTGGCTTTGCTCTCTATTACTAATTTCGGCGAGACCAAAGTCTGCAACTTTTGGCAAGAAAGTGGCATCAAGAAGAACATTGTGAGGCTTAATATCAAAATGTATGATGCGATTTCTGCAATCGTCATGTAGGTATGCAATACCGCGAGCTGTTCCAAGTGCAATTGAATATAGTTGTTCCCAATCCAATTCGTTATGACGGCCTCTGTGGATATATTTGTCAAGGGAACCATTCACCATGTATTCATAAACCAAAGCTCTTATGGATCCCTGGGAACAATAACCTAAGAGGCGCACTAGGTTAACATGACATGTCGTCCCCACTGTTGCCACTTCTGCAATAAACTGTTGTTCACTCTGTTTGGATCCATCCAAAATCTTCACAGCTATCCCATGACCGGTGGGAAGCTGTCCTTTATAAACTGTTCCAAAGCCTCCTTTACCAAGCTTTTCTACCAAATTGTTTGTGTAAGTCATAATCTGAGCATAAGAATATCTCGCGGGCATTTGTGATGAATAATAGTTTAAAAAACTCTCAACCGAGGGGGTTCTAGAGTCGACGGGGTCCATAAACGCTCGAATGCTCTGCTCCTCAATGGCGGTCGTCGTACAACAGAATTGCCGACGGACCACTATGCAAGAAACCACTACTATGCTGAAGAGAGCACATGCTCCAAAAAATATCCCTGTTTAATATTGTTGGAAAATTAGAATATAAAAGATAAGTAGGAGTAACGAATGGATCGGTTTTAAAGATAAGAAATTTACCTGCCGTAACTCCTATAGATAGCAGGTAACCTACAGTGTAATGTCCTTCATGGAACGAAACAGAAAGTTAATATATTTAAATGTAGATAGGGAAAGACAATATGGCCAAGAAAATGAGTTTGAGAGATCCTCACCTTCAGAACAATTATGGCGGTAGACACCATGATGGCAAATGCATAAATCACCTTTCTCACGTTCAGGGAAATATAATAAGCTCTCAGATGCGCCAAGGGTGCCATAGTAACATCTTCCTCCAGTGGCTGTACATGCCGGACATGAAAAAACGTTTATATCCCATGTAATTTGGAACCCTCTTTGGTTTAGTCGTTGAAAATTCTTATCAGTAATAATATTGTAATTCTTATCCGTTGGAACTATTACAAAATACGAACTGCATTCAGCTGGAACTGGAACTGTGTAAAAGTCACCAGGGTAGAAGAAGCACTGGCGGTCCGTTTCTCCCCAGTCGAGCCGCGTAAGTTTTTTGTCGATGTGCTGATATTGTTGCGTACAGTTAAGAATCTTTCCCGCCATGTATCCCTCGGAAATGCTGAAGAAACTATCGTCCGGGCCCGAGGAATTGTCCATATAATTTTGGGCGATTTGAAGGGTTCGGGTAGAGTAGGACAATTCCGTGATATTTCCAATTACTCTGCCATAGATTCCATTAGTGGTATCCCAATCGGACAAGTTAAATTGAATGGTCTGATTGTCCAAGCAGTGAGTAGATCCATGGCCACATTTTCCGAAGGGATATCGGATGGTCGAATTGCCACACATGGAAGCAGCGCAGTCGTTATAAGATGGATAATCCTCATCTGCGCCGAAATAGGGGAAGAAGCCAAAGCGAAACACATATAAGAATACCAGCGTAACAACAACGCTAACAATAGGGATTACGAGGCCGCGGCAGGAAGAGTTCATTTTCCCACGCTCAAGGCTGTAAGAGTTATGGGAATCGAATATAATTTGTGCAGAGAGGCTGTAACAGAGTGATAGGAAGCGAAGATAATCTAGTGTGCACAGAGAGTTGCAAAAATAATTTAATATTAATGAAAAAAACAAACTGTACGCGAAAGCCGCCGGGAAAATACTATGGATTATCTTGACTTGACTATCGACGATGTCGAAGTCGACCGAGGCCGTTGGATGGATGATTCACTTATCTTGATTCTCACGTCTCTGCCCTCCGCGGTTGGATGGTTATCTTGATTTTCACGTCTCTTTTGGATGGTTATGTTGATTTTCACGTTTTTTTTAATAATAGTTTTTATTTATAGAAATTTCAGATTAAAAATCAGTATAGTAGCATAATTTGAGTATGAATAATAATAAAAATATGATTCTATATAGTCAAATATTTACAAATATATCATAAATATTTCTTACACATATATCATAAATATTTCTTATTTATAGTTTTTTATTTACATAAATCAAAGCATACTCAAAAACCAGAATGGATGCTAATTTGCGTGTATGGCTCTTCTTATTTGTAGTTTTTTATTTACATAAATCAAAGCATATCAAAAGACCAAAGGCTTATAGTTTAGTCCCTATTTAAAAAAAAACAATATTTAAATATCAATAAGATATAATAAAAATTAATTAAAATTAGCAAGCCTCTAAAGTGGGGAAATGAAATGTTAAAGAGAACTTCAATATGTTATAAAATTGAGAGAAAATTGTGTGTATGTAGATAACATTAGTTTATGTGTTGAAAGCAAGTTTAGTGAATCTATGGTAGGCATAGTACTCAATGAAATTTAAAGGAAAACTCTAGTGGAAGTACTAATAAGCAATAAATAGAAACACATGTAATCCATGACAAGTAAAATGAAATGCACATTAATTTGTCATATGAGCAAGTATACATATGCTAGTAAAACAATAAAGGGTTGGGTTATCAAGTGACTCTAATTACATTGGCAATCAACATTGGTATTTTCATTTGGTAGGGAGAGTGCAAGAATTGAGGGTTGAAATTTTAAGTGTGAGAGAGACAAAGAACGAAGGCACCCATTTTCTTTGTTTCGAAGTGTTACATATGAAGTGCCTTTCATTTTTGCAGAATGGTCAAAGAAGAATGATTGTGCAATTCACATTCCTTCTACTGTTGTAATGCATGACATTGCATTGAACGTCAAGCCTTGACGTTGAGTGTTACCAATGTCAGTGGTTGACCTTGTTAATGTCAATCCTTGGGATTTATGAATAGTCAATGCCCAAGCCATACTGGGGGGATTTGTTTCTTGTTACTTCAATTTATGGGTGGAATTGGTATGTGATTTGGTTGAGATTGGTCCCATGGAGGGCCAATGTAATTATCAAATGCCATGACAACATACACTGGCAATTTAGGAAGGCTAGATCTAGGTGTGTATAGAATTTGTGTGACCACTTCAAGTGCACCATTTACTAGTCTTGCTTGGACCCATAAATTGCAACATTGCATTACTCATTGCCCCATACATAGTAATATTTATTTTCTAGTTTATGGTCATCATCTTGTTGTGCATATGAACCATTAGTGAAATATGAGACATATCATGCACTAGGCATAGCTAATGCTTGGAGCATGTGTTTATTATGATTGTTTGCAAGAATGTTCGTTGCAAAGAAATGGATTGTTGTGTCAAAGTTTGAATGTTCCTATGTTGACAAGAATCTATCAATCCTAGACAAGAGGAGGCTCCAGTCTTCCAAGGTTGGTGTAACATTGTGGATGTTTTTCAATAGCTGTTGGAAACGAAGTTGGGTGGCACCAGAGCCCCTTTATTGGAAGATTGTTTCCAAAATCTCCACAAACACTTCCCTAGAGTTTCTCCTAGATATAAAGCTTTGTACATCAGAGATAGGATTTGGCCTAAATCATCGACAAGAATTATTGAACGGTTGTCAAATGAGCAAATTTTTTGTTCTAGAAAGCACTCATGCAAGCAACTCTCAAACTACACAAATAATTTAGGCCCAATGAAAGTCATCTTATCGATGAGAATG
The DNA here is from genome assembly GCA_027924585.1 of Larix kaempferi. Taxonomy (NCBI): domain Eukaryota; kingdom Viridiplantae; phylum Streptophyta; class Pinopsida; order Pinales; family Pinaceae; genus Larix; species Larix kaempferi. The sequence continues at coordinate 6,142,099 of BSBM01000444.1, forward strand.
TATAGAATATGTTTCATCTCTTCTTGGAACACTAGTAGGGCTTGCCCCTGTAAAGACTTCACGTCCTTTATAGGAATCCAAAACCCTGCATATATAATGGTTGCATGTATGTTAAAAGCTACAACTCTAGTAAGGGAAGGGAGCAGTAGTTAGGGTGATGAGTAGTAGTGATCTATGGCTAGAGGTTGCTTGAAATATCTTACATGTTGTTGAGGTAAGGTCTTGAAAGTCAACCCTCTAACATAACTCTCGAAAAATCAACCCTATAACCATTTAATGGTCATAAATCTTGAATTTTTTTAATGTATATATACATGGTCTAAAAACAAAGTGGTTCAAGTAGTTCAATTACAAAGAAAATAAGTTTGTACTCATCACTTTGATTTATATTTTTATGTTACATTTAAGTGGATTGTGATTAAAAATTAAAAATTTATTTATTTACTATAAATGTAAATCTTTGATAAAGCATCCTCATCATTAACTTTTTTTTATCAATGTAATTATGATCTCATGAATAAAATTTGGCACCAGGGTTCAAAATTGAACATGTCACAACACGTCAAAGGGATCCCAGCACGTCCCAAAAATGTTATAAAAAAATTGCAAGTAAAAAAATTATAATTTTTAATTTGGACATTTTATGAAAAAGTGCAATAATTACATTAAAATTACATAAGAAGTGTTAAGTTTCAAACTGTTCATCAAATATTTTTAATTCAATGTTCAATTCGTGATGTGCTGCTACTAGCATTAAATGTGTCATGAAATATCTCTCTAGGAATAAGAAGGAAAATCAGTTTGGGAAGAGTGGATTGATGGTGCTCTACTCTTTAATGGATGTGCTTCTTTCCTTGAATACTAAGCTGATCTGGTTTCCTTGTTGAAACAGTTTTTATGTTTCCTTGTTTTTCATGTTTTTCATGTATATCAGATATGTAGGATGCTCTTTCTTTGACTCCGATCCTTTGTTTTTTGGATCCTTTGTTTATCTGGAGGGTTAGGATTTTTGTCTGCATCAGTCTTTTTCGATGAAATGGTTATTTATGGCCATGACCAAAGTGTCTATGTAATCTAGAAAAGTACTTTTTGATTTTACATAATAGAAAAAATACAATTTTTTTTTCCTTGAAAAAATTTTCGGGATGGACGATTGCCATTGGCCATCTCTATTTGCAAGTCTGCCCCTTGAAAAAATAAAAAATAAAAACTATTAAATACATTGTTACGAACTTATCTCCCACTATTCTCATATCTAATCTCAACAAGTTTTGAGATTAATTTGTTTCTTGATTTCTTTAATAACAAAAGGACAAACTTGATAGGCTAGCGACCGAGCGAGCTTAATTTATTTTACTCAACATTACATCTAAATTTATGAGTCTCCATTACTGAACATATCATAGTGATACATGATACAAGTTGGTTTCCTTTTGTTCACATCAAATTGCTTAATTCACGATCTTCATGACAATTCTGAGCATGGAAACATTTTAGTTGTAGTCTCAACTCCTGTCAGTTCAATAGTTGTACCTACATCCACTGTACAATTCTTTGTATAAATGGCATGCCCATGAAGAGGATCAAGCGGGCTTTGGGATTGAAAATGATTCATTTAGCTACTTGTTATTTTGTTAGTCTAAATAAAAATCTTCGTCAGTTGTATTTATATCTATCTGAGTTACTTTCTATTGATCATACCATAGAACGAGTTATTTTCTCTCTATTAATTTTTGAACATGTAATGCATTGATGAAGGGTGTCGTATCACTTCAAGGAAATTCCTCAAGGCAACATGCCCTATAAAGACTCAATGCTCTGTTCACGCATTAAGATTAGTCTCTATCCCATCCACCATTACAAGAAAATAATGGTTGTGTCACGTCTTAATTTCCTTTATCAACCACAAAATTACTCACCAGGATTGATTTTCATGGCTTACTATACACACATTCATTTAACAAACCGGTTGTTCTTCAATTACTCGTTGCATTTTTGTAGTAGGTGTTTCTTATAGGGAATAGCCCATGCTTCTCACTAATGCTAATAAGAAGTATTTCCCCACTTCTATAAATACATTTCAGCAACACTAAATCATCCCACCAAAAAACAATAAATCCAACTGTCCCAAATTAAAAAATTGAAAATGGGTAAATGTTATATAAGAATGAATATGTTTTCCTTAGAAGGAATGTGCAGGAATATTCGAGAGTGTGGAGAGGGAGCTTAGAGGGAGCCATGTGTAATCGAAAAGGAGATTTTGAATAAAATATCAGGTTGCAGAGTTTAGGACAAGGTACGGTCATCCAAATATCTGAGTGTTTATAAATTATTATAACGGTTCAAGTCTAGATATGATGATGATGATATGAGTATTCGTGTGCTCAAAAATCTTAGAGAGGAGGGTCCTTGGCTCACTATAGTGTTGGGTATCTAGAAGGTTGGAAAGTTTAGTGCCCAAGCAAAGATTTTGGAACTGAGATATAATGTTGGTGAAAGTTGAGCATTCTAAGAGAAAGTGATTTTCATCTACCATGCTCATAGACCGGCATAGATGGAAAATACTTTCATCCCAAGGCATTTTAGAGGTTTCCCAAATCCCAGTTTCACTATGGAGCTCATGAGAGTTTGTTCTAATCTTGGAAATATTAATTTTTTTCTTTGAGTTGGTTAATATAGAAAGATAATTTTGATCCTCGAGATTATGGTTAATGATCTCTTTATTGTGCGGCACATTCTACAACAAACATGTGTCCATCATAAAAATAATAAAAGATTATAAAAAATAACATGTCGGCTCAAATTAGATTTAAAATATTTAGAACAACATATATATAAAACTACAAAACATAAATAAATTAAAACCATAAACAATGCATTACATACTTCCTCAACATTTTCATTTTAAAAAGGGGTTTGCACCTCTGAGAGATTTGATCCCTCTCCGCGCTTGGTAGATCCCCTTTTAAGATGGATCTATACTGGTAATATCTTCATTTTCCTTTGACCTCTAATTCTTCTTTGCACCACATTTTCTCTTTGAAAGTAGAAGTAATAATGTAATTAATGTTGTCAATATTTTGTAGAATGGTAGTTTCATCAATCCTCCAATAATTTAACCAATCCATGGCATCTTTAAGCCATCTTCGCTTGAGGCGAAGGTATTTTTGGCTATAGATAAGAGAAATTTTTGGAAGTTGGTCGTCTACCATATTGTTTAATCGTTTATAGTTAAGAGAAATTTTAGGAAGTTGGTCATCGCCCATATTGTTTAATCTATTCTTGTACATTAGATATCTAATTATAGCCATGCTTTCAATGGGAGAGAACCCCGCTTATAAGAGGAGAATAAGATGGGGCCTGTTGCTCTATATTAAATATTGATCTATAAAATTGCATTTTCTATTTTGTAAAATTAACTATTTAAGTATTGGGAAAATAATAACAAACAACTCAATTATAATCATGCCCAAAGGTTAGGACATAAGAGGAGAGTAAGATAGGGCCTCATACTTAGGTGCATAACCCCGGGGGACCAGAAGCTCCAACTAACTGATCTACCCCACAAGGCCTGATATCAATAAACTATTATAGCTATAAAGATTAACTATAATTACTATTACGTAATTAAATTAACCATTATTACTAGAATATTAATAATTTGAACCATTATTCTTTGTTTAATGATATTAATTCCAGGATAGTATTAATAGTAAAAGTACTATTAACTACATAGGGGATGGATGTCTATTGTTGAACAGGGACCAGTAGTTGTCATAGTACTGGTCCCACACAAGCACCAAATAATGACATAAAAATACTCACATATTATACATAAATATTTCATATTAAGTGCAGTAAAACTTTAAATTATGTTAAAAAATTGCCCATTAATTGACTGGGCCAACATGTGTCCATAAATAGTCTTTATGTGCAAAAGAGTACAAAAAATCTTGTCCCAACTACCTACAGATCTTCTTTCCCATACGAAAGTACATGGAATACAAAATAACCCTCATCGAATTTGCCACCACTGCAAGGTACCTATCAAATCAAACCCCACAGATCTCTATTGGAGCCATCACATAATCTATTGGTGATAAATATCCCAGGCCACATCCATCCCTGTTCAACAAATGACACCTTGAATGTCAGCCATAACTGCATGGTAGTTCAACAATTCAACCCACTATGTTCAATAAATGACACCTACCCATTAAATGCACCCAATAAACAGATGAAATCACAAGGATCATTAAACAGATGAAAGCACAAGGATCGACCATGACAAGTTCCCAACCATTGGATCACATTTAAATCAATCCACAGCACACATTCAAATTTGAGAGATTGCAATCCATATGCACCCTTTTTAGCAATCAAATTCAACAACAAACAACTATAAAAGAACCACAACCCTTATTGAAGTTGCATTTCAGACATTCAAATTGCAAAGTGTATGCATAGTAGAGACATACCATCAAAGAGTGTGTGCACAGTATAACCAGGTAACCGCATAATAGTATTGTTACTTCTAGTTCTGTTACAATCAGCTTCTATTTTTATGTGATTTCTATTTATGTTATAATCAGCTTCCGGTTTCCTTATATAATCAACTTCCCTTATAAATCTACAAGTAGTTGCAAGCATGGCAAGAGTCAGCAATGGAAGGAGAACAAGTCGTCGACTTAGCAGGGGTGCCCAGCTATGCTGCACCTCATTGGACGAGGAGAGGGTGGATCATTCAAATGCAAACAATGCTCCCAGCAATGTCGTTGAGAATGACCATGCAGTGGTAGAGGACATTGTTGTCCCACCATCAACCACAGAGCCACCGTCAACCACAGTTCAAGGGATAGGTTCAACCAAGAAAATCAGTGCAATAAGAAGATGGACAAAAGAAGACATGTTAGCTGCAATTGATGATATAGAGTTCAATGGATATTCCATTCATGCAGCTTCTAAAAAACATGGAGTTGCTAACTCATAAGTACATTATTGGATAAATGGGCTCACACATACAAAGCGCAAAGGGCATGTTACAGTTATGAGTGAAGAGGAGGACGACGAGGTGGTTCAGTGGTGTAAGGAGATGGCTCAAATGGGACATGGGCTAGAGTTGATACAGCTAAAATCCACAGTAGCTCAAACCTGTCAAGGGAGGCCAAACCCCTTTAAAGATGGGTTTCCCGGTAAGTCATGGTGGTTTGGGTTTAAAAAAAGGCATCCAGACCTTGTGTTGCGTACAACCGAAGTCCTAGATAGAGATAGGGCTCTAAATCTACGGCCTACAATTCTAACTAAGTTCTATGCCACCCTTTCTAGTGCATACGAGAAACATTGTTATGCTCGAGACCATATATGGAAGTATGATGAAACATGTTTACAGGAAGGAAGGAACTGTGGCATGCTTGTAATTGCCAAGAGAGGGAATCGTAATGTGTCAAATATTTTTCCTAAGAGCATGGAGTGGATCACTATTCTATGTTGTGTCAATGCAATCGGTGCTTCAATCCCTGGATTTTATCTATTTAAAGGTAAAACTCAACTCAAAAACTATATACAAAATTGTGAACCAGGTGCATGCATGGCTGCACATTCCCATGCATGGATGACTAAAGAACTCTTTTTGAATTGGCTTACTCACTTTGCTGCATCTATACCAGGCAGTGTCTCACCTTCAAACAGACACCTGTTGGTTTTAGATGGACATGGAAGCCACATTGTTGTGCAAACAATTGAGGAGGCTCACAATTTGGGCATCGACCTATTGACACTGCCTACTCATACCAATCACATATTGCAACCCCTAGATGTCAGTGTGTTTGGGCCTTTCAATAACTAGTTCAGGGGTGAGCGATCTTCGTGGATGGAAAAGAATCCAAGGGTGGAGGTAAAAAGGTTTGATCTAGACGAGCTTGCAAATAAATCCTTTAAAAGGGCTCTCACACCTTCAAATATCAAGCTTGGGTTTAAGAGCACTGGAATATGGCCACTGAATTCTGAGGCTCTCATGCATGATACTAGTTGTAGCCAGGAATTTGAACTAGATGGTCAGGAAGAAGGGGATGTCCAAGCACATGTTGATGGCCAAGAAGATGTGGAAGTAGAGGAAGACGTTGATGCTGATAATATGATATCCCTCTCTCAAGGAGGACCCTACTGTGGTGATGATTATGAACATGTAACTGAAACACAATATAACAATGAACCATTTGATAGTAACATAGAGGTTTTTAGACCAACTGAAACACCTCCAACTTCTGCATGTGATCTTCTTAATGTCTCTATTGATCATGCAACTGTCAATGAGAATGTAGTTGGAAATGATAACGTTGATCATGCTCCAGGAAGCAATAGTGGAGAATTGACTTTTCCAAGCCAGGTTACGCCACCATCATGGTTGGTAGAAGCCATGATGAATTTGGACATAAATAATGTCTCAAGAACCAATGAAGAAAGCATGAACATGCCTTCACAACCAAGAGAAGTGGACGATGAAGTTGTTCATTATTTTGTGGACAATGGAAATCTGGAAGAAGATACTGTCCATAATGAGGTTCCAGCTGAAGAAGACAATATGGTTCAAATAGATGTGGAGAACATTGACCCAAATATTGAAAGGTAAGTGTCAAGCAAGGAGCAACAAGTGTTAATCAAGGGCCAGTTGCTTGGTCAGTTCCTAAAGCTACCAGTAGAGAGAGCGTCAACAAAAAGAAGGAAAGAAACAACAGACAATCTTCGTCTATGCCGAAGTTCACAGTTACTCACCTTAGAAGACTATATAAAACTATTAGTTGAGTCTGAGCATAATAAACTTGAAATCTAGGATTTAAAATAGAAAAAGAAGGACTTAGCCAAAGAAAAGAAGGCTGCAAGGATTGCTGCAACAGAACTTCGAGCACAAGAAAGGCTTGAAAGAGAGAAAGAAAGACAAGAAAAGGCCCATCAAAAATAGATGGCAAGGCAGGAAAATGAATTGATAAAGGCTCAACAATTCCTTCAAAGAGAGCAAGGGATGGTAGAAAGGGTTTCCATTGAGGCAAACATAGTGGAGGAAAGCAGGATGATGCCAAACAAATTGGAACATATTGCAGATAATACTCCATGTTTCCAAGACCTCCTAAACATCCAATTCCCCCACTATCAACAAGTGCACATGCCCACTTTATTCCCTCCTACCAGTGTAGGTGTCAATTATATGTATGATTATCGAGGGGCTCCACCTAATGCAGGGGTTAGTAGCACAAGTTTGCACTGTGGCTACTCAATTCTTCAATGGCTACAAGAAGTAAATTGGATATCATATGGAGGCAATCAACCACAACCTAATCAACCATTTTTAGGTAGGCCAATGAACTTGGCTCAAGCAGGAAACTCAACAAGATTGGGCAATGAAGATCTTGGAGGACATCAAGCATAAGGGTGTCATATAGGGGTGCCATAATTTTTTTGTGACCACATTGCGATGTGGATTTTGTAATCACTGACTCTATTGTTTGTAACATGGACATTTTGGATACAATCCTAGGCCATTTTGGATACAATCCTAGGTCATAGTGTTCCCTACTGTTTGCGGCACTGTAATCAAGGGTTTATCGTACGGCTTAATATATCATAAAATATTCATGCAAAATGCAATTTCATCATTTCAACAGAACGATGTAATGTGCCCTGATTAAACATTTCATCGACAATTTCTTGGATGAGGTTAGTATGACATAAATTTTATATATTCAGTGTTTTTGTATTTAATGTTGCATTTGACAATATGTTTCCTTCCTTCTATAGAGCCCTATATTCCTTCTATATATAGCAATAAATATAGAGCCCTATATTCCTTCTATGATGTATGTGGCATGGTCCAGATCCTTAAACATGGACTATAAGCCTTAAATTAATAGTTAGGATAGAAACCCATGGTTTTGGTCCTAAAATTTAAATTGGGTGTTTGAACCCATCACTACTATTCCTAATTGTTAAAATTGGAGACATAAGCATCTTGTAGGCCAAAGGTTCTTTATTTACGGCCTAAATCATTACTTAAATTTCTCTAATATTCCTCTAATATGTTAAATTTCCCCTCTATACGTGTTGGGTTGAGATTGAGGGCTAACGTAGGGATGGTTTATGAGCCCCAAAGTAATTATGGTTGGGGACTATATTCCTAGTGTTTGGGTTTGAACCATTACTTGGGTTGTAATACCCATCCATGCGATGCTAACTCATAAGAACATGCCTATATCCTTTTGTAGGCCTAGTATTCCTTGTTGAGGGAATATGTTGTGGTTAAAGGCTCCATACATGGCTTATGATAACAAAACATATTAGTTAGTCTATAAATACATGGTTTGGCCGAAGTAATGGCTTCACCCCTGAGGTCCATCACTATTTCTAAATGCTAAAATCAAACCGATATTTCTCTCCAGAGACAAATAATGCTTGAATCTCTAAGGAATGTTCCATGGAGGGCTCTCATGCATGACTTATTACACCTAATAGAAATGAGTAGGACCTAAATACAGTGTTTTGACTTTGAGAGATGGCTTGGGACACAAGAACCACCTTTGTTTTACCTAATCCTTGAAATTGACTCTAAATGCCTCTTGTAGGCCAATGATTACTTCTACAAGGTTTGAGTCATGGTTTAGTTGGTTGTGCAATGCCTATGAGCCCTAAAATAAAACATTAGGGAATAAGTCCCTACTTTTGAGCCTAAAACTATGAATTGGCCCATGAGTACCATTCTTTTTTATGGCCATTACTTGTCACAATGCTCAAATTTATCTCACAGGAAAAACACTCATATTTACAATTATGCCATGTAAACTATTAGCAATTATTCAACCCATAAAACCTTCATGCAAAATGCAATTTCACCATTTCAACAGAACTCTGTAATGTGCCCTAAATAAACATTTCAGCAACAAGTTTGCATAACAAGTTTGCATAATAATTTTGCATAATAAAAATTATGGAACTCTGTAATAGGCAGGCTTGGCATATCCTTCATCAACAATTTTGCATTATAACAATTTTTTAACTTTGTAATAAGCAGGCCTAGCATAATATTCAACAACTCTTTTGCATGACAATTTTATATAACAGTTTTGAATAAAAAATTTGCATATAACAATTTTGGATTGCAACATAAACAAACATCACAATAAATTCATAAAACTTAACCCTACTGCAAGGATTGCAACACAAACCAATAACACAATAATTTCATAAACCCTAGAAAAATTCACCTTAACGCTAACCCTACTACAGGGGTTGCAACACAAACCAACAACACAATAAATTCATAAACCCTAGAAAAATTCACCTTAACCCTAACCCTACAACAAGGATTGCAACAAGAACTAACAACACAATAAATTCATAAACCCTAAAAAATTCACCTTAACCCTAACCCTACTGTAGGGATTGCAACATAAACCAACAACACAATAAATTCATAAACCCTTCTGCAACATAAACCATACTATTATCAATTATTCAACAAATAAAATCTTCATGCGAAATGCAATTCAAACTTGAATGCACAAAACCGAATTCATTATTCACCATAATTCCCAGCATAATAAGGAGCACAAGGAGCATAAATTCGAGCATTAAAAGGAGCATAATTCGAGCATAATAAGGAGCACATTCATTATTCACCAATTCCCAGTAGCCCCAGAACGCAAACCAAAACCACCAAACAGTTCAAACATAAACCCACAAAACCATGCTGCAGCGAATGCAACATAAACATACAACATAAACCGCACATAAACCCTACTGCAACGTAAACCCTTCTATTATAATTTATTAAACAAATAAACTCGTAATGTGAAATGCAATTCAAACTTGACATTTCAATAAAACAATATTCTGTATTGTTCCATAAATAAACAGTATTATGTATTGTGCCATTTCCAGCATAACCAGTCAAAGAATTTCCAGCATAACATGGATTAGAACAAGCACAAGAAGGAGCAGGCCCATAATATCAATTCCCGACAGCCCCAAAACGAAAACCAAAACCACCAAACAGTTCAAACTTAAACCAACAATTTGGAGTAATTCACCGAAATCCCACTGCAGCGAATGCAACATAAACCCAACATAAACACTACTGCAACATAAACCTATTAAGAAATGCAACATTATCCTAGAAATGCAGCAAACAAGGTCCACACAATTCGCAACAGCAGGTTGAAAGTGTTGAAAAATACAGTTGCAGAGATAGCTGGTAGAAGATTCCTACCAGTGACCCACCGAACGAAGCCACCGCCATGTGACCGTGCAGAAACCAGAGAGCACGAACCCACGAAGACACCGACGAGCTCGAGCAGGAATCCACCACCGAAATCCACTAAACGAGCTCGATCAGGAATCCACCACCGAGTAGGAAGCCACTGAACAAGCTCGAACAGGAAACCACCATCTCCGCCACCAAAGGCTACTGAACAAACTCGAGAAGGAAGCCACCATCTCTACCACTGAAACCACTGGAGCAGGAACCCACCATCTCCACCACTGAACCGAGGATAATCGCCAACAAGGTGCGCTTCCCACTTTATCACCAACCTTTGGTGCGCCGCGGGAATGGGGCAAGGATCCATGTCATGGCCACCAGTGACCGCAAGGAAACCGCAACCGAGCAACCAAGCATAAGAAACCAGCATAGAACCAGAGCAGGATGTCACCGCAGCGGAGAGCGATGTGAACAGGGACCAGGGCAGGATATCACTGTAGCGGAGGGAGAGGTGAATAGGGACCAAGGCATCAGAATGGCCACACACTGGGCTCGAGAAGAATAACACAGGGGATGAAGGCGACCGTGGGAGAAAGTGCATGCGACCATGGAAAACTGCACCACACGTCCGACATTAAAGTGCCTAGCTACCCAATAGGTGGCGCTGCCATCTCAGCCTGCAAATGCCACCTGATGAGGTGGCCACATGGCGTGGGGAGTGGAGCCAGGTGGTGTTATAGCTTGAAATGACACCTCTCCGTCCGTGACGACACTTTCTTCCCTTGGTCACATGACGACACTTCTTGAGATCAAGTTCAGTCACACAACAGGACACTTGTGGATGGAGGAGTCATTTGGGACACTAAAAATGGTTGAAATTACCTCATTCTTGACCCATTTGATGATTACAACCCTTAGGAACATTTTTCCAGACCAAACCATCTCCTGAAAATGAGCAGAAAAGCCTGTTTTTGTCCATTTTTTCACATGGACGCTGGTACATAGGCATGATAGTAGCGTATATACCCTACTCTGCTTCATTAAAGTAGTGCCCACCTCCACATGAACGCTAGTTTGTCTACTGTAGAGTAGAGTACATTCCTGTACAAGTCAAAATCTCAAAATTTTGGGAAGTTAAGTTGGTTGGGGAACCTCCTACTCGGTTATAAATTTTTTTCCTCTCCTTCACTGACTATATAAGGAGGGTAGAAGGGCCATGTGAGGGGACCAAGTCTACAAAATTGTTATGCTGGAGGAATGGAGACCCTCATCCCCCTCTCTTGTGCTTAGCTTCTGATAAACCCTAGCACAGTTGCTTAGAGGCTAGGATCCTTGGAGAACAGAAGCAGGAGACCTTGAATCTAGGTTTCGTGAAGTGCCAAGCTTGAAGGAAGGTATAATTTGATGTACTTGCTTCATTCATTAATAAAGATCAGACATTCTTCTCTTTCCAAATATGACATATTCATGTGTGCCTCAGATTTGATTACAGTTTGTTTATAATCTGATGTCTTCTTCTATTATGAATATCAGTCTTATATATGTAGTCAAATGTATTTGAGAAAGGTATCAAGTTGTTTTGTAGGTATGGGCATTGCGATATTGGATTGCATTGAAGAGCAAGGGAGGGAAATCTAGGATCAACCTTTTGAATAAGGTGCATACATCTCTAAACCCTAATCTCTTCACTTATTTGTTGTACTTGCATAATGCTTGTAAGTCTATCTTTATCACCGTAAGTTGGTAGTTTCTCCCCTGAACTATAGGTGCATTTTCCTTACAACAGAATGACGACTCCGCTGGGGAAAGCCTAATTGCTTAGGGGTATCCAAGGTCATTTCTTCAGTCTTGTTTGATGGTATTTGTTCATTTTCTTGATTAGAATCAGTTAGTAGGCTCTGTTTGACCCTCCTTGGCTCTTATAGACCCTTCCCAGCCCTTGCAACCCTTGTGGACCCAGGTGTGGGGGTTTTAACCCCAATTTTTCAACTTTTCCAACCTGTACGCTACTGTTGTGCAGCACAGTAGCGTTTTCCCCTATTTGGACGCTACTCTATAACCATATAGTAGCATTTACCTTAAAAAATACTCTACTTTACCTACTAGACAGTAGCGTACACATCCTGGGTTTGAATTTTTTGTGTTTTTGGGTTATGGACACAAATTTGGGGGCTGTGGCTGCATTTTTTGGGGTCCCTGATGACCCTAGGTCTAAGTTAAACCACTATATGTGGTCTCCCATCCTTGTACTAATCCTACATTCATGATTTGAACCTCTTTTGATCAATTTGGGCTTGTTTGGAAAGTTTTGGGGCTTATGGACCCAAGTTGGTGGGTTGTGGACCAGTTTGGTGTTTTGTACCCTAATTTGAGTCGGATTGAACCTGCTTGCTCCATTTCCACTGGATTTGAAACCTATTGAGTCTTCTTGACCCTGTTTGTACCTATTTGAGTGAAATTTCTTTTTTAGATTGGTTTCTTATCCTCCCTTATCCTTTTAGTTTTCTTTTGTAGTGAAAGCTCAAGTGTTTTGGCTGTTGTTCAAGACCTTGTTTGCATTGTTTATGTGCAGACCTAAATTTACCAAACCATACTTCTTTGTAGTTCATTTGCTTTGTTGGGGTCTAAAAGTAGTTTTCGTACTCTTTTCCCAGTGGTTGTCATGCTTACATCTTTAAGTATCTGAAAGTCATATTTGTTAGCTTTTACTGTTTCAATAAAGAAACCTGAAAGTTCTTTGCTTTTGCTTTGATAGTAGGTTAGTTTCAGTTTTGTTTCTTACCATTGAAAGCATAAACAAAATTTGATTTATCTTTTGAATAGAGTACCTTGCAAGTGGCTTAAAAGATTTAAGAGTGCTTTGCATAAAAAAGAACAAGTTTTCTTTTGCATACATATTTGTTTGAGTAGCTGCATTCTTAGGTTTTGCGTTTAATTTTGTACATTTAGACTTTATTTTTACCTTTTTTGCATTCGAAAGATTAAAAATTGCATTTGCATATGCACTCTAGATCATAATTTTAAGACTTGCATTGAAAAGAAAAGATTTGTTTGATGGTAAATATTTCATTTTCAGTACTCTATCTCTATTATAACCATTCTCACACACCCACTACCTTTTGGAGTAAGCAAGTAACCTTTAAAATGAACTCTAATAAAATGTACTAGTAACATTTTCTTTTCTAGGTTACACTACACCAACTAGTCTTGGTTAGGATCTTGGGTTTAAAACACTTTAAACCACCCAATATCACACATTACGCAAAAATCGTAGTTCGACTATCACAGGTAAACCCACTTCATTCAAAGCTTGTCTGGGATCTATGCAATAGGTCTTGTGAGATCAGATTGTTGGGAATACCCCTCCTACTTTCTGTTTCGAGCATATACCAAGATTGGATCGCGTTTGGGGACTCTTTTGAGTTTTGAGCTTATTTACCCTGCCCACGCCTTCTGATTCGACCAACGACTATTCCCCCAGGAGTTTTTCAGTGTGGTGGTATCCTTAGTATCTGACCATAGGTTCATACACAGGTGACAACGGAGGGTATATGTGTTGTGCCTAGGACAGACGTGGGAGGAAATCCCTTCCAGGTCTTTGGGAGGGCGATTGGGTGATTCTAGCGCTTGCACCCTTAGTCATTGTATTGTGGACCCTAGGTAATTGTTCTTCTTCCTTCGTTGATCTGTTCTGGGCCCTCATCATCCCATACTCTTCTCCGGAAGGCATCTGTTTGCGTAGTTTGATTTACCTAGGACTTTTTTTAGTGGTGTACTGTTTGTGCTACTTGTCTTAGTTTGCCTTAGAGAAATTCTTGTTCATTGGAGTAGGAAACTATATCTAGCATTCTGGCGAGTGCCAATCAAGGTACCCCTATTCCGAGGGATCCTTGTGTTGTTCCATTCATTGGAAACATTGGTACTTCCTTAATGGCTACTTTGAATCTTCCTGGATTCACTATAGGGCTATCGGTTTGGTTGTTTTCCACTCCGAATTCCTTGCATGCTCTTGACGCTTCTCTTGTGAGAACCTCAAATCAAGAGCATCAGAACCCTGTGCCTCCTTTGCCAGTAACATCTTCTCCTCCTCCTTCTACCTCATGTGGCAAAAGTAGCAATACTAGTAACTAGCAGTCTAAAAGGAATAGACGGGGGAAGAATAGGAAGAAGATGCCAAAACAAGGGGGCAACAACCCAGCCACTGCAAGTCATGCTGGGGGCAAGCACCTTGCCTCTGCAAATCATGCAGGGGGCACCTACCCAGCCTCTGGAGGTCATGCTGGGAGAAAAATTTTAGTCACTGAAAATCATACTGAAAGTTTGTCTTCAACCACTGTCAGTCATGTTGAGGACACGTCATTGATCACTGCTAGTCATATTAATGACAAGTCACCAGTTCCTGTGAGTCATACTGGAGACACCAGATCAGCCACTTCAAGTCATGCTAAGGGAGTTGATGTTGTTGACAAACCCAAAAAATAGGTGTAAGTTCCCTTGCAAGTTTTGTGAGGGAGACCACCTTACTTACTTGTGCCCTGTACTTCCAGAAGTGCAAAAAGTGTGGTCCTTAGTTCAAAAGTCTTCTGCTTCTGAGAAACCAACCACTGCAAGTCATGATGGGGGCAAGTTGTCAGCCAATGCTAGTCATGCTGAGAGTACTCACATTGTAAAGGAGTCTCGACCTATAGGACGGAAACCAAAGTTCCCTTGTAAACTTTGTAAGGGAGATCACCTTACTCACCGATGCCCTGCCATTCCAGAGACACGAAGAGTGTGGTCCATGTCTGAAGGAACCTCTATTCCTGAGTTGTCTATAGATTCCCTACAGTCATATCAACCTTTGGTTGATAAATTGGTTTAACCAATGCAATCTTTGGTCGACCCCACTCTTCCTTCGGAGAGTGAAGTGATCGAATCGATGCAATATTCGACCGATCCCATCAGTCATGCCAAGATTGATGCACACACTGTGGAAGTCTTCTGCATTACCAGTTTGGATGTGTCTTAAAAAGGGGACACTTCATCTATGCTATGTAAACCCCTACCAAGCCCTAGGATTGTTTCCTTTGATTGGAATAGTCTAGCCGAGCCTCATCTTCCTTCTTCAACACCTCTCCAGATAAAGGTTGATATCGGGAACCATACGGTTGATTGATGCATTGTAGATGAAGGAGCTTCTGTTAGTATCTTATCCGCTTATGCTTGGAGATATTTGGGTTTCCCTAATGTTATTACAGCTGTTAATTGGTCATTGACCTTCGATAGAAGACCTAGTGAACCGATCGGACTCCTCCATCAGGTACCTATTACTTTGGGTGGAAAAATAGTCTTAGTTGATTTTATGGTTTTAAAGGACCCTATGGACTTTGATATGATCCTCGGGTGTGATTACGTTTATGCTATGCATGCTGTGGTGTCTACGCTCTTTCATGTGATGCATTTCCCTCATAACGAAAGCATCGTCACTATCGACCAGCTTGCATTCGTTGATCCTTCTTATTACCCAACTGTAGACCAGTCTGATCCCTCGTCATTAAGCACTACCATGTCACATGGGAATTATGTGGCATATTGTTCCTTGAGTTCAACTGCTACTGAGAAGAAGTCTCTGTGTTCATGCTTACCTTCTTGGGACTTAGTCCTAGCTTTTGACCAAGTGACACCTCCATCTGAATGTTTAGATATGTGTTCTATCTGGGACGGTATACTTCCTTCTGATGAAGTTTTCCTAGAGTCCATAGTACAGTTTGCCATTCATTTGGATGTTGATCCAGTCGCAGTCATGTCCAACCCCAATTTGACCTGAAAGTATGATCTTCCTACTGTTGAGTCTTTGGACTCTCCTATAGATCCACAAATCGGTGTTCCTGCTGAGTTTGATTCTGCTTCCAGAATTTTCAACTCCTGTGATGATGAATTTGTTTCCGCAGATTCCATCATGTACTTCAACTTTGATCTTCATCCTGAAGTCGATCTTGTTGATTGTAAGTCCTCAGGCTTGGATACCATAGAGTCTTCATTTGAAAACTCTACCTTGTTTATGCCTATTGTTGATGATAGTGAAGTTGAAAGTATTTCTACCACAGTGACTTGTATTGGGTCTTTCTTTACATATGTTTTAGATATGATCGTGGTACTGATGTTTCCTGGAGACAGGATTCTTAGCTGGATGTATACTTGCTTACTGGTCTTTTTCGACACCTTGTGCGACCATGTCAGGTATATTCGGAACCTTGCATGTAGGTTTAGGCTTCCCCACTGTTATGTTGCATTTTTAACCTTTTTCCATCCGAATTCGCCATAGGGTCGAACCTGTTGGATATTGGTGTGTTAGCCATCTCTTTATGCATTGTGTACCAGTCCGACAACAGAGCCTACCTAACATGGGTCACCCTAGTCAGCGCCCTTATGCCATTTTGGTACCCATGCTGAGTTTTTCTCATAGGCTCGGGAGCCTTTTTAGATTTACCATGACTTTGAGAAGAAGCCTCATATCTTTCTTCCTCATATATTTCTGGCCATCCCTGATAAGGCTTCCATATTTGTGTTCAAGTTGCATATGCATCTGTTATGATCCCGCTTGCACTAATGAGCCTGATTCCAGCTTCCACGCTTTTAGCTCGTTGTATAAGCCTCCATCTCTGATCTCATTTCTGCTAAGCCCTGTATCATTTTGCCTTCGCAATTTGACACCTTTTACATAGAGGAGACACACCCTGAGTGTCCTTATCTTGCTCATGTTCCTTGCATTAGGCATAGCTTTGTTCCATGCGCTTGGAGCTAGTTTTGCATGTCTCTGACACTCGTCTCCTCCCACTTCGAGCATTTCTTCCACTTCACTTCGAGCTCGTTAAAAACAGTAAGTACGTTTCGAGCATTCTTCTTTTACTTCGAGCTCGTTAAAAACAGTAAGTAGGTTTCGAGCATTCTTCTACCTTTACTTCGAGCTCGTTAAAAACAGTAAGTAGGCTATGAGCATTTCTTTCATCTTCACTTCGAGCTCGTTAAAAATAGAAAGGAAGTTATGAGCATTTTTTCTGTATCTCCTTTGAGCTCGTTAAAAACAGTAAGGAGGTCATGAGTTTACTTTTCCGGACTTGTTAAACCTTTCTGGAAAAGATCCTTATGGAGTTCTTTTAAGCCCTTTTCAGACTCCTTAAATAGGAAAAGTTTGTTGAGCATAGTTGTCTTTTCGGGCTCATTAAAATAACTGAACCGACATCCACTTAGATATAGAATTACCCCTTTTTCGGGCCTTGGTGGATCATTTACGGAAAAGGTATACTCTAGGTATACTTCTGTATGCGCTAAAAGAGTTCTTCTTCCATCATTTTACACTTTTTCGGGGAAGGAGACTAACTTTACGAAAAAGGACCTTTGGAGTCGTCTTTAGGGTTTTCAGACTCTCGAAATGTGAAAACACCAAGCAAGCACAGACCAATCCGGGCTCGATATAAAAACCATGGATAGGTGTATAGAGGACTGTTTAAGTTTTTCAACTCTATAAGCAAGAAAACACCGCCGAGCACAGACCAATCCGGGCTCGATATAAAATCCACGGATAGGTGTATGGAGTTTTCTTCTAGGTTTTTCAGACTCCTTAAATATGAAAATACCGTCGAGCATACTTTAGTTCTTTGTCAAGCTCGTTAAAAAATGAAAAAGGAAAGGGAAGGGAAGAATGTTAAAATATCTTTCAATATGATGGCAGCAAGTCAACTATCTCCTTGAACAAAGCACCTGTTTTGAGTCTATCAAACAAGTTGGGTTCTAGTGTTGGCCTTAGGGTAAACTTGATCTCAGAGTTCTTACTCCTTCATTTGGTTAGTTTTCGAATCATTTGGAGAATCTGTTAATGTCTCATACATTGCAGATTTGTATCGTGGTCTCTTTGTGTTAAAAGCTGCCTAAGTCACTCTTGTGTCATGCTAATTGTTCAAGGATATAACCTGTGTTGGCCATTCTACAGTTGCCTTGACCTCATGTGTCGGCCATTCCTTGGTGTCAGTATGTTTCATCATGTGTAGAGCCCTACTCCAAATCAGCTCATACCTGTTGAGTGTCCCTCATGTTGGATGATGGAGGATGCATTAAGGCCTCCCTTCCAATGGGCTTCTTCCCATCGACTTCAATTCATTGTACTCTAGGAATGAAGTTTATATTTTCAGTTAGTACCTTGGGGATTGCAGTCATTAGTGGCAGTTTCCCTCACTATTGGATAGATGGGAATACATCAATGTCTCCTATCCGATAGATTCTTAAAGTGTTTGATGGAAAGACCATTTATTTGCACTTGCTTGAATGTACTAGGTACCTTGGGTTCCATTTTCATTATTGGTGGACACCCTCGAGTTTGTTAACGGTATGCATCAATGACCGGTAATCAAACGATACCTCCCATGTTCGATATCAACTCATTTATTCGCATGGATAGGTTTGTACCTTGGGTTGTTTTTGGATGAAGACCTTGGGATCCTCGATAGCATCAACTCATTTATGTTATTGCCCAAGTTGCGCAAGACTGAGCCACACTCTTTTTGGCTCGTGATGAGACATAGATCCAGCTTGTTCTCTATGGCTATGTTCTCTAGTTTCGACATAGATCCACCTTGTATTTATGTGGCTATGTTTACACTTATGTTCCTCATGGATCCACGCTTGTATTTTAGTGGCCATGATATATGCATCAGTATTTGGACCATTATTGTATCCTCTTGGAGGTCATGTTCCACTATTTGAACATGGACAGTTACCCCAAGGATAAGTTTGTCTGACATTGCCTTTGCTTTCAGGTACTTCATTTGAGCCTCTGATTCTTGGTTTCTCCATTCCTCCATGATTCAACTCTTTGTTATTTATAATGTATTTCGGCCATCATTTCCCGCACTCCCTCTGACCTCATATATTAGGGGGCATCTGTTATAGCTTGAAATGACACCTCTCCATCCGTGATGACACTTGCTTCCCTTGGTCACATGACGACACTTCTTGAGATCAAGTTCAGTCACACAACATGACACTTGTGGATGGAGGAGTCATTTGGGACACTAAAAATCGTTGAAATTACCTCATTCTTGACCCATTTGATGATTACAACCCTTAGGAACATTTTTCCAGACCAAACCATCTCCTGAAAATTAGCAGAAAAGCCTGTTTTTGGCCATTTTTGCACATGGACGCTGGTACACAGCCATGATAGTAGCGTATATACCCTACTCTGCTTCATTAAAGTAGCGCCTGCCTCCACATGTATGCTAGTTTGTCTATTGTAGAGTAGAGTACATTCCTGTACAAGTCAAAATCTCAAAATTTTGGGAAGTTAAGTTGGTCGGGGAACCTCCTACTCGGTTATAACTTCTTTTCCTCTCCTTCACTGACTATATAAGGAGGGTAGAAGGGCCATGTGAGGGGACCAAGTCTACAACATTGTTTTGCTAGAGGAATGGAGACCCTCATCCCCCTCTCTTGTGCTTAGTTTCTGATAAATCCTAGCACAGTTGCTCAGAGGCTGGGATCCTTGGAGAACAGAAGCAGGAGACCTTGAGTCTAGGTTTCGTGAAGTGCCAAGCTTGAAGAAAGGTATAATTTGATGTACTTGCTTCATTCATTAATAAAGATCAGACATTCTTCTCTTTCCAAATATGACCTATTCATGTGTGTCTCGGATTTGATTACAATTTGTTTATAATCTGATGTCTTCTTCTATTATGAATATCAGTCTTATATATGTAGTCAAATGTATTTGAGAAATGTATCAAGTTGTTTTGCAGGTGTGGGCATTGCGATATTGGATTGCATTGAAGAGCGAGGGAGGGAAAGCTAGGATCAACCTTCTGAATAAGGTGCATACATCTCTAAACCCTAATCTCTTCACTTATTTGTTGTACTGCAGAATGCTTGTAAGTCTATCTTTATCACCGTAAGTTGGTAGTTTCTCCCCTGAACTATAGGTGCATTTTCCTCACAACAGGTGGGGTGTCCAACAACTGGCATCCCTCCACTAACTATTAACTAATTATGTAATTCACACATTCATGGTTATTGAAAAGTTCACACATTCAGTAATGGACACGTGTAAAGTAAGATGTTCACACACTCACATGAATGAACGTGGGTAATCTCCTCATGTTTGAGCTTATATTTATGGGTTAATGTGAACAGTTGTTTTTTAAATTAATAAAACAACCGTGGATGCTTTTTCCAATTCGGTATTTTCATTTTGGAAACACGTTTTCAACATTATGATGCTGGTAAGTCGATGATGCATTCACGGTATTGGTAAGTCGACAACGCATTCACTACAAGGGATTTCAATAGCTCAGCAGAAGTTTTACCATTGGATCAACTCGAGTTAGTGGAGACAATTGTGGTGAATCTAAGTTTATTTATGAATATCACTGTCAAATCATATGTTCATTTATATGTCAAATCACTACCTTAGTACTTGTTTTTAGCTACGTGGTGGCATTAGGAAAATAATATTTATTTTTAAAATTTTAATATATTTTAAAATTTTGATAAATAATCTTCAAACCAAATAAAATTTGTCTCAATCACAAATTAATAATATGATAATTTGAAATTATAAATAATATTTTTTAATCTTAAAAATTTTAATTTAATATAAATATTTTTGAAAACTATTAAAAAACTACAAAAAAATATTTTGTAGAAAGCAAAAATAATTAAAAATAAAAAAAATTTGACTTCATGCCCTGCCTTTAGCACGTATATTATTTTTTTTTCAATTTTTCGATGGGAAACAATACAACAACTCACTTATGGATTTGAATGCCTAAGAATGGCATCAAATTGTTGCTTCCTGTCTTCAGAAAATTATCTTCATATTTTCCCATCAATTGAAAAACCTCCAGCATTGCTGCGCATATGAGTGAATTCAACAATATCAGATGTGGATGGAAACGTTCCAACGTTCATCGACAACCCACATCAACAAATTAATTGCATGTAAAAGTGATCATCAGTGATCGTTGTTGATTATGCGTAGCTGCACAAAAACAAACCCGAGGAAAGTTTGACAATGGGAGAATAGTTGTTGAAGTCACGTCAGGAGCATGAGACTCATCTGATTGGCTTTCCATCTTGTAGAACATAACAAAAGGAAACTTATCTTTTTCAAACAAGTTACTCAAATCCATTAATATGATCCTTATCTTTGACAAAACAAGACTATTGCTATTGTTCTAAGTGAAAGCATCTCGAATGAGGTGATTTGCGGAAGAGCTTTGTCAAATATTTGACCAACTTTATCTCTATGATCATCACTCTTGTATTTTTAATTGAAGTGCTTAATAGTGCGTTAACTTTTATAATTTTGTTTTGTTTTTCCTTGCATCAAATTGTATTAGAGTGTCTTTTACCCAACACTCTCACAACGACTCACTTCTGTGTGCAATTATTGAAAGCTTTTCTTTTACCCAACGATGTGAGACCAAATTGCTTCTCTGTTCATTATTGAATTCCTATGGTGCATGATAAAATATCTCACACCTTTCTTTAAGTGCAGTTCTATTATGATGATTAGTGACGTTTCAAAATGTTTTCGTATAATCCCGAGCTTGTTTTTTAGGTTCAATAATAAAAGCTAACTATATAATTTTAAAGTGGAAAAATCAAGTTATGCAACTTTTATCTTATCATATTCATTGAAGGGTTAAAGTGAAATATCCCTGATCTTATATCATATGATATTATCTCAAATATAACATTAAAAATCAGAAAATTGCTAGCAGTAATTAGTTCACAAAAACTAGTGAAGAAGGATTTAGAACTGGTCCTTGGTTAACCCACCTAGAGCTTGACTATTGGACACTTTTGGATCTGCAAAATGTACTAGGGAGTGCGTAGAAGCAAGAACAGAAGAATAAAGGCTAGCTTCTAAGTTATAAGCATAATGTACTGGGACCATTTATGTTTCAAACATCAGCCAGGATGAAGTCTACTCTAATGCTTCTTGGGTGCACTAGCATATGCCTACTAAACTCTTCCACTTACACTTGACATCAACCAGAGATGTATGAAAGGTCATTAAACCCCTAATTAAGTGTTTGAAAAGTGTTTCTGAGAGTTTGGGAGGTTCTGGTTGAGTTTGGGAGCAAAGAGAGAAAAAATGCTATGTAAGACTGCTCAACTAGTAATTATCCAAGTTCTTCCAAACAGGCTAAGATGCCTTCAAATTTGCAATATGATGGTGGGATAGTCTTTAGTAATGTATCAAGGACCCAAAAAAACTGGCAGAATAGAATTTGGGCATACAGGTACTCATTAATTGATCAAACTGCAAAATTGGTCAAATTCGGGTGCCCAATGAGCTAGTCTCGTTAACTCTGGACTCAAATAACCAGAGAGGGTCACGAATCTCTAATATTTGGATGGGGATGGATTCTAAATGAATTTAACAAACAACAGCAACCTTCAGAAATAGAAATAGTTACTCTGAGCTTTGTATAATGCATAAACTGGAAAACTAGTCAATTGAAATTGTGTATTGAACTAGTCTTGAGAGATAGGACTCAAACTGCCAAAGGAGGCTCTCTAATTCCTCTTTTTATATTCAATGTGGCTATGATATGTAATGTACAGTAGAATCGAATAATAATTGAGTTCATTAATCTAATCATTAAATGGCATGGCCTCAGACATCATAGATAACATCTATACTTGAATTTTTAAATTGATAGAAGAAGGAGAGCACAAAAATAAGTAAGAAGAGAAGCAGTGGTCACTGTATCAGATCTGTAGGATGAATCTAAGTTGTTGTATCCTCATGGGATGCGCACTGGGCTTCTGTATCTTCTTGCAAGCTCTCCAACTGATTGCTCTTTCTCTGTGAAACTCTACAAAACCACCTCAAGACATCTGGATCTTTGCACCAATATCTGAAAGATGGATGTTCACATGAAATGGCTGGATCAGATCTGCAATTTGGTTTCAATGGTTGCACTGAATCATGTGCAAAAGAGTGGAACTGGAACTATGGGGCACATCTCCCACAGGTGGATAAGGGTGCATCAACAAATCCTAGAGATGCTTGAGCTTTCTCACATACAAACACCAAACTAGCAAAATATGTGAATGTGATGCGCCCTCCTCATTTTATAGAATGGGTGACCTGTTGAGCAATTCATCCTCCTTGGCTTCACCTAATGCACCCTCCTTGACTAAGTAGGCAACTTCCTGCATTTCCAAACTTGCTTGCTTTCTCCCTTTTTGGAAACCACGCCTTCCTGGCTTTTCCAATGTTTCTCGCTTTTCATACTGATTGATTTTGATCCCTCGTTGGAAACTGTTCCCTCCCTACTTTTCATGAGGTTTCTTGCTTTTCATATTGAGTTGGCTTTTATCCTTTTAGGAAACTGCGCCCTCAGTTTTCTTTCTGGAAGTTTCTATTTTCCTCGCTTGCCTGCCAGCTTTTGTTAGTTTTTTTTTTTTTTATTGACACCTTGCTTTGTGCTACATTTCTCCACTTTCTCATTTGGTGTGACAACTCACCATGCTAGCCTTATCTCTCCATGACCCCTCATGGGGTCCTCATCATCAACCAACTCATCAAAATGTATGATTAATAATTAAATATAAAAATAATTATTACTTCACTTCTAATTTTAATTAATTAAACAACTATAGGATAAAATTTCCTAGTTAATAATTGCCTAGGCTAATGTTATCCCCCTTTTATCAATTAATTCATTGGTCTTCACTAGGATCCATGGTGGATTGGTGGATTCTTTTGTTGCCCTTGGTACTGGAAAATTGGGGACATGATAGTCCTCCCCTCCCAAGCTTGCTTGTCCTCAAGCAAGAAACCAACTCCATCTCTAATCAAAAGTCCACCATGTTTCTATTGCACTACTCTGATTGTAGTCATTCTACCAATGACTAACTCTTGTTCAGTAAAATTTTCAACCCAACTAAAATAGCTGAGAAGAATGCCTAGATACCACTACTTGTGCTGCATGTATCCCAGTGGTATGATTACTTGTGGAAAACTGCCATTCCAAAGAATCCCAGGGTCCCACTATCTCAGTTGCATCCTTCCAAACATTAAGATCAGCATGAAGAATATATCATCATGGAGGATGTCTAGCTCACTCCACCATACTGGAATTTTATCACTTCTAATGCAAAACTGGACCTCAATGAGTCCCTCTGACCAAGTATGAAACTACCTATGCTCCATGTGCAAACCAACACATAGGTTCCTATCTTTGCTAGCAAATTGACATAGGTGACAATCCCATGTCTTCAAAGCATCATCCAAAAACCATACATTCCCATGCAACTTATCAAGAAAAATGTATGAGGTGTCTCTCAAATCTCCACCGATGCAGACAGAAAGCTCACCCTTGGGGGTGCTTAGCTATGATATGAATCCATTCACCCAATAAATGGATGAACAAACACTCCTACTGAATGCAATACTATGCATGATGGAGAAATTAGATAGATGCCTCTATTGCTGCTCATCGGGATGCAAAGGGAATGGTGCACTTGTTAGGCCACATGCCTTAACCTTGAAGTCATCAATGGAATACATGGGAGCCTCCTGCTCCTCATGTGGCACCCATAGGAAAATCCCTCTTACCCAAACTCCATCCCTATATGTGTTGGATGCCATATGTATGTGGGGTGAAGGAAAGTGAACCAACTCTTGGAAGAAATTATCCATCAAACTTGTAGTTGGCTCAACTGAGATGAAATCATGTGCCTCCTCCAAAAATATGCAACTTCCTCCATGAGGAAACTTATAATATTTCTAGCAATGAACAGGTGCTTGGCCTTCATCTTGCTTAACTCCAAACTCTCCAAGCACATGCAAATTAGATTTTACTCCATGTGCCCAATGCACACAAGTGCCAAGAATCAAAACATTGTTGTTCAAATGGCAAGGGTGGAGGTCCCACGTCTAATCACCAAAAGGGTAGGCATCATTAACATTCCATGGATGCCCATGCTGCTCACTGAAGGTGTAAAATGTATCAAAGGAATCTCCATTAATGCAATAAAAAATATTACTCATGTGTCTTTTCTCCCAAATAGGAAAAGAAGAGACACTCCAACCCAATGGTCCAAATGGAAAGCAATATGTTTCCCCATGTGAAAATTCCAATGGCTCAACTCTCTGCCACTGGTCAAAGGATGTCTGCAACCATCTTGTGTCCCACTTAATGAAGTCAAATGGGAACCACCTACATCTTTATGTGATGTGGCATAAAATATAGACATGAGATGCCTCTACAACTGTTGGGTAGGGGATGGTGCTTCCATTAAATCAGCTGAAGTGAGTGTGGGAGCCTTTTGCTCCTTTTCAAGAACCATCAAAAAGAAATTATTGACCCAAAATTCATCCTCAAATGTCATGGAAGAAGTAGAAGGGTCTGATGTGGGATCATGGACCAGAATCTCCTCTCTGCAAACCTCATCCACCAAACTAATGGATGCATCAACTCCATCATATGTTGGTCCATCGCACATGAGCTCTTTGGATTCCTTATTGGAGGAATGACTTACTCCAGGAAGAAGCTCAGTTTCGCTTTAGGAAACTCTATGTGCTTGGAATTCTTCATCTGCGTCTAAAATTTCCTCAAGCACATGTATTGCATCATCTACCTCATGAACCACCATCTCATGAGGTTCCTCCATAGTACTCTGAATACAACCAACCATAAGAGACTCGTTGATTGGTATGAGTGATCTTTGCAACTTTTGATGAAGTTGCTCTATCCAGATCTTGGATTTTAAGAGGGCACTTTGGGTTCTTGTCAAAGAATCTTGGGTGGTCATCAGTTCATCATTGATCTTCCAGATCTCCTCATCATCCTTCAAGGATCGTAATACAACCTTATAGAATCGAATTCGGGCATACAACTACTCATTAATTGATCAAACTACAAAACTAGTCAAATTCGGGTGCCCAATGAGCTAGTCTCGTTAACTATGGACTCAAACAGCTAGAGAGGGTCACGAATATCTAATTTTTGGATGCGGATGAATTGTAAAGGAATTTAACAAACAAAATCAACATTCATAAAGAGAAACAATTACTCTGAGCTCTGTATAATGCATAAACTGGAAAACTAGTCAATTGAAAGTGTGTATTGAACTAGTCTTGAGAGATAGGGCTCAAATTGCCAAAGGAGGATCTCTAATTCCTCTTCTGATATTCAATGTGGATATGATATGTAATGTACAATATCAACAAATAATAATTGGTTTCATTAAGCTAATAATTAAATGGAATGGCCTCAGACATCATAGATAATCTCTATACTTGAATTTTTACACTGATAGAAGAAGGAGAGTACAGAAAGAAGTAAGAAGAGAAGGAGTGGTCATTGTATCATATTTGTTGGATGAATCTGAGATATTGGATGCTCATGGGATATGAAATGGCCTTTTGTATCTTCTTACAAGCTCTCCAATTGATTTCTCTTTCTTTGTGAAACTCTACAGAACCATCTCAAGACATCTGGATCTTTGCATAAAATTTTGAAATATGGATCTTCACATGAAATGGTTGGATCAGATCTGCAATATGGTATTAATGGTTGCACTGGATCATGTTCAAAAGAGTGGAACTGGAACTATGGGGCACATCTCCCACAGGTGGCTAAGGGTGCATCACCAAAGCCTAGAGAAGCTTGAGCTTTCTCACATACAAACAACAAACTATCAAAAGATGTGAATGTGGTGCACCCTCCTCATTTTATATACTGGGTGACTTGTTGAGCAAGTCAACCTCCTTGGCTCCACCTAATGCGCTCTCCTTGTCTGAGTAGGAAACTTCCTGCTTTTCCAAACTTGCTTTCTTTCTCCCTTTTTGGAAACTATGCCTTCCTGGCTTTTCCAATGTTTCCTGCTTTTCATACTAACTGCTTTTCATCCTATTTGGAAATTGTGCCCTCCATGCTTTTCATGAGGTTTCCTGCTTTTCATACTGACTTGGATTTTATCCTTTTAGGAAACTGTTCCCTCCTTTGCTTTCTGGAAGTTTCTATTTTCCTCACCTACATGATTTTGTTAGTTTCTTTCTTTTTTGCTTGACAGCTTGCTTTGTGCTACTTTTCTCCACTTTCTCCTTTGGTGTGACAACTCACCATGCTAGCCTTATCTCTCCATTCTCCTTCATGGGGTCCTCATCATCAACCAACTCATCAAAATATATGATTAATAATTAAATATAAAAATAATTATTACTTCACTTCTAATTTTAATTAATTAAACAACTATAGGATAAATTTTTCCTAGTTAATAATTGCCTGGGCTAATGCTATCCCCCCTTTTATTAATTAATTCATTGGTCTTCACTAGGATACATGGGGGTCTGGTGGATTCTTTTGCTTCCCTTGGTACTGGAAAATTGGGGACATGACATAAAGTTTTTAAAAATGTCCTCACAAAATAGATTGCAATGTACATAAATCAGATGGATTTTGTGACCACAAGATCATTTTTTTAATGAAAGTGAAGAACATATATAGTTATTCCTTTATTGTATTGTCATAGCAAAAAGGTCTAATGACCACATGAGGTTAGATTAGGAAACTAACATGTACTTTAAGCTAGCCCATTTCAATTCATACTGTATTAGGTTATATATATATATATATATCTTAAATTTCTTATTCATTTTTCTCTTATGGTTTATGCTATACATGTAATACTCCCATTTTGACCATTGGAATTATTGGCTTAATGTGTAAATATTGCGCATATGCGATGTATAATTTCCTAGCATGGAGCTCAAGGCCAAGTCCCTACTAGTGAATGCTTGGCTTTAAATGGGTAATTATTTTATATTTTGTGAAAAATGTGTTAGTAAACCATAGGAATTGTAAAATCATGCAAATATTTATGATCTAAATAAAATTACAAGAATTGGCTATGGAAGCAATTAAAAATGAGGGGGCTGACTGTATTCACTAGAGAGTGGTGAGGGGTTAAGGGATTCAATTCTTTGTTGCCAAGTGTCATTTTGAGAACCCATCTTGACTATCCTGCTGACATTTAATTCTGTTAGGAAGAGGCAACTGAGAAATCAGCCCAGGAATTTAATGGAGCATGGGCAAGCTCGGAAATTCGTATTGTAGGTTATGGGTTCAGTTTACTTGGCCCATAAATTAACTTCCTCATGGAAATTCGTTTTTCCTTCATCCCCATTCCATTGTTGACCAACCAGACATCATTTCTAAGCTATCATGCATGCCCAACAGTGAGGAATTGCATAAATCGGAACCAGAGAAGAAGCCATGATTTTGAGTCCCCAAAACGTCCAAAATTTGACGTGAGAAACAAAATCCAATGGGGGATCCATAGACATAAACCCTAGAGCGAAATTGAGAGTATCAAATGCCCAAAAATCCATAGGAAAACTCATATTTGGAAGCCCAAAAGTTCAATTCCCTTTTCGGGAGTCACTTGACCAGAATTGGGGAAAATCCAAGAGTGGATTGAA
The DNA here is from genome assembly GCA_027924585.1 of Larix kaempferi. Taxonomy (NCBI): domain Eukaryota; kingdom Viridiplantae; phylum Streptophyta; class Pinopsida; order Pinales; family Pinaceae; genus Larix; species Larix kaempferi. The sequence goes on from BSBM01000444.1 coordinate 6,170,820, forward strand.
TTGTGAGAGAAACCAGAGGTCGGATTTGCTTGATAAACCCAGTTGTAGCTAGTGTTTTCACACCATCTCGTGCTAAAGAGCACCTACTAAGGATTTAGAAACCCTTAGTAGCAGTTCATAATAATGAGTAAAAACTAGATATTAAACAAGTGACATGTGCAAGTGATGACATAAAAATAAATCTAACTACTGCAGTAAAGTAAAGAATCAAGAGGAACCCATGAATGGAATTGATATTTTTGTATTAATGGGAAAACAAGGGTTTGCAATGGTATTTAACTCAAATGGTGAGGTTGTTGGAGTCCTTGCAGCTGTACGGAGAGTAGTGCACCAGATCTCCAGAGTTCCTGTCTCTTCTCCAACTACTCAATGGTTTGCCAAGACTCAATTAAATGGGGAACAAAAGCTCAAGGTGATAGGCTCAAATTCAACAGGAATTTCGGCAGCATAAGGTTATGAAGAGTGATTATGGATGTGAAATGGGGTGCCTCCACCACCTTTTTATAGTTATTTTGGGTGGTGAAGTATTGACCCATGGTTTTGGGCGACCAATAGTATTGGCTAATGGTATTTGGAGTTTTCCCTCTTTTTTGAATTTATTTTGACTTTTTTCCCCTTTTTCTTTTATTTTGGGGATTTTGGACCCTTTTTTGTGGGTTTTTGACCCTTTTTGAAGGAATTTCATTAATTGAGGAGGGAAATAACTTTTTTTTCCCTTTTGGTTACCATTTGAGGGTTTTTTGGGGTTTTGGAGACCAAAAATGTAGGAAAAGTGGACAAATGGGTTATGTGACTAGGGAGATGAGATAGTGAACAATTTTTGGGTGTTAACAGATTGCCCCATGATGTGAGGAAAGGACATCATCGAATGGCCGATAGACATCATCGGTTCTGTCATTTTCCAGGGGTGTGAACATTGTGATGGAGGAGAGCATAAACTGGTTGGAGACCGGAACATGTGCTCCATACAAACAACAAAAACTGGAAATACATGACCTCAATAATGGATGAGGAATAATCTCAAATATATGGACGAGGTGGGCATAACCATGCTCCTATCAAGATATACAAATAATAGTGACGCCCAAAAGGGGACCTGGACAATACATCAATAATTGTTGTGTACATCATAATGGTCCATAGGGGACATAAATATGGGACATACTCATGGTCCAACTATGACTAATATCAAGGACTGATACATGGAAACAATGGCATCCATACTGAATGCGGTACCACAACAACTGATGCTCTGTTGGATTTGAAGGTGTCCAACAACTGTATGGACTCAACAAATGAGAGTCAGAATATCAAAGGTACACTGAACTGCATCTGAACTGGATACTCTAGTAAGCATATAACTGGATGGCTTCCGAACATTGTCACCAACGTAGCCTGGATATCCGCAGGAACATACAACTGGGGGTTCCAATTGACTCACCAATGTGATAGAGTCAGGGGACGCCTGGGGTCTTCAACGAATAATTGAAAAGATCAATACCCTGTACAAATCTCAACGGTGCGATGATGGATTTGAATTCGAGCACGTGAGAAACAACCATTCTAAGAGGCACTAAATATTCCTCTTAGATGGTTTGTAGTGACTCACCACTGATGGAGATGAGTCCAAGATACAGGGACCTCTAGGTCTATCCTCTAGAATAGATGTGTTGGCATCGATAGAGGGAGACCTACAACTACCATGATGTTTCCTTGATAAGAGTGCGAGATGTACAACCAAGAGGTGATATTACTGGATGGGGGGGAGATAGAGGTCGCATAGTGGGAGGACTCAAACTTCCTTTGTTCAAAGTATGATGGCAAGGATGACCTGACAACATATGAAATAGACTTCGGGGAAGGGGATCATAGCTTAAGGGACCAGGGATTGTGACTGCAATGAAGGAGACTCAGGGAGGAAAAACTGATGAGTGATATCAGGAGACTCTAAGGGTGACACATCGTAGAGTACTCTAAACAAAGGAGACCATACTAGGGGTGTTTCCATGATATGGGGACTAGATATGATCTGTCGTGGCACTGAGAGGCACCGTTTGTCCCATGTTTTATGTCTCATGTTGGACACCAAAGGTAATTTTTTGAATTTGTTTTTTGATAGAGATTATTTAATTGATCTTGTTGGTTTGTATGATGGAATAACCTTGAATGATGCAATAGATAATGACAAGGTCTCAAATGAGTTGGAGACCACCCAAAATGCACTCCAAAAATCTATGGTGCAGACTGAGCAACTTCAAGAGAGGTTGCAAAGGTCCTTTACACCCTCCAACATATCACATAGTCATTCAATGGCTAAAAGCATTCATGTTACAAAGGAGGAACCTCATGTGATGGTGGAACATGAGGTACATGTTGATATGCAGGTGCTTGAAGAGGCTACATTCAAAAAAGAAGGAATCCAAGCACTTGTTCTTGTTCAGAGGGATTATGAGCTGCCTCGTGGTGAGAGTTGCAGAGCCTTGGAGGAGGCACATGATATCGCAATAGTTGGACCAGCCAATGATGGAGAATATGCATTCGAAATTTTGATGGGTAAGAGTTGCAAAGAGGTAAGGTTGGTTCACAATTCTTCACCCCCCACTTTGTTTTCAACCACATCAATTGGGGATGAAAATTGGGTGAAAGGTTTCTTTCTGATGGTTCCACATGAGGAGTATGAAACTCCTGTCTCTCCTTTTGATGATGACATGATTAGAGCACCTTCTTCTTTACATTTGCAGCAACATCCTTTGTTACCTTATGATGATACACATCTACATGGATGCATGACCTATGATGTTCACTTGAGTCACTTGAAGACTCATGATTTCCTTGCTCCTTGCTTAGTTCATTTGATGTTGGAGGAACTTCATCCAATACTTGGGTGAAGAGATTTATGATTGGAGCACATCCTTATTGTGAGCCACATCATTTATTATTTTTTTATGACTCTCACATTCATGGGTGTGTGGTTGAATCTTCTTTGAACCACTTGAAGTCTCCTTTTTTTCTTTGTTCCTTACTTGGTTCAGATTTTAGTGGAGGTTCTTCATTCACTTCTTGGATGAAAGAAAACATGGCCGATTATTTTGATGCATCTTACATCCTTTTGGATCAACATTTTAAGACATGGGATCCTCACCTATGTCATTGGAGCATATTTGATTGGTCACTTTATGCTTGTATGCACTTGGCAAGTGGTGGTCTACTTACTTGGAGGTACAAACACTTTCATGATTCTTTGATGAGGCACCTCTTTGATGTACATTTTTATGATGTTTTTATGTACTTTAATGATATATATTTTGTACTTATGATGTTTGGAAGGATGCATACAAGGCAAGGGGATCCAAGCATTCTCTTGCGTGATGGTATGGGTTGGAGGGCACTCCTAATTGTTGGAGTGCAATACAAGCAATGGGACGTTTTGATAAATTTTTTTGACTCATTGGTTTCAATTTTGGGGCTAGCAAGTAGTATGGTAGATTGAGTCAGCACTTCAGAAGGTGATTGTAATCAGATTAGTGTAGCAACAAGCATGGTAGTTCCTCTCTGAAATTTTATTGGAATATTGAAGACTCAAAGTTTTGGAAGGAAAGCAGGTTCTTCAACATCCATGTTTGAAAGTTCTTGAGGACAAGCAATGTTGGGAGGGAAGGATTTGTCATGTCCCCAAATTTTGCATTGGATCACAATGGCCTAAGCCACTTGACCATGTTCATGATAGTTTTCCAAATTGGTGCTAAGGGTAAAATAATTTCCAAGTATGATGTCCAAGTTAGTAATACTGTAAAACTAGAGCCAAATGGAAAAGGTGGGTCATATTAAGAGAAAATGATCAATTCAAAGTTTGTAATGTCCCCATCCAAATAAACTATCATGGAGGAAAAAATCCACTAACTTAATAATTCCCTAGGTTGGGGGTGGAAGCATTAAAATTTGGAATAAGGGAGCAATAAGAAAAAAATTGACATTAGAATTACAAATTCACATTAATTGGGTCAAATAAATAATAATAAAAGAAAAATAAGGTGGCATTTGGTCATGAGGGTGCATAAGAGGGTGCATAAGAGGGTGCAGAGCCCACATGTGGCAAGATTCCCCACTACACTTGGCATCATTATCTCACCAATTCAAGTCCAATGTGGATGGTAACATACTTGGGGGAGATGAAGAGGCAATATTCATGTCAATAATCTAGTAAGGTAGAATTGGAGTGGAAGAGTAACTCCCAAGGAAGAGGAAGAGGCATTGTGACACTTGTAGTTAGCTTCCATGGCACCCATGAAAACAATGATGAAGGGATCTATGAAAAATATGACAAATTCAGACCTAATTTTATACCTATGAAACATCAGACATATCAGGGCTAAAAATAGCCACCAAGAGGGACCATAGAGGGAGTTATGGTTAGCCAAAATTCCCAATTTGAATTGGGGGAAAGAGGAATGCAATGAAGAAGTGAACAAGTGTCTCATGAGATAATCTATCACCAATTCGAGTTGAGTGAAGTATCTTGGAGGGAATTAGACCTCATGATTCCACATGATATTAATAAAAGAGGAGGATGACAAAGGAGGGCATCTTTTGGGCATTTTCTCATTTTAACTTTTGAAGAGCTTAGCTTGTCCTTGCATGGTGGGTGTTCATCCTCCCTACCTTAGAACCAATTTCATGGGTGCAAGATCCCTATCCAAGTTGGTTGAAGGAGAGGTCATACCTCTCAACATAGATTCATGTATATGTTTTTATGCATGTTTGAGACCCATTTGAGTTCGAGTTCATATTCTCTCTTCTTTCTCTACTATTTTTCTCTCAAAACTCTCTCAATGTCCATGTTCAATTGTGATGGCGCACTCATAGTTGCATAAAGAGTGTGGTGACTAATATTTTGACTCCATTGTCATGTCTCTGATGTATATCATTGTAAGGAATTTCATATTGGAGACACAACTCGAAATAACATCCCTTTCATGTAATATTTCCAAGCAAAATCAAGATTCGAGTTATTTTCTTCACTAGTTTCACTTGGTGTTTTTGGAGTGATTTTGTATCTGTTGGATATTAGAATTTTTATGAGTTTTAGCTTATGTTTTGATTTGCATATGAATTAATATGGATGATCAAAATATGATGTGTATACCCTTGGAGTTTGCTAAAATATTGTGCAATAAATGTTTTGTCCATTGTTGACCATTTTCTCACAATTTCTATGTCACACAACCTGTTGTTTTTTTTGGAGTTATAGCAGACCCTAAAAACTTAGTTAATGATGCATTTGGGTTTAACTTGAGGTCCTCTATTAGATCCAAGTATTATTTCATAAAATATGGAAGGACCTACGGTAATTGGGAAGCCAAAAAGGTCGAAGACTAGTGGGGGTTTTAACATTGAATTCCCTAGTATTTTCCCCTTGATTCCTTCTTGATAAATGCAAGCCATGAATGTCTCCAATAAATGTATGAGTGTCTAATAGCTACATTAGGATGTAATAAGGCCCCTCAATCCATTCCATACATAATTCAAAATCATTTTGGACAGTTTGGATATCACTAGTCCAAGGTTCGAAAATTGGCCAAAATGGAGTAAATTTTCAAATTAGGGATATTACACTAGTATTCTCAGTGTTTGGAAACTATGAAAGATTAAGGATTGTAGTATAATACAAATCACATGAGAATATATAATTGACGGTCTTGATACTTCTACCAAGAGTTAATAATCGTCTCCATATGTGTTATTAGATGTAAGAATGATGTATTGTCTAGTTGAGTACTTGAAAATTATTGTTATTATTTTGAAAAGATAAGAAGTAGTAGTTAACGGTTTAGGTGGTAAACCAGGTCGTTTAATTATAAAATTTAAAAGTATCTTACAAAATTAGTTGAATCTGAATTGCATATTTTCATATGGAAAAGAATATGGGTGATGAAGAATGTACTTCATGAATTATGTTTATAATGTTTCATTAATCAATGAGGTTAATCTATTGGTTGGTTGGAAGATGTCAAAGGAAAAAAGAATATACCCCATTTCCCAAGATAGTATGGAGGATTTTGGGTTCATTACAAACCTCTTACAAAATAAGATGAGGTTACCGAAAATTTCCAGGAAACTAAGGAAGTACCGGAACAAACTCTACAAAGATCTACACAGATCAAAACGTTTCCAAAAGGGTATGAATATTATGCTTCGATTATTGATTTTTTTTCTAATGATGGGGAACCTAGTTATTATCAGGAAGTAATGAAGGTATCCAAAAGTGGTATTAGTGATGAAAGAAGAAATGGATTCCTTGGAAAAGAATAAAATGTGGGCTCTAGTAGAACTTCCAAAGGACAGGAACGTTGTCGGTTGCAAGTGGGTCTACAAATTGAAGAAAGGTGCCGATTATAAAGTTGATAAATATAAAGAAATATTGGTAGCAAAAGGGTATTCTCAGAAGGAAGATATTGATTTCCATGAAATATTTTCACTAGTTTTAAAGCCTGTTTCTATTTAGTTAGTGTTAGCACTAGTTGCTTTACTTGATCTTGAGTTAGAGAAACTAGATGTTAAAATTGCATTTTTACATGGAGATTTAGATGATGATATATATATGGAACAACCAGAAGGGTTTGTTTGGAACAAAAAATGAAGGTTTGTTTGCAAACTCAAGAATTCATTGTATGACATGAAGCAATTACCTAAGTAATGGTACAAGAAGTTTGATTCCTTCATGGTGACCAAAATTTTACCAAAACTGAGTATGATCTTTGTGTTTACTTTAAAACGTTGGAAAATGGCATATTCATTATTTTGGTGTTATATGTTGACGATATTCTTGTAGCAAGCAAAAACATGATTGAAATCAGTAGGTTGAAGGCTCATTTGGATAGGACATTTGATATGAAGGATCTAGGGGTAGCAAAATAGATCTTGGGCATGGAAATGCACAGAGATAGGAAAAATGGTAAGCTGTGGTTATCACAAGTGATGTTTGTGGAGAAAATACTCCAAATATTCGGTATGAATAATGTGAAACCAGTTAATATCCCTTTGTCTTCCCATTTTAAGATTTCTTCAGGTTTATGACCTAGTAATGATGAAACAAAGGAATATATGTATTGTGTACCATATGCTAATGCAATAGCAAGTTTGATGTATATGATGGTTTGTACTAGGCCATACATTTCACATGCAGTTGGTGTTGCCAATAGATACATGGAAAATCTAGGTAAAGAGAATTGGGCAGTAGTGAAATGGGTGTTTCGATATCTTAGAGGAACAAGTAATTATTGTATCACCTTTAATGGTTATCGTGATAAAATATGTGGTTATGTCGATTCAGATTTTGCAGGTGACTTGGAAAAAAGGAGATCCACTTCATGATATATCTTTGCTCTTGCAAGAGGTCCTATTAGTTGGATGTCAAAAAGCTTCAAAATATTAAACTACTTTATCCACTATAGAGGTAGAATATATATCTGCTTCACATGCTTGCAAGAAGGCAATCTGGTTGAAAGGTTTGCTAGGTGAGTTTGGAAGGATATAGACTAGTTTAAAAGTATTTTATGATAGTCAAAGTGCTATTCATTTGGCTAAAAATTTATCACAATAAGACAAAACATATTCCTGTAAAATACCATTTTGTAAGATAGGTTATTGATGAAGGTGGAGTGGTTCTTGAAAAGGTCAATACTCAAAAGAATTGTGCCAACATTTTCACAAAACCAATGACATTAGAGAAGCTGTGATGGTGCTTGGATTCTCTTGGCTTGTAGGAAAGGTGATGAATAAACAATTGGCTAGGTATAAGGTAAATTGTTGTCAAGGTGGAGATTGTTGGAAACATGTGACAACCAATTCCCACAAATGTGGATCTGGCATCTTCTAGACTCATATTATCATGGTTTTGGTTGAGATAATACAACCCAAGATAGAATATGGATAGGAGTGAAATTAATTTGTCAGTTTTATGTAACTGTGTAAGAGGTGTTGTAAATCTATGTAAGCTCGTAGAGGCATCATCGCGAATTTGAGTGTGTGAGGAATGGCTGTAAGTTGTTGTAATCTCCATCTTTGAGCAATAAGAAGACCGATACTATTTTCCCCATTGATGTTTCCCCTTTAAAGGGTTTTACCACGCAAAATATTTGTGTTCAATTGTGTGATTGCCATTGTTTCAATTTTGATGTGTTATTGATTTCTGTTCTATTTCGCTTTCACTGCCAACAAATTGCATACAAAACATCCAAGAACAACAACTTTACAAAACCAAAATATTCCACAAGAGAGAACGAACACCTACCTTACAATTTCTTCAAAAAAAATGAAAAGAGATTTGTAGAGATTGCTCTAATACTATGTAGAGATCTAAGACTAACTCGGATCGTAAATCACTACTCTCATCAGGACAGAACAAATAAACTCTACTGATTTGTATGATATAATTACAAGATAATGCTCTTCTATTTATAGAAATGAAAAAGGCCTAATTGTAATTAAGCATAGTTAGCAGATAAAAATGTCTACATGAATTTACAACTCACACAAGCTGGCAACCAACAAAAGTGATATCTAAGTCTTGTTTAGTGTTGTGTATATTGTATTCATTTCGTTGCATTATTATTTCCATATATTTATAACCAACGTTCGTGTTAGATTACTCAAGTCTTTCAACATGGTATCATAACCATATGTCATGGGCCCAACACTGCCGCGATATAGAGGGAAAAAACTATTGTGTATAATTGTAGTGAGAATATATGCACGCTATAAAACGCTGCCTGATGTTGAGTCGTGATAGACCACCCACTCCTTGTACGTGGTAGTGTCGGAGGATAACGTTGTGAAATTGTGACAAGGTGTTGTGGGTTGTGTCCATTAAAGCATGATTAGGAACGACGCCACAATGAAAATTGGTTTGGCACTTGTTGCAAGGATTCAGACCATAAATGGACGATTGAGATAGGATGAGATGGACTAAGATGAAGTAGACTGTCTTCTGCTGTAGGGTTCTAAAGCACAATCACAAGTAAAATGGTCGGTGAATATCAATAGGTGTAGTCAACCACTTAATTTTGTGGAGATGGTTGGTTATTAAATAAAGACTAAACATTAAATTAATTAATATAAACATAAAAACAAATGCTATTTAATAAACATACCCCTTTTCTTATCCACCTCTTAACAAAAACTTATTTAACAAAGGCTAAACATTAAACTAATTAATATAAACATCAAAACAAATGCTATTTAATAAACATACTCTTTTTATTATCCACCTCTTAACTAAAACTTATTTAAATCTTAATCAAGATGCATTTGAGCATAACAAGATACGATGACCATGAAATGAATCCCATATTCAATTAAGTTGTGGTTAAAAAAAAGATATGTTTATTAAATGTTATTGTTTTATGTTTATATTAATGAGTTTAATGTTTAGTTTTTGTTTAACAACCATCTATCTCTACAAAACTGAGTGGTTAGTTACACCTATCGATGTTAGGATCTATAAAACTCGTTTTATTGGAAATAAATACATTAAAGACATCCACTTGATATTGCATAAAAAACGGTTTGCAGTAATTGAAAAAATATGGTCCAATAAATTACAGAGACAAAAGTAACTTTGATAATATGTTAAAAGGACATTCCATAGTCAACTTTGAGAATATGTTTGATAATATGTTACACTTGATATTGCATAAAAAACGGTTTGCAATAATTGACAAAATATGGTCCAATAAATTACAGAAAGACAAAAGTAACTTTGATAATATGTTAAAAAGACATTCCATAGTCAACTTTGATACTATGTTAAAGGGACATTCCATATTATCACTTAGGTGATATAGTAAATATATTTATATATTTGAGAAATATCACAAATAAAAACTTAAAATTTTTATATAGCAAATATATTTTAATTTTTGAAAAAATTAGCATTAGAAAATGATGTTGGGTTTTATAGAAGTTATTAGACTAAGATATGAAAGAATCCCATTCAAATCATACTTTAATTTGGTTATATACCTTCTAATTGTAATATAGCTAATATCTTCATAAAGATAGAATGTCTTACTTAATGGTTTAGTGAAGACTTATCAAATTTTGATCAAGTAATTTGTCTAAATGTGTAGGTTAACAAATTTTTTTAAATGATTTTTAAAATAAAAAAAATATTCTCATATAAAATATATGAATATGAAAAATGTATTAACATTTGAATATGAAAAATGTATGAACGTAATCAACCCTCTTATAATGGAAAAGAATGATTAAAAAAAGACCTTAAATAAACTCTTGGGTGAGAGCATGGTTTCCTTTCCCAATCAATAAGGAGTTTCCTTTCTCAATCAGTAGGGAATATTGCATTGAATCCCCAAAGTAAACTCACATATGTGCTTTAAATGGAAAGAAGAGTTTATCTTCTTTCATGGTATATACATGCACATATTTAATAGAATTTCATTATCTTAACCACCATCCATAAGGAAAGGAAAGGTGTCAGTGGATTTTTAGTACCTTATATCCTTCTATGTATACATATTGCAGGTAAGCTTGGATATTTAAGCATATATTAAGAAAATACATAGAAAAAATATTGAGAGATTTATAAGAGAGTGGTGTGAAATATGAAAGAAGTAAGAAGGGGGAGGTTTGAGATTTGGTTGTAGTCTACAATTTACACCATGGAAGAATTAAGGAATTCTAAACAAGGGTGATGCCATAGTAAGAGGGAAAAAGAGTTGTTTTCATATCTATTTTCTACAAATGAATGGTGTGAGAGCTCTATTGCAAAATAGAGATTGAAAGCATTATTTTAGGACCTCTCCATTCCCAAGAAGCCTCGACAAAATTCCAAAACACCAACAATGGAGTAATTCTGCTAAATAGTTTTTAAATTCATGGTGATATACAAGGAGATCTAAATAGAAGAGAAAGAGAAAATACACTATCAAATTTAGGGAGAAGGTCCTTAGGATGCTCAAGATAACTAACATTGAGGTTTTTGAAATTAGGGAGGCATGGTAATTGAGGAGGAACTTCAAGGACCACATAAACCATAACTTCCTAAGTGCACTTTGTGTTTAATTATTTTGAATGGATTCTCTATTTTAGTCCATTTTTAAAATTTCTAGTAAATATTCTAGTTCAACAATTCGTCTTGTGTATTTTTTATATAGCATAAGTAAATATATGATCTTTTTCAGTGAAGAAGGTGTATGAGAAACCCACCAATACTTCCCCACATTTCATGGATGGTAAGGATGGTAAATTGTATGCCAACAATAACGGCTGGCCTAACCCCGTAGGACTGAAGGCTTGAACTCATGACTTCCCCCGTACCGAGAGAGTGCGCACGTCTTACCAATTAAGCTAACCCTTGGGGCTTAGTAAATCTCTAATCTTATAATGATAGCAAGTTTTGTTATATTTTTGAAATCATTTATAATAGCCTAAACATTAGTTTGGGAAGAAATGTATGCTCGTGATCCATTGGGTTAATGTGATATCCAAAAGTAGCATATACACATGTATAGTAGTAGGTGTACTTGAGACTAAAAAAATGTATTTGTAAGCTAGTTGAAAGAAACCATGTATTTTCCACATAGTGATGGAAGTCCAAACTAGAAAATTATATAAATTCAAGGTTTTCTTTATATACAAAATACACTAAATTCAAGCTTTTCTCTATATACAAAAAAAAAAAACTAAATTCACTTAAGATTTATATTACTACGAAATTCTCATAAGAACTTGATTAATTTTTTTTTTCTTAAATACCATTAGAATTAACCTTATATATGGAAACCAATCAATGCACAAACCAATACACAATATTTACTTGGAAACCAATCAATGCACAAACTAGTACAGAATATTTACTTATAAATAAACAATTAAGAAAAGAAACCAATATCATCATGTTCATCCTTTCTTGTTAGTTTTAATATATTTTAAATATGCTTTCTTTTCTAGATTTAGAAGTATCTTCATAATACGATGGTTTTACACATGTTTTTGACATAAATTAAGAAAGAGTGAAATTTTACTCTCATTCACCATATTTTTATTAGACATATGTTGTATTCTTTTAATTTCATGTACCATATTTTTATTATACATATGTTGTAAAATTCTTTAATTCCATGTAGACTTAGTTTCAACCTAGGAGACGTAACACTTCGAGGATAGAGCCCCATAAAGAAAATTCTACGTTTATTTTTGTTCTATTTTTGGTCTATTTTGTGGTTTTTTTTAATCGAATGGTTTTTTTAGCTCATTAAAAATTACTTTAGGTCAATAGATTAAGATTGTAATCTAATTTGTAGAGTCCCAAAAAAGAAAATTTTAAGTTTATTTTTGGTTTATTTTGTGTTTTTTTTTTTTTTTTTAATTTAATGGTTTTTTAGCTTATTAAAAAACTTTAGGTTAATAGATTAAGATTATATTTAGTTTTTGGATGTTGTGAAATATTTAAAATATTGTATTATGAATGGTAAAGTTAATACAATGAGATAGAGAAAAGTGCAAATTTTAATTTGGTTGGTTTTACTAGTTAAGGATTTCGCTACAACAAAACCTTGTGATTAGCATAATTTTTAACTTCATTTTTTCTCTTCTATTAAAATTTGGCACTAAAAACTACTACTCACCGATAAACACCAGAAACCCTAAAACTCTTCAAGATCAAATCCCTCAATGCATCCCTTTCAGTCCGCTTCCATTTACCAATTAAGATCTCCCAACACACTTAGGGTTTAGTTAAGATAAACTTGGTATGTATCTTTATGTAAAGTGTGTTTCTTTAGTAAGCATTAGTATGAATTTGTACATATGTAATCTAACGGTCATGATATTTTCTATACATAGAGTGATTTGATGGTTAATTCTTACCTCAATCATAACAACCATCGATCCATCGCATAACACTCGATTGTTTCATGATCTCTATTTAAAGAGCATAGAGGATCATTTTCTTGCTGATTGATTTAATGCATAAATTAAAAAATAAGAAGTGAAGGAGAATTCTTTCCTCCACTCATTTTTTTTTTGTCAAAGGTAGGAGGTGGTTCCTTCTAACTAGAAGCTAGAAGCTAGGCACTTTGTCTTAGGTTTCTAAGTTTTGCACTCACATTCCCTTCTTATGTAACTAGATTATTAAATCAAGGATTAACATATCATATGGATAATAAAACAATTAAAAGAGGGAGGCCTATGGGTCACATTATGAATCATCATGAGACACAGGACATTCCCTCCATGAATCCCCCTTACCATTCTCCCTTGGTGAACTCATCGCCCATTGATGTTCTCCCCTAGTTAGCCCTGGAAAATTTTCTTTTGCCATTTTTCGAAAGTAGTCATCTAATATGTTTCTTTTAAAATTGCCATTGTAAGTCCATCTCATGGCGTAATACAAAACATACTAATGACAAACTTATTTACAACATATACAAAATCATAATCAAAGTTTTACTAGGGTCAAAATTAGGGTGTTAAACTCAAGAACTATCATTGATAGGAACTGTGGTCAACATGAATTACGACGAATAACTATAACAAAGAGGAACTTTGATTAATGAACTATTGTTGAAATTGCATTTTAAAAAAAACACAATTTCTCCTAAATTATTTCTATAATTATGCATTTTCCTTCTAGCGTTTTATTGTTGAAAGTGTGAATTTGTAATTGACAAAAGTTCATTTTTTTATTGGTAAAATTGTCATTTCTAATTCCATAAATTGCATTTTATTCAATTACTGAAATTGCAATCAATTACTTGTTAAGATTGCAAAATTGTTATTTCTCATATAAAATTGCACTTTCTATAATCCTTAAATTGTGGTAATTTATTGTTGAAATTTCAATATATTGCATATGAAAAATAAAAAACCATAATTTAGAGATTATAGAAATTTTAATTTTTGTTTATTATCATAAATTGAATTTTCAATGTCCAAAACTTGTAATTGCAATACAATTGTAACAATAAAAAATTACAAATATGTAAGATGATGATGATGAGGATTAACATCCACTGAGACCAACTTTGGTCTATCAAACTTTACGAAGAAAGAAGGGAATTATTTGGTTTGATTTAAAATTTTATTCCTATGCTTAAAAATGTTGGAGATAAGCTTTCCTAGCTCTCTATAGTTTTGACAAGTTAGAAGGTTAAAAAGGTTTATATTGTAGAAAATACTAGGAAATTGAGATCTAACGTGGCTGTACATAGGAAACTGTAAGAGAAAGTGCTTTTCATCCTCAATGCTCATAGACTCACAAAGATGGCAAATCCTTTCCACCATGTTGTTTTAGGAATTAACTAATGACCTGTTTCATTATGGAGCTCATGAGAGTTCATTCTTATCTTGGTTATATTAATTTTCTTCTTTGAACTAACTAATACCGAGAGATACTTTTGATCTTCTAAATAAGGGTTAATGAACTCCTTATTGTATATTAACTTTCTTTTAACCTCTAAATCTTTCTCGCACCACATTTTCTCTTTAAACATAGACATAATAAAATTTTTGACATTATTGATATTCTACAAAAGTGTCATTTTTTTCAATGCCCCAATGGTTTAACCAAGCCATGGGATATTTACACCATGCATCCCTTCTTAAGGAACATGTGGTTTTTAATTGATTTTAAAGCAATTTCAGGAATTCTCTTGTCTCCCATGTTATTTGTCTTGTGCTTGTGCATTAGATACCTAGTCATAGCCATGCTCTCGATCGGGGAAAGATCCTCTTCTATGAGGAGAAGATGATAAGGCGTATTACTTTTAATAGAGGGATAATCATAATGGTCCAATAATTAGAGGTGATACTTTTATTGCCACTTTTGAAAATAGGAAGGGGATATGAGTCCAAGGTGTAGGGAAACCTTTCTAGACCTCTATATTGAAGAGTTTGTGGATGTGCAAGACGAGTACAAGACCTCCAATTTTTAAGATTTCTGCTTGGTAACCTTCAATGTCTTTGGCTTTTCCATTTGCTACGCACTTAATCCCAAAATCTATGTATTCTAATGAGAAAAATTATTTCATTGTAAGAAGGGTTTGAATGCTATCTTTGATATCTGGAGATTCACAAATTTTTTTAAGATATGAATTCCAGTCCTTCAAAATAGTCTTATTATTTTCGTTTGTTTTGCAAGTTAGAATTTGCCTCCAAAATTTCTAAGGAGCCATCTAGTAGAGGTGTAAAAGACTTTCCTGTCTTTTATTGATATAATACATCTATTTTCTTTTAATTGAGGCTTTCTACTGATCTATCTTGTCCACTTTTCGTGACTCAGTGATAGCTTGCTTAATTTCTTTTTCCGCATCTTTACACTCTTAATCATACCATGGGTTGGTTCTATTATCTCTCTTTTTAACCAAGAGTTCAATAGAGAACTTGTTAATGGACAACAAGAGGGTTGTAGTGAAATTATGGTAGATATGTTCTATATTTCCAATACTAGATAAATGAAACAAATAATTTTTTATGTCATGAAGAAGAAGGTCAACTCTATTCCTATCAAATATCCACCAGTTTTGGCCATTATAGTTTTCTTCTTTGGGATTGATATGCATAATAAGATTCGGAGTTATAATTAAATGCCTATGATCAAAGTCATGCTCTTGGTGTTTTGAAGATGTTAAAATCTATTATTTCATTGTATAAAGGGATATCAGATATAACATAATCCACCACACTACTGTCAAGACTATGAATACAAGTCATCCGGCCTAGAATTTGACCATTTTATTAGATCATTGCAAATTATAAGATTTTGAGCACTACAAAAATTGTGCAATTCAAAATAGAAAAAATACAATTTCAATAATTAATTAATTGTAATTTAGTGATTAGAAATTATAAATTAAGCAATTGATTAACTCCAACAATTAAAAAAAATGCAATTTTTAAATTAATTGACTACATTGCAAATTGATTGCTTTTGTAATTTAAAAAATTATATATCAAATTTTGAAGATTATAAAAAATTGCAATGCAAAAAATTACAATTTTTACAATTACTTTTACTTTATTGCAATTTTAATAATAGAATATTATAATATATATAATTATAAATTATAATTTTACGAATCAAAATTAAAGTTTCACTGATTTCAAACCTGGTCAACATCAAGAATAAAAAATTATAAACAACTCAAATTAAATTTCAAGTAATGTTAAGTAAACAAATCAAAAAGTTGTTATTGATGTAGTGTTTTTTTTCATGCAACCTAACTCTATTATCTCAAACTTTAATATGCTCAAACCAATCCAATATATATATATATATATATATATATATATATATATATTCAAGTTAAAAAATATTTATTATTAATGAATAATTTAGTATGTAAAAATATTTATCATTATATTATAAAATTTATTTTACATAAAATTTATTATAGCATGTATAAATAAGTAAAGCTTTCTAATCAATTCTATTTAAAAAGTCATAATTTTTTTATTTCTTTAAATTTTATATCACATTTATAAAATAAATAACATCATGAAATATATATATTATGTATAAATGATTATATTATAAAACATTAACATTTATATAACATTTTTATAGTAATAAATTACATTTAAAATTCAAATAAATAATAAATTAAATAATATCAAGTATATATAAATTTAATTTTATATAATTAAACCATACTAGACTTAATTTAAAATATAGATATGGGTTAAAATCAGTTTAACCTACTATTTAATTTCAATAAATTTTATGTTTTCACATTGTTCTTGAGTTTTAGTTTTAGTTTTAATTAATTGGAATATAGATATTTTTGGTTTTGAAGTTTTGGTTAGAGTTTAATATGTAAATTGTGAGTTAAGATCGATCTATATTGGTTTAGTATTTAATTCTTTCATATGTGATCAAACCCTTGATATCTAAATCGTGGTTTAATGATGGCGCAACTCCCATATCACATAGAAAAAGTATCATTAATTTTTTTAGTTTAATTAATTAGAATATATATCGTGTTGGTTTTGAAGTTTAGGCCAATACAACATTGTAAAAATTGTATTTACTTAATATTTTAATATTTTATTGGGAGCTAGGTGTAAGAGGATCCTCTTGGATCATGGAGGAAATGAAATAATAACCTTTGAATGGGACTTAGAGAAACGCATCAAGAACCAATGAGAGCATTATGTAGTCTATCAAGGAATTCAAAACATTGTCTCTCTTGGAATCCAATCGATTGTCATTATTGGAGATCAAATTCCTCATGCTCAACATTTTCATGTGCGGTGATAAAATAATAAAGAAGCAGATCAACTCGAAGATAATGTGTCTCTCTTGGTAAAAGGGGGCATGATTAAAAATGGGTCCAACAAATCATGTTGGCTCCCCTAATGTCACATAACTAAAGATTTATGGCTCCTCTAAGGTCACAACCCCAAATTTTACGGAGGAGTATGTATTTAATTTGGCCTCACCTTCAATGAGCAAGGTCCCATCTCCAATAAATGCATATAATCGTTGTTTTATGTCATCAACTCAAGCCTTAATGCAACAACTTCTATTGTGTGTGGAGGATCCTATGTGTAGCCTAGCCACAGCCTAGCCAAGAGGACATTGTGAGACTCCTTGTTTTATGTTCCTTTATGTTCATGTTTTTCCATTGTATTTGGTATTTTCAAGCTCAGAGTCATGGGGAGGAAATCTAGTGTGTATTGTGATTTGGGGATGATGTTACAGGTTCCAGAGGAGGTTCACACCTTTCCTTATGCCCTGGGGGAGTGGATCTTGGATGCATACTTTGCTGAGCACATGGAGGATAGCCTACATGAGGTAATTTGTGGGCCTACAAATACGAGGATTTGTCTTTCTCTAATTTGGAAATTTTGGGACTCTAGAACTCTAAGGGGTGTGGTTTGCCTATCATCAACAATGAAGCTTGCAGTGGTCCTAGAGGCAAAATTGAAGGAGATTTCAGAGGAAATAAGAGGCGATCAAGCAGATATACAAGACAACCAAAGTAATTTGTACTAGATAAATTTGCAGCTTGAGGGATTGTTAGAAGTTGTTCGCCACATCACAATGCGTACATCCTGGTTGCACACCCTCTTGGATGACACTGAAGGAAATGTTAGAGTGTATGGAGCACAAGACGATACAATCATTAGAGCAAATTTGGGGCTAAAATGGGTCTTCTAAGGAAAATAATAAAATAATAGTTAAAATAATAAAATAATATTTATGAATTTTGGAGGAAGAGAGAAAAACCTTCAAGCAGGAGCAAACTTCGTATTTTCAACATATCTCCATCTGGCTTTATGCAAACTTCAAGCAGGAGCACTCGTTGGATGCGGAAAAAAAAGTATCAAATGAGACCAACGAGTACATAAATTCCACATCAAATGAGTACCCACACTACATACTTTTGATGGACCCCACCCCACAAAAATGAGAAATACATTAAAAAAATGTGTTACTAAAAACATGTTTTTATGTATTTCTCGTTTTTCGTGAAGCGGGGTCCATCAAAAGTATGTGGTGTGGGTACTTGTTGGAGATGGAATTTAATTTTGTATTCAATAAGTGCACCCACTTTAAATTTGAGTAAAACCACATGGAGATATGTTGAAAATACAAAGAAAAAAAAGTAGTTTATTTATGGCAAATATGCCAAGTCAACCATTATGGTTGACACTTTTTTTTGAAATTTTATTGGTTCTTGAATTGCAACTCATCAAGAAATTATGGTTGGCTCTTTTTCTTATGAGGCTCATTTTAGACTCCAAATTTGCTCTAATGTATGGTTACTCTAGACCATGAGGAGCTATTGATAGCAAAACAATCCAGAATTACTGATTACTCTGGAAGCATGGGAAATGATGACACTACATTTCACCAACCCACTCATGCAGAAGTGAACATCTGAAGCTCAAAAGAGGATGTTGAAGATTACAAAGAAGATCAGGTCATGCATAGTGGTAACGATTCTACTTAATTTTAGTTGTTTATGAATTTGTTTTGTCAACTGTCGTTAGGCTAATATGTTAAATTTTACAATAGAGTGCTCCTGCTTGAAATTTAAGTAAAATCACAGGGAGATATATTGAAAATACGAAGAAAAATAGTAGTTTTTTAATGACAAATATGCCAAGTCAACCATTATGGTTGACACTTTTTCTTGAAATTCTATTGGTTCTTGAATTCCAACTCATCAAAATATTGTGGTTGGCTCTTTTTTTTATGATACCCATTTTAGACCCCAAATTTTCTCTAATGTATGGTTACTTTGACAACCATGAGGATTTCTTGATAGCAAAACAATCCAGAATCACTGATTACACTAGAAGAAGGAGAAATAATGACACCACATTTCACTAACCCACTCATGCATAACTGAACACCTCAAGCTCAAAAGAGCATGTTGAAGATAACAAAGAAGATCTGGTCATGGACAATGGTCATTGTTCTCTTAATTTTAGTTGGTTAATTTCATTTATATTTTAATAAATTAATGAAAAATCACCATCGTTGTTTTTCTATCAAAATTAATTATCCTAAAAATCCCAAAGCCATGGAGAACGACTTTACACAACGAATCCAAGAGCTTAATTGGTGGAAATACACAAAACCATTTTGGAAGCATACGAATGAGCTTGAAAAACACAATTTTATACAGTTTAGAGAACTTTAATTGAGTACGCTAGTTGTTTGCATTAGTGTGAATGAATTCAACACCACCGTCATTGTCATAAATCATATATCCAATTCCTCATAGTTGTTAGCAACATCAAACATAAAAATCAATGACTGTGACACAGAACATTGCAGATCATAGGTAACCTACCACACCGTCTCAAACAAAGTGTTTTTGGATTGTTGAAATGGAGACCCAAACACAAGATATATTTTCAAATGTCAAATATACAAGAGACTAAATGGTAAGGGTGTGATTCTTTTCATTTAGTCCTCGATGAGGATGACTGACTTGCCTTGTTTGGATGGATGAGGATGACTAACTTGCCTTGTTTCTCTCTCCGCTTATGGATGATCAACTTGTCTTCATGGGTATCTTGAAGGTACGATCATACGACGGATTGTCTTCATGACTTGGCCACCGACGAGGTGGAAGTCGACGTGATCGACTTTTGTTGACGAGTCTCTTGAACGGATGATAATAAGATGGATTTCTCTTGACTTGACCGCCGACGAGATAGAAGCCTGTGGATGGATGACTGACCCCATAAGACGGATTGTCTTCATGACTTGGCCACCGACGAGGTGGAAGTCGACGTGATCGACTTTTGTTGATGAGTCTCTTGAACGTGATCGACTTTTGTTGATGAGTCTCTTGAACGGATGATAATAAGATGGATTTCTCTTGACTTGACCACCGACGAGATAGAAGCCTGTGGATGGATGACTGACCCCATACGACGGATTGTCTTCATGACTTGGCCACCGACTAGGTGGAAGTCGACGTGATCGACTTTTGTTGATGAGTCTCTTGAACGTGATCGACTTTTGTTGATGAGTCTCTTGAACGGATGATAATAAGATGGATTTCTCTTGACTTGACCACCGACGAGATAGAAGCCTGTGGATGGATGACTGACCCCATACGACGGATTGTCTTCATGACTTGGCCACCGACTAGGTGGAAGTCGACGTGATCGACTTTTGTTGATGAGTCTCTTGAACATGATCGACTTTTGTTGATGAGTCTCTTGAACGGATGATAATAAGATGGATTTCTCTTGACTTGACCACCGACGAGATAGAAGCCTGTGGATGGATGACTGACCCCATACGACGGATTGTCTTCATGACTTGGCCACCGACGAGGTGGAAGTCGACGTGATCGACTTTTGTTGATGAGTCTCTTGAACGTGATCGACTTTTGTTGATGAGTCTCTTGAACGGATGATAATAAGATGGATTTCTCTTGACTTGACCACCGACGAGATAGAAGCCTGTGGATGGATGACTGACCCCATACGACGGATTGTCTTCATGACTTGGCCACCGACTAGGTGGAAGTCGACGTGATCGACTTTTGTTGATGAGTCTCTTGAACGTGATCGACTTTTGTTGATGAGTCTTTTGAACGGATGATAATAAGATGGATTTCTCTTGACTTGACCACCGACGAGATAGAAGCCTGTGGATGGATGACTGACCCCATACGACGGATTGTCTTCATGACTTGGCCACCGACGAGGTGGAAGTCGACGTGATCGACTTTTGTTGATGAGTCTCTTGAACGGATGATAATAAGATGGATTTCTCTTGACTTGACAACCGACGAGGTAGAAGCCGACCGAAGCCTCTGGATGGATGAGTGACCCCACGCGGATGGATACTGGACTTTTCTTGATGGGTCTCTTTCAATAAGTTTTCATTTACAGAAAGGTATGACATCTTTGAATAATAGAAATTTTTACTCCTCTGCCCTATGTCGATTGGATGGATCAATGATTTGGCTTCATTTGGATGGTTGATAACTCTCACTCCAGTATTCTTAGTCAATGGCTTAGCTTCATTTGTCTTTTCCGATGATTTAGGGATATAGATTCTCACAAAGATGGAGGATTGACTTGACTTTACTGGTCACTTTTAGTATACTTTGTAGGATTGATTTGACTTTACTGGTCACTTTTAGTATACTTTGTAGTATGGATGAGTGACCCCACGCGGTTGGATACTGGACTTTTCTTGATGGGTCTCTTTCAATAAGTTTTCATTTGCAGAAAGGTATTACATCTTTGAATAATAGAAATTTTTACTCCTCTGCCCTATGTCGATGCGATGGATCAATGATTTGGCTTCATTTGGATGGTTGATAAGAGACGTCGCTCTCACTCCAGTATTCTTAGTCAATGGCTTAGCTTCATTTGTCTTTTCCAATGATTTAGGGATATAGATTCTCACAAAGATTATGGATTGACTTGACTTTACTGGTCACTTTTAGTATACTTTGTAGGATTGATTTGACTTTTTTATCTCTTAATATATTTTGATTTTAGAGATATGTTTTGCATATTTGAATAAACACTCTCACTCCTCTACCCTAAGTCAATTGATAATTGATTAGGATTGGTTTGATTTCTCTTTCAATATGTTTTGATTTAAGGAAATGTCTTCAATTTTTGAATTGATAATTGATTAGGATTGGTTTGATTTCTCTTTCAATATGTTTTGATTTAAGGAAATGTCTTCAATTTTTGAATAGTAATCATTCTCACTCCTCAACCCTAGTAACCCATATGGATAATTTATTTAGCTTGATTTATCCTTTTCAATTTGCGTTACTTTAGGATATCTTTTGCATCAATTTAATATGTTTTACTTTAGGGATATCTTTTGCATTTTTTAATAATAGACATTCTCATTCCATTTACATGGATGGATGATTGGCTTTGCTTGATTGGTCTATTCTAATATGCTTTGATTTAGGTATATGCCATTCATATTTGAATAATAGGTAATTTTATTTGTCTAGCGTAGTTAATGGATCATTTACTTGGCATGATTTATTTCTTTCAAAATGCGTTGATATAATGACATGTATTGCATTTTGGAATAACATATATTATCACTCCTTTAGCTTAGGAAGACGGATCAAAAACTTAACTTTATTCATATCTTTCATTATGCTTTGATTTAGGGATATGTCTTGCATCTCTGATTAATTGACATTATCACTCCTCTACCATAAATGAATGGACGATTGACTTGGCTTGATTTGTCTCTTTCAATATGCTTTGATTCCGGGATAAGTCTTGCATATTTGAATAATAGTGATTCTCACTCTTATATCCTAAGTCGATGGATCATTAGTAGAAAAAGAGATGGGATACTCTGATGAGTCAAAATCCTATAGACTATTTGATCCTTTAAACAACGAATCATCTTAAGGAGAAATGTGATCTTTGATTAGAATATGTCATATAATAAGTTGTTGAATTCCTCCTCTGGTTTGTTGCACAATGATCCATTAGATATTCTTGAAGAATCTAGATTGACTTTACCTTGTATGTAATTTTTACTGGACCAACGAGTTATACTCCTAAGTCGAATGGTAGTCGGTCTACTGTGACTAGAAACGTCAACGCCCTAACTCACTTTACTAAAGATCACTGACCTGAATCACCGCCAACTTTTTTTACCTCGATGGGTTGCTAAGACAATTGAATTTGTTGCATAACATTCTACTCAACACTAGCGCATATCCTATTTGATTAGTCAAAATGCAAAAAGATGCTTTCTTTGTAAAAAGATTCCTTTTTTGATTGGTTGAAATTCTCCACATGGTTAAGGAAATAATATTTTTTATTGTGAAGTCGGTGAGTGAGTCAAAAGTATGTGGCCAGAAAAGTTATAATGGGCACCATTTCCCGTCAAATCTGGACATTTTCCGGCAAATAGAATAGTTAACGCAGCTTGAACCTGACTTAGGCAGCTATGAAGGTGGGTGTAAAGAGTCTTGAAACTCTAAATTGCATTCAATAACCAGTGTGAAACCTGGAAGTAAAATATTTTTTAATTTCTAAGTATTTAAGAAAACAATGGTGAAATCATGTGATAGGAGTGGTGGAGCAGCTATTCCTGAGCATGATCTGATTGGTATTAAACTGATCAACTTGTCGTAAATCGAAATCAGTTGAGCATTCACACTCGATCACCCATTTGGAACCGAAAAATAATCCAGGGAAGAAATTAAACCGATAATAATTTTTTCATTTGGTGGGGAACCGAAAAATAATCCAAGGAAGAAATTAAGAATTAAAAAAAATAAATCATGGAAGAATTAATATTGGGAATGTTTTTTGAAAATCATTTTATTTGGCGGTGATATTTGTTATGGTATTGTATCCGTCCTTACCTTTGGCCATCAAGATGACTAACAACAAAGGCAATTCCTGAAAATTCATCGAAGCAAAAAATTCTTTAGAAATTTTCACTGGGTTGCAGGTATGTCCTGCAGGCTAGAAAATTCATCTGAATTCTGAATTTAACACTGATTATATAAAATCATTGGTTGACTCTCTAAATTTCTGGAAATGACATTTTTATGAAATGCAATGACAATGGTCAATTGCATACAATATCCACATGCAAGTTGATTCTTTTAGAAATTCTTCATCCCTCAGTGGAAAGAATTTTTTTATCCCAAGTCTACTTGAGACCTATTTTCAACACTGGCGAGCATTGTTTCTAAAAGGTGCAAAACATGCCAAATTTATGTTTTGGGAGGAAAATATCTCCATTACCATAGACTCTTTTTCCAAAAGGAGTCAATGGCCAAGTGACTAAATCATCCACCTACAAACTTATGCTCCCAGAAAATTTTTATGCCTCACAGGTGAGAAATGGTGGGCACTTACCCATACCCTCAAAATATTTTAAGACGTCAACCACAGGAAATGGCGGGCATTTTACTGAGGTCACTCAACCATTTTTACCAGTAATTTTATACTTAGACAATTTTTGCATTTTCCTAGACTCAAGCAATCTGCCTGAAACACTATTTTGGCATACTGATAACTTCCTTTTTAGACACTCTCAAGACAATCTGAGACCCTAGTCAGGTAGAAAAATCAACAGGCTACATCCTGACACTATGGGGCAGGAATTTTACTTAACCTATGAACTATGGCGGGCATTTTCCTGAGGCCACTTGGGGCAGTTTTATTACCATTGGTGCAAAAACATCCTGAAGCCTTGTATTGGCAGGCCTTTAACTTTGTCATCAAACACCCTATTTGAGAACTGAGACCATGGTAAGATAGCCTCTTCAACAAGATATGGCATGATAGTTTTAGATAATTTTATCATTCTACTATGAGGTACAGTGGGCAATTTCTAAAGGCCACTTGGACCAATTTTCCCACACTTATCCATTTTTCAGAATTTGGACCTCTTTTGTTTCTTTTGTTCTTAATATGCAAAAAAAAAAATTCCTACTTTGGCAGGCTGATTTCTTGCACATGTGACTATCAGGATGTCAACTGCAACCATTACTAGATAGGTACTTCAACAAGGAACACGTTCATGTCAATTGATGAATTTATCCCCACAAGAACGGTTCCTGACAGGCATTTTCAAATAGCCCCTTAAACTTTTGATTTTAACACTTAGCCAAATTTCTCTTGTTGTTAATATGCAAAACAAGTTTTTTCTCACTTTGGCAGGTTTATATCTTGCACATGTGACCATAATAAGGAAAACTGAAAGCATGCTTGGATAACCACTTCAAAGGGGAACATATCCATGTCATCCTTTAAATTTTTTGATACACACATCATCTGGTGGGCATTTGAAACTAGCTTTTTAAATTTCTAATTCAACACTTGGATAAAGAAATTGTCAAACACTAGGGTAACATCAGATTTTTATTTTCATCAAATTTGAAGTGCGGGACACCCAATGGATAGAGTCCAACAAGGTGATTCCATCTAGACCGATTTAATCCTTTGAAACTTATTTCTCTCTCCTCAACGGGCATTTTTCTGGAGCAGTGCAAATCAAGCTAGGAGGCACTTTTGGCAGATCAATAAGTTCACCTACAGAGACTCTTAGGACAAACCACTTATATGGTTGGATGCACCAATCAACAGTATAGAGACACATACCCTCAAACTATTTTAAGACATCAACCACAGGAAAGGGAAGGCATTTAACCGAGGTCACTCAAGCATTTTTACCAGTAATTTTATACTTAGACAATTTTTGCAATTTCCTGGACTGGAGCAATCTGCTTGAAACACTGTTTTGGAAGCCCCGTAACTTCGTCCTCAGACATTCTCAAGACAAGATGAGACCACGGTCAGGTAGAAAAATCAACAAGCTACAACCTAACACTACGTGGCGGGCATTTTCCTTAACTTATCAATTTTGGCAAGCATTTTCCCGAGGCCCCTTAACCTATTGATTTTAACACTTAGCCAAATTTCACTTGTTCTTAATATGCAAAACAAGTTTTTTCTCACTTTGGCAGGTTTATATCTTGCACATGTGACCATCATAAAGAAAACTAAAAGCATGGATGGATAACCACTTCAACAAGGAAAATATCCATGTCACCCTTTAAATTTTTTGATACACACACATAATCTGGCGGGCATTTGAAACTAGCTTTTTAAACTATTAATTCAAGATTTGGACAAAAAATTGTCAAACCCTAGGGTAACATGAGATTTTTTTTTCATCATAAAGGAAGTGTGAGACACCTAATGGATAGAGGCAAACGAGGTGATTCCATCTAGACTGATTTCATCCTTTGAAACTTATTTCTCTCTCCTCAATGGGCATTTTTCTGGAGCAGTGCAAATCAAGCTAGGAAGCACTTTTGGTAGATCAATAATTTCACCTACAAAGACTCATTGAACAAACCAAATATATGGTTGGATGCACTAATCAACAGTCTAGAGACCCATACCATCAAACTATTTTAAGACATCAACCACTAGAAAGGGCGGGCATTGTACCGAGGTCACTCAGGCATTTTTACTAGTAATTTTATACAGACAATTTTTGCATTTTCCTGGACTAGAGCAATCTGCCTGAAACATTGTTTTGGGAGACCCATAAACTCCTCCTCAGACACTCTCAAGACAAGATGAGACCATGTTCAAGTAGAAAAATCAACAAGCTACAGCCTAACACTATGTGGCGGGCATTTTCCTTAACCTGTCAATTATGGCGGGCATTTTCTTGAGTTCCCTTAACCTGGTGATTTTAACACTTAGCCAAATTTCACTTGTTCTTAATATGCAAAACAAGTTTTTTATCACTTTGGCAGGTTTATATCTTGCACATGTGACCATAATAAAGAAAAATGAAAGCATGGTTGGATAACCACTTTTAGAAGGAAACGATCCATGTCACCCTTTAAATTTTTTGATACACACACATAATCTGGCGACCATTTGAAACTAGCTTTTTAAACTACTAATTCAACACTTGGACAAAAAATTGTCAAACCCTAGGCTAACATGAGATTTTTTTTCATCAGAATGGAAGTGTGAGACACCCAATGGATAGAGACCAACAAGATGATCCCATCCAAACCGATTTCATCCTTTGAAACTTCTTTCTTTCTCCTCGGTGGGCATTTTTCTGGAGCAGTGCAAATCAAGCTAGGAGGCACTTTTGGCAGATAAATATATTCACTTACAGAGACTCTTTGGACAAACCAAATATATGGTTGGATGCACCAATCAACAGTCTAGAGACCCATACCCTCAAAATATTTTAAGTCATCAACCACAGGAAATGGCGAGCATTTTACTGAGGTCACTCAACCATTTTTACCAGTAATTTTATACTTGGACAATTTTGCATTTTCCTAGACTGGAGCAATCTGCCTGAAACACTGTTTTGACAGACCCATAACTTATTTTTCAGACACTCTCAAGACAATACGAGACCCTGGTCAAGTAGAAAAATCAACAGGCTATAGCCTGACACTATGGGGTGGGCATTTTCCTTAACCTATGAATTATGGCAGGCATTTTCCCGAGGCCGCTTGGGCAGTTTTACTACCACTGGTGCAAAAAAAACCTGAAGCCTTGTTTTGGCAGTCCTTTAACTTTGTCATCAAACACCCTATTTGAGAACTGAGACCATGGTAAGATAGCCTCTTCAACAAGATATGGCATGATAGTATTAGATAATTTTTATCATTCTACTATGAGGTACAACGGGAAATATCCCAAGGCCACTTGGACCAATTTTCCAACACTTAGCCATTTTTCAGAATTTGGACCTCTTTTGTTTCTTTCGTTCTTAATATGCAAAACAATATTTTTCCTACTTTGGCAGGTTGATTTCTTGCACATGTGACTATCAGGAAGTAAACTGAAACCATTACTGGATAGTTACTTCAACAAGGAAGAAGTTCATGTCAACTGATGAATTTATCCCCACAAGGACAGTTCCTGGTGGGCATTTTCAAATAGCCCCTTAACCTTGTGATTTTAACACAACCAAATTTCACTTGTTCTTAATATGCAAAACAAGTTTTTTCTCACTTTGGTAGGTTTATATCTTGCACATGTGACCATAATAAGGAAAATTGAAAGCATGCCTAGATAACCACTTCAAAGGGGAACATATCCATGTCACCCTTTAAATTTTTTGATACACACACATCATCTGGTGGGCATTTGAAATTATATTTTTAAACTACTAATTCACACTTCGACAAAAAAAATGTCAAACACTAGGGAAAAAAAGAATAATTTCATTTCATGCCAGAAAGAGAACAAGGGCACAGACCAGGATGTGAGAAAGAGAACAAGGACAAAGACCAAGATTTATTCTCATCTCGAGAGTGAAACTAAAAGTGATATTGATAGAAGGAAAACCAAAAGGAATAGGAGGTAGTAGAATTCATTTTTTTCAATGAAAGTCTTTGGTTAATGTTATATTGATGAAGCTCATGAATTGAAGCTGAGAATGCTACAACTTGATTTTTTTTCCTACTGCAGTTATAAAAATGATGAGTTCTCACTTAAGAATGATCAATAATGCTTCAAAGGATTCAATGATTCTTTGGTCAATTATTATTCCGATTTGAAGCATACCTATATAGACCATTCAATTTTCCACATCTATTCAACAAGTTAAATCAACAGTTTATTCTTTTGATTAATTTCCAATTTATTTCCGGGAGTGGATTTCTAATGGAAGGGTTAGTTTGAACTTTGTACATTTAATGTGGGATTTATGAGAATGCTTTTTATTTTTTTTGGTTTACTACATTGTGCATTTGAACATATTTGAACACTTCAAAAAATTGCACATGCTGTACAATTATGGGTAGGTCAAAATGAACATACTCTTAATATATTTGAAATTTGTTACATTTTTTAAGAATATTGTTTGATGCTACAACTTGCCATTTCCTAGGAAAAAAAGTAATTTTATTTATGGAAATCTAATGTCATTATTGATTGTTTTTTTTTATTTTGCAGAGTATCTCATCAATGGATCATTCAAATCATCCATCTCAACAAAAATATTCTTGAAAAAGAGGTCGACGTAAGGGTCTAGATTACTCAAAACTTCCAACTTTGGAACCACGTGACATTGTCCTTCAATTCACTCATGGTAGAGGTAAAAAGACAACGCAATCTGTTGCTCATGGACAATGTCAAGGATTTCAAGATCAGAACTCCATACCATAGAACGAGTCCACAAGTTTCCTTCAAAAAGAAAGAATTCATCCAGCCATTCTTCAAACTCAATGTCCTCAATGTAAGCAACCAATGACAAACAACAATGTTGTTGGACAACAGAGGCAACCTTTATCTCCAATTTTTGTTGAAGGGAATGTTAATGCAGAAAGTGTCCAAATATTTATGGAAGAATGAATTTTGTTCCAGATAATGTGAGGGTCCCATTACATGCCGCCATTTAATTGACAAACAACAATGTTGCTGGAAAACAGAGGCAACCTTTGTCTCTAATTTTTGTTGAAGGGAATGTTAGTGCAGAAAGTGGAAATATTTATGGAAGAATGAATTATGTTCCAGAGAATCTGAGGGTCCCATTAAATTCTGCAATTTCATTGAAAAACAACAATGTTGTTGGACACCAGAGGAAAAATTTGTCTCCAATTTTTGTTGAAGGGAATATTAATGCAAAAAGTGGAAATATTTCTAAAAAAATGAGCTCTGTTCCAGAGAATGTGAGGGTCCCATTAAATGCTGCAATTTCATTGACAAACAACAATGTTACTGGACAACAGAGGCAACCTTTGTCTCCAATTTTTGTTGAAGGGATTGTTAATGCAGAAAGTGGAAATATTTATCAGAAGAATGAATTTTGTTCCAGATAATGTGAGGGTCCCATTAAACGCTGCAATTTCATTGACAAACAAAAATGTTGCTGGACAACAGAGGAAACCTTTGTCTCCAATTTTTGTTGAAGTGAATGTTAATGCATAAAAGGGAAATATTTATGGAAGAATGAATTATGTTCCAAAGAATGTGAGGGTCCCATTAAATGTTGCAATTTCATTGACAAACAACAATGTTGCTGGACCCCAGAGGAAACCTTTGCCTCCATTTTTTGTTGAAGGGAATGTTAATGTAGAAAGTGGAAATATTTCTGAAAGAATGAGTTATGTTCCAGAGAATGTGAGGGTCCCATTAAATGCTGCAATTTCATTGACAAACAACAATGTCGACGGACAACAGAGGCAAGCTTTGTCTCCATTTTTTGTTAAAGGGAATGTTAATGCAGAAAGTGGAAATATTTATGGAAGAATGAATTTTGTTCCAGATAATGTGAGGGTCCCATTAAACGATGCCATTTCATTGGCAAACAACAATGTTGTTGGACAACAGAGGAAACCTTTGTCTTCAATTTTTGTTGAAGGGAATGCTAATGCAGAAAGTGGAAATATTTATGGAAGAACAAATTATGTTCCAGAGAAGGTGAGGGCCCATTAAATGCTGCAATTTCATTGACAAACAACAATGTTACTGGACACCAGAGGAAACCTCTGTCTCCAATTTGTGTTGAAGGGAATGTTAATGTAGAAAGTGGAAATATTTCCGAAAGAATGAACTCTATTCTAGAGAATGTGAGGGTCCCTTTAAATGTTGCAATTTCATTGACAAACAACAATGTTGCTGGACAACAGAGGAAACCTTTGTCTCCATTTTTTGTTGAAGGGATTGTTAATGCAGAAAGTGGAAATATTTTTGAAAGAAAGAACTTTGTTCCAAAGAATGTGAGGGCCCCATTAAATGTAGCAATTTCATTGAACGCCAAGTTGCAAAATAAAAATCTGTACCAAAGAATGAATCCAGTTTTGCAGAATGATGAAGGGAATCACAGTGTAGATCCCAATGGGAAGCAATTGGAAAATGAACCTATTATGAACATGGATGTAAGTGGAAGACATGAAACAACTGGAATAATTGCATTTCATGAACAAATGGACTGAAATGTAACTACAGAAAATAAAAATTCTATAATTGGTCAAGCTGTAGCAGAAATGCCAGAAGGGTTTGCAGCAAATCAAAATACGAATGCTAATAGAAGGTCATTGGGAAACTGCTCAAGGACATCCTTATTGCATCTTAAGAAGCAGTCGGGATGGTATAACCACATACTAAATGAGGGGAAGACTAAATTTAAAGAAATTGGGAGATGGTTTTCTAGAAAATCGCTTGAAGATGTAGATGAGAATGACATGATTGCTGCAATCAGCTACTTCATGAGAAAAAAACTATAATGAACAATCTAAAATTGAGGAATTTCTTGAACATCTAGATGGATTCCTTGATAAACTTCGATCAATTTTTATGGAAGAGATCCGTAATTATTTTATGCCGAGGAACATGGCTTCAATATTTATCGATTAAATCATGACTCATAAGGCTTTTCAATGTCTTAAGAGAATTGATGCTCATGGTGTACTAAAGGGGGTTAATCCAACATCAGTTTGTAGCTAAATGAAAAAGTGGAGCAAAGAAACTGAGGATATTGAAATGGGATGGGAGAGAACTGATGGTTTAACATATGGAGTTAGGTTCAAGCAAGTAAAGTCATATGACTCCTTTATGGTTGAATCGTTTGAAAAGCGGTCTGGAACCATAGTCAATGAAGTTTCTTTCAAACCTGGTATTGATTCCCGCGTACAGTATGATCGAGGTGGGCAGGTGTGTGAGATATTATTCGAGTTACTAGAAGACAATGCCTTGATGTCTTGTGTAATACTTGGAAAATGGGATGGAAAAGAAGAATATAGACAAGTTTTAGCACTTGTTGTTGATCCTGAAAATGAGGAGAGCTTAATGAAACAAATAAATAAGATTTCAGAAGATGGAATCACTATGGTAGATGGAAGGGTTGTGAAAATTAATTTGTTTGAGTTTCATGATCTAGTGGCCATATGTAGTTTAGTATGCAATAATAGTGTTTCTCCAATGGGAAATAATTTTTTTCCTTGGTGCACATGCCATAAAAAAGAGATACACATGGTTACATATGAAATCAACATTGGAGAAGGAGATACTATCCGTAGTGTTTATGAATGTTATGCAATGTCAACAGATTTGCTCCTGGTAAGCTATGCAAATTTATTACAAGTTTCGAAATTAATGTTTATATCTTGCCAAAACATTCCTAATCTAACTATGGTCTTGAACTTTACTATAGGATTTGAATCCCACTTTGGAACCAAGAATAAGATGGGAAGAAAAGTTATATGAGCCTATTACAAGCATTCAACCAACCTTACCTGGTCGAAATATTACTATTGTGAAGAACTATCCCATTGATAGAAGAAATGATGAAAAGGTACACACTTTCATCATTGGATCTTAACTAGAAATTAAGCTTCGGAGTATTTCAATAATTCCTAACCTCAAAAACTGTTGGTGCCGATTACAGTTGACTCTTGGCTCAATGGACAAGCTTGTATATTTTTCTCGCCATGCTGGGATTAGAACAATTTTGAAGATGCTTCGTGAAATTCAAATAATTGCACAAGATTATGACAAGGTACATCCAACTAGAGGCGTGGAGAAAACAAAATTTGTTCAAATTTGGGAGGAGATGGAGAAAATTGGTGTTCCATATAAGCCAGGAGAACCATACCATCATAAAATACAACAATACAATGATCTTAAATATGGGCAATCAGATGGATCAGCATCAGACAAGATCCTCATTCGACATAATGGAATTTTAAAGGTTTAATAATTATGTTAACATACCAATTATTTTTATGTGGACCTTGACTAACAATAAATAATGTTGTTATTATGGTTTGTCTATTGTTGAACGAATCTCAGTGTTATTTACTTTGAAAATAAAGCTTAGTATTTATTCTGGAGATTTGTCAATTTGGAGAAATTCTGGAAAATGGCTTAGTGTTGGAAAACTGGTCCAAGTGGCCTTGGGAAAATGCCCTCTGTACCTCATAGGAAAATGATAAAATTATCTAAAAATATCATGGCATATCTTGTTGAAGAGGCTATCTTACCATGGTCTCAGTTCTCAAAGAGGGTGTTTGATGACAAAGTTAAAGGCATTCCAAAACAGGGTTTCAGGTTGTTTTTTTACCACTGGTAGTAAAACTGCCAAAGTGGCGTCAGGAATGCTTGCCATAATTCATAGAGTTAGGAAAATGCCCGCCCCATAGTGTCAGGTTGTAGCCTTTTTATTTGTCTACCTGAATAGGGTCTCATATTGTCTTGAGAGTGTTTGAAATGGAAGTTATGGGTATGCCAAAACACTGTTTCAGGTAGATTGCTCCAATTTAGGAAAATGCAAAAATTGTCCAAGTATAAAATTAATGGTAAAAATGGTTGAGTGACCTCAGTAAAATTACCTCCATTTCATGTGGTTGATGTCTTAAAATATTTTGATGGTATGGGTCTCTAGATTGTTGATTGGTGCATACAACAATATCTTTGGTTTGTCCAGAGAGTCTCTGTAGGTGATCATATTGATCTACAAACAGTGCCTCCTAGCTTGATTTTCACTGCTCCAGAAAAATTCCCGTTGAGGAGAGAGAAAGAAGTTTCAAAGGATGAAATCGGTCTGGATGGAATCACCTTGTTGGCCTCTCTCCATTGGGTGTCTCACACTTCCATTCTGAAGAAAAAAAAATCTCATGTTACCCTACGGTTTGATAATTTTTTGTCCAAGTGTTGAATTAGTAGTTTAAAATGCTAGTTTCAAATAAACGCCAGATTATGTATGTGTATCAAAAAATTTAAAGGGTGACATGGATCTTTTCCTTGTTGAAGTGTTTATCCATCTAAGCTTTAATTTTTCTTTATGATGGTCACATGTGCAAGATATAAACCTACCAAAGTGAGAAAAACTTGTTTTCATATTAAGAACAAGTGTAATTTAGCTAAGTGTTAAAATCACCAGGTTAAGGCGCATCGGGAAAATGCCCACCATAACTAATAGGTTAAGGAAAATTCCCGCCACATAGTGTCAGGATGTAGCTTGTTGATTTTTATACCTAACCATGGTATCATCTTGTCTTGAGAGTGTCTAAGGAGAAAGTTATGGGTCTTCCAAAATAGTGTTTCGGGCAGATTGCTCCAGTCCAGGAAAATGCAAAAATTGTCTAAGCATAAAATTACTGGTAAACATTCATGAGTGACCTCGGTAAAATTGCCGCCCTTTCCTGTTGTTTATGTCTTAAAATAGTTTGAGGGTATGGGTCTCTATACCGTTGATTGGTGCATCCAACCATATCTTTGTTTTTTTTAAAGAGTCTCTATAGGTGAACTTATTGATATCCCAAACGTGCCTCCAAGCTTGAGTTGCACTGCTCCAGAAAAATTCCCGCCGAGGAGAGAGAAATAGGTTTCAAAGGATGAAATTTGTCTGGATGAAATCACCTTGTTGGCCTCTATCCATTGGGCATCTCACACTTCCATTATGATGGACAAAAAATATCATGTTACCCTAGGGTTTGACAATTTTTTGTCTAAGTGTTGATTTAGTAGTTTAAAAAGCTAGTTTCAAATGCCCAGTAGATTATGTGTGTGTATCAAAAAATTTAAAGGGTGATATGGATCTTTTCCTTGTTGAAGTGGTTATCCATCCATGCTTTTAGTTTTATTTATGATGTTCACATGTGCAATATAAAACCCTACCAAAGTGATAAAAAACTTGTTTTGCATATTAAGAACAAGTAAAATTTGCTAAGTGTTAAAATCACCAGGTTAAGGGGCCTCAGGAAAATGCCCACCATAATTGATAGGTTAAGGAAAATGCCTGCCACATAGTGTCAGTTTGTAGCTTGTGATTTTTATACCTGAATATGGTCTCAGATAGTATTGAAAGTGTCTGAGGAGGAAGTTATGGGTCTTCCAAAACGGTGTTTCAGGCAGATTGCTCCAGTCCAGGAAAATGGCAAAATTGTTTAAGTATAAAATTATTGGTAAAAATTCCTTAGTCACCTCAATAAAATGCCCGCCATTCCCTGTGGTTAATGTCTTAAAATATTTTGAGGTTATGTGGGTGAAAATGCAAAGTTGGGAAACACTTTTATGACAACAGAGTGAAAAAAAAATTAGTGTGCGCGATGATCACGCAAAAAAAAATCAACCTCAAACTCTAGGACGAGAGTTTAAAATACTCTAGGACGAGAGTTTGTGAGAGTTCAAACTCTTGTCCGAGAGTTTAATAAAACTCTAGGCCGAGAGTTTGAACCAATCTCGGTGCTGTATATTTTAAAAAAAACTCTCGGATGAGAGTTTGAACTCTCGGTGCTGTATATTTTTAAAAAAACTCTCGGATGAGAGTTTCAACTAAACTCTCTGCCGAGAGTTTGGAAGATATTTTTTTCGGCAGAGAGTTCATGGTCAACAAAACCTGCGAAAATATTTGGCATCTTTTTGGAACCTGCAACTTCAACAAGCCCAAACCCTTGCAAATTTTAAATATTATTTGTCGGACTTGGTAGCAATGGATTCATCTCTGAATCTAGTTTCCAATGATATAATAATTGTTTCATTTCGATTTGAATTTCTATTTATTAATAATTATTTCTAAACCTTATCCCTTAAGAATTTTATTACTCTGATAATCACCCGAAATGAAAATTCAATATCATAACAAAGACAACACCAAAAAATTTGAAATCTTCACAGAGATCTTCCTTGCCCCATCCTCTTCAAAAGTGTACTTTTAGTTGTTTCAATAAGAGCCACACTAAAAATAAAATTGAAGCTTACTACGATGTGTCAATAAGGCACCATTTTCTGAACATATGATATTTTGATAAATAATAAAAAACAGTTCTCAAGTCTGAAAAACCTCAAAATATAGTCCATGCACAAGTTCAGTGTGTGTAGATTATGATCATACATTTTTTTACCTAAAATGAATAACCATCTCTCAAAAAACTAATGTTCACGCTGGTCACTCATTATCCATACCTAAGATTTTCAAGTATATGCCATTGGTGAGCACCAAATTTGTTCCATGATATGTCCATAAAAATATTAAAAAAAATACGAGTAGAAATATAATTCAATTCTCAAAAAAATTTGTGTTTACTTTGAGTTGAAATTCCTAAGGGAGATATGGGTTTGAAGAGGTCGAAGTTGAAAAACATAAAATTTAGCAGTTTTATTTGTAAAAAACAAGCCAGAAGTGTTACCCAACTTCGCATTTTCACCCATGTGTCTCTAGAATGTTGATTGGTGCATCCCACCATATCATTGGTTTGTCAAGAGAGTCTCTGTAGGTGTACATATTGATCTGCCAAAAGTGCCTCGTAGCTTGATTTTGCAGTAATAGAAAGTATTGGTCGTTTTCCCAATTGGGCTTCCATGATAAAATTGTGTGTTCTATCTTCTTGTTGATTCAGTTTTTAATTGTGATAAAATTTATAAAATAGTGTAATACTGATTCACCCCCCTCTCAGTATTGCTTGGTATTCCAACAACTTATGTATTGTTTCTAGGTTATTGAAGGCCTACCAGATGAAGAGAAGAAAAAAAAGTTTGCGAGGATGTGGAAGTGTTATAAAGAATTCCACATGTTGCAACTGCAAGGGTGTAGGGGGGATGATGTACTATATGCATATGTTATTGTTTCTAGGTTATTGAAGGCCTATCAAGTGTTAGGGGGAATTCCAACAACTTATGTATTGTTTCTAGGTTATTGAATGCCTACCAGATAAAGAGAAGAATAAAAAGTTTGCGAGGATGTGGAAGTGTTATAAAGAATTCCACATGTTGCAACTGCAAGGGTGTAGGGGAGATGATGTATATGCATATGTGAAAACGTACGACGGTTTCATCATATTATCTAGTTTGAAAGGTTGTATCATTTCATTCATGACAAACAGTTTGATCCACTGTCATTGCAAGATTGGCTTCCTTGCAAGTGAGTTGTTGTGGTTGTGTTCTTGTTGTTTAAGAGATGAGATGGTTCCTTATATGCATTTCAAAGGGTCTCATGCTCTTTATATGACACATTCTATTCATCTTTATATGTTGGGATGTTTAAGGAATGAATTAATGGAGCGTAAGCATAGAGAAATGAAAATTTTGAATAGCAACCAAGGAGGAGGAAGAGGTGT
Organism: Larix kaempferi; assembly: GCA_027924585.1. Lineage (NCBI taxonomy): Eukaryota > Viridiplantae > Streptophyta > Pinopsida > Pinales > Pinaceae > Larix > Larix kaempferi. The sequence goes on from BSBM01000444.1 coordinate 6,207,881, forward strand.
CCATAAGGACAATAGAAGCACATTTGAACATGATAGAATGTGTCTTGTAAATGAGATGAGAGCACAACTTTTCAAGCTTGTTATGAGATCAGAAGGAACTTTCCAAAAGTTTAGACAAAGAAGATTCTTGCCCTCAAATATTAGAAGTCAACTTTGTGTTGAATATGATAAGTCAAGGAATCAATCAAATAAGGAAACTGCAGCACAATTGGCATCACATTTCCCTGATGTCACTTGTCAACAAGTGGAACAACTATTTAAATCATGGAAAAACAGTATAAGAAATCATTGATTGCACCACCAACAGTAAGTTTTTCTTAATTTTATATGTTATCTCGTTCAATTTTCACTTTATAGTGTGAGGAGTCATAATGTGTGTGTTTAATTATTAATATGTCCTCCCAGTTCAATAACTATCTTCCGAGATCAAAATCAATCACCAAATATGGAGAAGAAGCTTATCATGAATCACATCACTTTGGAAAGCGAAAGGCAAAAAATGGTGCCAGAAGAAAAAAAAAAACTGTCTTTCCCTCCAATGGTGAGTATTGGAATTACTTCAATTCATTACATATCAGCATGTCTTTATCAATCTAGTTGATTTGTGGTTGAAGTTACATCTTTTGCTCGAACTATGACTTTTTCCACCTTGCTGATCGCAGGAAATGAGCCAGTCCGGTGTGATAAAACACAACAAATTCAAGGGGAACTTGGTTCAAATACCCTAATCATGGCTGGTGACAATAACAAAAAACTTTGGGTCTTTCATAATTGACAAAAGAGGCATTGGAGACTAGTCAAATACAAGAATCGAATGGAGCAACTATTCTTGATATGCCATTGATGGAATCTATGATTGACAATAGAAGGTGTCTTTCATCCTCAATAAATGGGGCAATGCAGAGTGCTGATGAACAAGAAATTCAAGGGATGGCTCTTGGCATACAAGAATTGAATGGAGCAGCTATTGTTGATATGCCATTGATGGAATCTATGATTCACAATAGAAGGTGTCTTTCATCCTCAATAAATGGGGCAGTGCGGAGGGCGGATGAACAAGAAATTCATGGGACAGCTCTTGGCATCCAAGTATTGGAATCTAACAATCATATTAAAACTAGTCTTGATAAACCAAGTATGAGACAACCAAAAAAGAGAAAAGTCCAAAATGATCATAAAGCAACATTGTATGCAAAGTGGTGAAGAACATAACATTCGTAATGAAATGGCATTCATATGTTCTTAATGTATTAAGAGACCTATTTTGTTGATATTTTGGTGATATTTATGGCCTTAATGTATTAAGAGACCTGTTTTGGTGAAAAGTCCAAAATGTTAATAATTAACACTGTATGCAAAGTGGTGAAGAACATAACATTCATATGTTCTTTATCTATTAAGAGACCTATTATTGTTGGATATAGTTCTGAATTAATTCTATTATTAGGCTGTTAGAAGGATAAAACATGCACAGGTTGAAGGATATTGGGGCTTCCATGACTGTTGGGTGCTTTTAAAATCCAAAATCAAAGAGAATATTCCAATATAACAAGCTGTTATGCCGAGAACATGCCCAGATTTATAAACAATGAGGTTTATTGCTTCTTTGAGGTCTGAATCATGCACAGATTTCCCAGAATTAACCCAGAAATGCCTCTCAATGCTATTAGGAGGTTAGGAACAGGTCTGAGAATTTATTTTTAAACCCAAAATGTGCCCAGATTTGAGAAAATGCTGCTTACTGTCATTCTATGGACCTGTGCATATAAACTCCATCAAAGAGGGTGAGGAAGCAATTGGCTCCATGAAAAAAAGTGGTCATAGGTGCAAAAATGTCACTATGAAATTGTTGAGAATCATGCCTCACATCACAATAAAGTATAAACCAAAGAATTGATTGTAGATCCACTAACTCCTGGACATAAAGAAGATCTCAATAAAAAATGAGGACTTCATAAACATGAATACCATACGAATGAGGACTGAATAAAAATGAATACCATACTTCATAAGCATTGACTGTAGAACCACTAACTCCTGGACGTAAAAAGTAATACAACTAAGAAGAAATTTTCATTATATGCTGATAAATACAAAACTCCATCATACAAAAATTCATTTTTCATTATCTATCAATAAATACAAGACTCCATCACACAAAAATGCATTTTTCATTGTCTGTCGATAAATACAAAACACCATCATAAAAAATGGGTTTTCCATTTCTACATATAAATACATATATACATTGATTTATACATGTCTAGCATGTTTCTGAGATGGCTGCAATCCCTCCTCTTGAGTAGAAGACAAATATGAATGGTCTCTCTTGCCTTTCGTAGAAGACTATAACTGTTCTGGAGCTATACAAGCTGGCACATTTTGCAATTTGTTTTCAACCTCTTTAACTCTATGTGCAACTTTTTTTAAATTTCCAAGCAAAACATTTTTTTCCTCCATCAGTTTGTTCAACATTTCCACATTTTTCTTATACTTCATTGATTCCTCTTTTTCATTTCCCTCCAATTGTTGTCTAGTATTTTTCAACTAACCTTTAACTTCAGTCAATTCACATTTCAGATTCTGTATTTCTTTCTCGTGCTCTTTTTCCCTCAGCTCTGTCTCGTTGGGAATGACAGGAATTGCCATCATCACAGCAACTAGACCTTGTAATTCCTTCTGCAAATCATCAATTGTGGATTTAAGTTTTTGAATTTCCATATCACATCCCAAACGCTGAACTTTTCGGACGTCGATGAGTCTTGATTCCAACTCCCTTATTTTTGCATCTTTTCCAGCCATCGTCGCTTTCATTTCTTTAGCATTCCTGTGAAATGAAAGAGACGATGGTTGGAAAAGATGAAAAAATAAGCATTCTTGTAGCATCTTCTCTCGATCTACTAAGGACTTCTTTCACTCTTCTAAGGACATTGTAACTATCTGTTTTTTTCCTTCTACCCTTACCCTTGTCTTCTTTGGTACCCTTTCTTTCACCCTCACCACCTTCCTCACTGTAATTTTGGTTTCCTCTCCTTTGGTTTTTAAGTTGCAGAGTTTCAGAGATCCTTTCGAACTTGTTTCCTCTCAGCTTATCAGCTTGCTTAGAAATGGTTTTTCTCAAACTGGAAATTATTGATTCTAATTCTCCAACTTTTTGTCCATGGCTTCCCTCCCACTCTTTCATCTTCGACTGATATTCTTGTATTAATTGTTCATAGTCTTTAATTTTCTTCTCCAATACTTGTAAAGGACCACTTTTTGTCCTTATTGGTGGTACATTGAAAACATGTGGTCTTTTTTTCAGCTCTTCTTTGAGTTCACTCACTTCACCATTAGCTTTTTCCAAAGCCTCTTTATACACACCCCTCATTGACTCAATTTCATTTTCAGCTTCATTAGTGATTTTGTCTACTTATTTGGATTATAGTTCAACCATTTATTCTTTCCCTTTTATAATTATGTTCACTTTGAATTGATTATCCACAACTGTATTTTGCAACAATGTTATCCGTTTGAGGCATTATATAATATTATTATCTTTTCTCAATCCCTCTTCCGCCCAATTGCATATATAGGAATCTTGTTCCTTGAAATGATCCATTTTATCATATAGGATGAACACGTAACCACTATAAAACTTATATGATGGAATGTCTTCATGCATAGAGGAATCCCTTGAATCAGATTCAGAAGAACAATCATGCTCAATTTCCAACTGTTTAGGAGCAGTAGTTTGTTCCATTTCGTTTCCTATCACCTCCTCCCAATGACCTCTATCTACATGTCCATGTAACTCTTTCAAAGTTGTGGCATCACGAACTACATCAGTTGTGACAAAATCAAGAGACTATACTCCTAATTCGTCATGGTGCTCAAGGATTTGTACTGGCGATTCCTCATTCTATTCAAGAAGCTCTGATGGTAATTCCCCATGGTGCTCAAGAGATTTTACTAATTCATCATTATGCTGAGGAGACTATAATGGAAATTCTTCATTATGATCCCTGCTATTATGTTTCCTAACGTATGTTTTATGAACATGTGGTTTTGGAAAAGATATGTTTTCATGTTGGTTGATATCACCAATCTTTGTTTTAGTAGCATGGGGTCGACATAAATCAATAATTTTTTGAAGTGTGCCCGAGAAACTAAATTTAAACTTCCTTAATTGAATCTCTTGTAGGGAAGAGTAGATTTTCTTAGCCAATAGATAAGGAATATATACATTTATATCTTCCACCCAATGTGTCACTACCTGCATACATTCACCTGAAATGTCCTGCCTATGATGATTCAGAATCGTCCTAAGGACAATCTGAATCAATGTTTTGTATATTCCGGGAGGGACATATTGCATTCTTAAACCATTCCTTGATACACATATTTCTCGCTGACAAATTTTATTAGCCATCTGATTCTTCTCCTATTTGGGGGTTTTTCAGGAGCTAAAAATCGCTCCCCCTCTGTGTGGAATATTTGTAGCTTGGGAAACCAAATCAGGGTTGAGGTTTACCCGCTTCCCAAAAATTTTGAGTTCTATATTCTCAGCATCATATTTCGAAATTGTGTCATCTTTCTCCTCATCAACATAATTGAACATTCCAAAAAAAAAGTCCAAAACCTGTGCTTTCCTCGGGATAGTTTCCATACCTGGTGGCCAAATCTTTGAATCTCTCCATGCATCAGAATACTCCTGGAATTTTTTTGTTGTTACCCTATCATCTGTGGACGCCTGTGTTTCAACTGCGGTTGCAAAGGAAGATTCCCGCATTTGAACTGCACCCGGGGTAGAGGATGACCCTGTTTCAAGTTCGGCCATGGTTGTCTAGGTTCGAAGCAAAGGTGAGGTGATGCACGTAGATTGTATTTCAGGCTCACAAATTATGCCCGCAAAGAGTATTTCAGAACCAAAACGCTTTGCTTGAGTGTATTTCCACTTCTTAATTCATGACTTGGGCATGCACTTTTCCCAATGCTGACATCCAAATTTTAAGATTTTTTCAGGCCTTGTCATTGAAGGGAATTTTATAAATTGGTTGTACTTTGAAATTAAAAAGTGCACAAACATAGCTTTCATTTTTTATAAATGGGTTGTACTTTGGAATTTTATAAAGTGGTTGTACTTTGACATAAAAAAGCGCATAAACATAAGCTATCACTTTTCAGTACTTGGCCATTGTTGGCCTCTATCCATTGGTTGTTTCACACTTCAAATTTGATGAAAATAAAAAACCCATGTTACCCTAGTGTTTCACAATTTTTTTGTCAAAATGTTGAATTAGTAGTTTAAAAATCTAGTTTCAAATGCCTACCAGATGATGTGTGTGTATCAACAAGTTTAAAGGGTGACATGGATCTATTCCCCTTTGAAGTGGTTATCCATCCATGCTTTCATTTTTCCTTATGATGGTCACATGTGCATGATATAAATCTGCTAAAGTGAGAAAAAACTTGTTTTTCATATTAAGAACAAGCGACATTTGGCTAAGTGTTAAAATCACAAGGTTAAGGGGCCTCAGGAAAATGCCCGCCATAATTGATATGTTAAGGTAGATGTCCGCCCGTTAGTGTCAGGTTGTATCTTGTTGATTTGTCTACCTGAAAATGGTCTCAGATAGTATTGAAAGTGTCTGAAAAGTAAGTTATGGGTCTTCCAAAACAATGTCTCAAGCAGATTGCTCCAGTCTAGGAAAGTGCAAAAATTGTCAAAGTATAAAATTATTGGTAAAAATGACTAAGTGACCTTAGTAATATGCCCGCCATTTCTTGTGGTTGATGTCTTAAAATATTTTGAGGGTATGGGTCTCTAGACTGTTGATTGGTGCATCCAACCATATCTTTGGTTTGTCCAAAGAGTCTTTGTAGGTGAACATATTGATCTGCCAAAAGTGCTTCCTAGATTGATTTGCAATGCTCCAGAAAAATGTCCGTTGAGGAGAGAAAAAGAAGTTTCAAAGGATGAAATTGGTCTGGATGGAATCACCGTGTTGGCCTCTATCCATTAGGTGTCTCACACTTCAAATTTGATGAAGGCAGAGAGGCACCGTTTGTCCCATGTTTTACATCTCATGTTGGACACCAAAGGTAATTTTTTGAATTTGTTTTTTGACAGAGATTATTTAATTGATCTTGTTGGTTTGTATCATGGAATAACCTTGAATGATGCAATAGATAATGACAAGGTCTCAAATGAGTTGGAGTCCACCCAAAATGCACTCAAAAAATCTATGGTGCAGACTGAGCAACTTCAAGAGAGGTTGCAAAGGTCCTTTACACCCTCCAACATATCACAAAGTCATTCAATGGCTAAAAGCATTCATGTTACAAAGGAGGAACCTCATGTGATGGTGGAACATGAGGTACATGTTGATATGCAGGTGCTTGAAGAGGCTACAGTCAAAAAAGAAGGATTCCAAACACTTGTTCTTGTTCAGAGGGATTATGAGCTCCCTCGTGGTGAGAGTTGCAGAGCCTTGGAGGAGGCACATGATATCGCTATAGTTGGACCAGCCAATGATGGAGAATATGCATTCGAAATTTTGATGGGTAAGAGTTGCAAAGAGGTAAGGTTGGTTCACAATTCTTCACCCCCCACTTTTTTTTCAACCACATCAATTGGGGATGAAAATTGGGTGAAAGGTTTCTTTCTGATGGTTCCACATGAGGAGTATGAAACTCCTGTCTCTCCTTTTGATGATGACATGATTAGAGCACCTTCTTCTTTACATTTGCAGCAACATCATTTGTTACCTTATGATGATACACATCTACATGGATGCGTGACCTATGATGTTCACTTGAGTCACTTGAAGACTCATGATTTCCTTGCTCCTTGCTTAGTTCATTTGATGTTGGAGGAACTTCATCCAATACTTGGGTGAAGAGATTTATGATTGGAGCACATCCTTATTGTGAGCCACATCATTTATTATTTTTTTATGACTCTCACATTCATGGGTGTGTGGATGAAACTTCTTTGAACCACTTGAAGTCTCCTTTTTTTCTTTGTTCCTTACTTGGTTCAGATTTTAGTGGAGGTTCTTCATTCACTTCTTGGATGAAAGAACACATGGATGATTATTTTGATGCATCTTACATCCTTTTGGATCAGCATTTTAGGACATGGGATCCTCACCTATTTCATTGGAGCATATTTGATTGGTCACTTGATGCTTGTATGCACTTGGCAAGTGGTGGTCTACTTACTTGGAGGTACAAACACTTTCATGATTCTTTGATGAGGCACCTCCTTGATGTACATTTTTATGATGTTTTTATGTACTTTAATGATATATATTTTGTACTTATGATATTTGGAAGGATGCATACAAGGCAATGGGATCCAAGCATTCTCTTGCGTGATGGTATGGGTTGGAGAGCACTCCTAATTGTTGGAGTGCAATACAATCAATGGGACGTTGGGATAAATTTTTTTGACTCATTGGTTTCAATTTTGGGTCTAGCAAGTAGTATGGTAGATTGAGTCAGCACTTCAGACGGTGATTGTAATCAAATTAGTGTAGCAACAAGCATGGTAATTCCTCTCTGAAATTTTATTGGAATATTGAAGACTCAAAGTTTTGGAAGGAAAGCAGGTTTTTCAACATCCATGTTTGAAAGTTGTTGAGGACAAGCAATGTTGGGAGGGGAGGATTTTTCATGTCCCCAAATTTTGCATTGGATCACATTGGCCTAAGCCACTTGACCATGTTCATGATAGTTTTCCAAATTGGTGCTAAGGGTCAAATAATTGCCAAGTATGATGTCCAAGTTAGTAATAATGTAAAACTAGAGCCAAATGGAAAACGTGGGTCATATCAAGAGAAAATTATCAATTCAAAGTTTGTAATGTCCCCATCCAAATAAACTATCATGGAGGAAAAAATCCACTAACTTACTAATTCCCTAGGTTGGGGGTGGAAGCATTAAAATTTGGAATAAGGGAGCAATAAGAAAAAAATTGACATTAGACTTACAAATTCACATTAATTGGGTCAAATAAATAATAATAAAAGAAAAATAAGGTGGCATTTGGTCATGAGGGTGCATAAGAGGGTGCAGGGCCCACATGTGGCAAGATTCCCCACTACACTTGGCATCATTTTCTCACCAATTCAAGTTCAATGTGGATTGTAACATACTTGGGGGAGATGAAGAGGCAATATTCATGTCAATAATCTAGTAAGGTCAAATTGGAGTGGAAGAGTAACTCCCAAGGAAGAGGAAGAGGCATTGTGACAATTGTAGTTAGATTCCATGGCACCCATGAAAACAATGATGAAGGGATATATGAAAAATATGACAAATTCAGACCTGATTGTATACCTATGAAACATCAGACATATCAGGGCTAAAAATAGCCACCAAGAGGGACCATAGAGGGATTTATGGTTAGCCAAAATTCCCAATTCGAATTGGGGGAAAGAGGAATGCAGTGAAGAAGTGAACAAGTGTCTCATGAGATAATCTATCACCAATTCGAGTTGAGTGAAGTATCTTGGAGGGAATTAGACCTCATGATTCCACATGATATTAATAAAAGAGGAGGATGACAAAGGAGAGTAGCTTTGGTCATTTTCTCATTTTCACTTTTGGAGAGCTTAGCTTGTCCTTGCATGGTGGGTGTTCATCCTCCCTACCTTAGAACCAATTTCATGGGTGCAAGATCCCTATCCAAGTTGGTTGAAGGAGAGGTCATACCTCTCAACATAGATTCATGTATATGTTTTTATGCATGTTTGAGCCCCATTTGAGTTCGAGTTCATATTCTCTCTCCTTTCTCTACTATTTTTCTCTCAAAACTCTCTCAATGTCCATGTTCAATTGTGATGGCACACTCATAGCTGCATAAAGAGTGTGGTGACTGATATTTTGACTCCATTGTGATGTCTCTGATGTATATCATTTTAAGGAATGTCATATTGGAGCCACAACTTGAAATAACATCCCTTTCATGTAATATTTCCAAGCAAAATCAAGATTCGAGTTAGTTTCTTCACTAGTTTCACTTGGTGTTTTTGGAGTGATTTTGTATCTATTGGATATCAGAATTTTTATGAGTTTTAGATTATGTTTTGAGTTGCATATGAATTAATATGGATGACCAAAATATGATGTGTAGACCCTTGGAGTTTGCTAAAATATTGTGCAATAAATTTTATGTCCATTGTTGACCATTTTCTCACAATTTCTATGTCACACAATCTGTTGTTTTTTTTTGAGTTATAGCAGACTCTAAAAATTGAGTTAATGATGAATTTGGGTTTACCTTGAGGTCCTCTATTAGATGCATGTATTAATTCATAAAATATGGAAGGACCTATGGTAATTGGGAAGCCAAAAAGGTTGAAGACTAGTGGGGGTTTTAACATTGAATTCCCTAGTATTTTCCCCTTTGATTCCTTCTTGATAAATGCAAGCCATGAATGTCTCCAATAAATGTATGAGTGTCTAATAGCTACATTAGGATGTACTAAGGCCCCTCAATCCATTCCATACATAATTCAAAATCATTTTGGATAGTTTGGATATCACTAGTCCAAGGTTCGAAAATTGGCCAAAATGGAGTAAATTTTCAAATTAGAGATATTACAGTAGTATTCTCAGTGTTTGGAAACTATGAAAGATTAAGGATTGTAGTATAATACAAATCACATGAGAATATATAATTGACGGTCTTGATACTTCTACCAAGAGTTAATAATCGTCTCCATATGTGTTATTAGATGTAAGAATGATGTATTGTCTAGTTGAGTACTTGAAAATTATTGTTATTATTTTGAAAAGATAAGAAGTAGTAGTTAACGGTTTAGGTGGTAAACCAAGTCATTTAATTATAAAATTTAAAAGTATCTTACAATTGAATCTGAATTGCATATTTTCATATGGAAAAGAATATAGGTGATGAAGAATGTACTTCATGAATTATGTTTATAATGTTTCATTAATCAATGAGGTTAATCTATTGGTTGGGTGGAAGATGTCAAAGGAAAAAAGAATATACCCCATTTCCCAAGATAGTATGGAGGATTTTGGGTTCATTACAAACCTCCTACAAAATAAGATGAGGTTACCGAAAATTTCCAGGAAACTAAGGAAGTATCGGAACAAACTCTACAAAGATCTACACAGGTCAAAATGTTTCCAAAAGGGTATGAATATTATGCTTCGATTATTGCTTTGTTTTCTAATGATGGGGAACCTAGTTATTATCAGGAAGTAATGAAGGTATCCAAAAGTGGTATTAGTGATGAAAGAAGAAATGGATTCCTTGGAAAAGAATAAAATGTGGGCTCTGGTAGAACTTCCAAAGGACAGGAAAGTTGTCAGTTGCAAGTGGGTCTACAAATTGAAGAAAGGTGCCGATGATAAAGTTGATAAATATAAAGAAATATTGGTAGCAAAAGGGTATTCTCAGAAGGAAGATATTGATTTCCATGAAATATTTTCATTAGTTGTTAAGCCTTTTTCTATTCAATTAGTGTTAGCACTAGTTGCTTTACTTGATCTTGAGTTAGAGAAACTAGATGTTAAAATTTCATTTTTACATGGAGATTTAGATGATGATATATATATGGAACAACCAGAAGGGTTTGTTTGGAACAAAAAATGAAGGTTTGTTTGCAAACTCAAGAATTCATTGTATGACATGAAGCAATTACCCAAGTAATGGTACAAGAAGTTTGATTCCTTCATGGTGACCAAAATTTTACCAAAAGTGAGTATGATCTTTGTGTTTACTTTAAAACGTTGGAAAATGGCATATTCATTATTTTGGTGTTATATGTTGACGATATTCTTGTAGCAAGCAAAAACATGATTGAAATCAATAGGTTGAAGGCTCATTTGGATAGGACATTTGATATGAAGGATCTAGGGGTAGCAAAATATATCTTGGGCATGGAAATGCACAGAGATAGGAAAAATGGTAAGCTGTGGTTATCACAAGTGATGTATGTGGAGAAAATACTCCAAATATTCGATATGAATAATGTGAAACCGGTTAATATCCCTTTGTCTTCCCATTTTAAGCTTTGTTCAAATTTATGACCTAGTAATGATGAAGCAAAGGAATATATGTATTGTGTACCATATGCTAATGCAATAGCAAGTTTGATGTATATGATGGTCTGTACTAGGCCATACATTTCACATGCAATTGGTGTTGCCAGTAGATACATGGAAAATCTAGGTAAAGAGAATTGGGCAGTAGTGAAATGGGTGTTTCGATATCTTAGAGGAACAAGTAATTATTGTATCACCTTTAATGGTTATCGTGATAAAATATGTGGTTATGTCAATTCAGATTTTGCAGGTGACTTGGACAAAAGGAGATCCACTTCACGATATATCTTTGCTCTTGCAGGAGGTCCTATTAGTTGGATGTCAAAAAGCTTCAAAACATTAAACTACTTTATCCACTATAGAGGTGGAATATATATCTGCTTCACATGCTTGGAAAAAGGCAATCTGGTTGAAAGGTTTGCTAGGTGACTTTGGAAGGATATAGACTAATGTAAAAGTATTTTATGATAGTCAAAGTGCTATTCATTTGGCTAAAAATTTATCACAATAAGACAAAACATATTCTTGTAAAATACCATTTTGTAAGATAGGTTATTGATGAAGGTGGAGTGGTTCTTGAAAAGGTCAATACTCAAAAGAATTGTGCCAACATGTTCACAAAACCAATGACATTAGAGAAGCTGTGATGGTGCTTGGATTCTCTTGGCTTGCAGGAAAGGTGATGAATAAACAATTGGCTAGGTATAAGGTAAATTGTTGTCAAGGTGGAGATTGTTGGAAACATGTGACAACCAATTCCCACAAATGTGGATCTGGCATCTTCTAGACTCCTATTATCATGGTTTTGGTTTAGATAATACAACCCAAGATAGAATATGGATAGGAGTGAAATTAATTTGTCAGTTTTATGTAACTGTGTAAGAGGTGTTGTAAATCTATGTAAGCTCGTAGAGGCATCATCGCGAATTTGAGTGTGTGAGGAATGGTTGTAAGTTGTTGTAATCTCCATCTTTGAGCAATAAGAATACCGATACTATTTTCCCATTGATGTTTCCCATTTTATGTAACTCACACAAGCTAGCAACCAACAAAAGTGATATCTAAGTCTTGTTTAGTGTTGTGTATATTGTATTCATTTCGTTGCATTATTATTTCCATATATTTATAACCAACGTTCGTGTTAGATTACTCAAGTCTTTCAACATGGTATCATAACCATATGTCATGGGCCCAACACTGCCGCGATATAGAGGGAAAAAACTATTGTGTATAATTGTAGTGAGAATATTTGCACGCTATAAAACGCTGCCTGATGTTGAGTCGTGATAGACCACCCACTCCTTGTACGTGGTAGTGTCGGAGGATAACGTTGTGAAATTGTGACAAGGTGTTGTGGGTTGTGTCAAGTAAAGCATGATTAGGAACGACGCCGCAATGAAAATTGGTTTGGCACTTGTTGCAAGGATTCAAACCATAAATGGACGATTGAGATACGATTAGATGGACTAAGATGAAGTAGACTGTCTTCTGCTGTAGTGGAAAAATACCTACGGCTTAATTATCAAAAATTAATTATAAAAAATTAAATCATATGCATAAATCAAAACAAAAATAAGAAGTTAAAACATATTTCTAAATCGAAACATTTTAAAAAAATAAGATATTAAAACATATTCTTAAATCAAAAACATTTTCAAAAGGAAAATAAAATCAAGTCAATCACCTATCACCAATAAAGATAGAAGAGGGAGAATGTCTATGAGTCAAATACCCAAGGCTATAGGGTTCGAAAGCACAACCACAAGTAAAGTGGTCGGTAAATATCAATAGGTGTAGTCAACCACTTAATTTTGTGGAGATGGTTGGTTATTAAATAAAGACTAAACATTAAACTAATTAATATAAACATAAAAACAAATGCTATTTAATAAACATACCCCTTTTCTTATCCACCTCTTAACAAAAACTTATTTAACAAAGGCTAAACATTAAACTAATTAATATAAACATCAAAACAAATGCTATTTAATAAATATATCCTTTTTCTTATCCACCTCTTAACTAAAACTTATTTAAATCTTAATCAAGATGCATTTGAGCATAACAAGATACGACGACCATGAAATGAATCCCATATTCAATTAAGCTGTGGTTAAAAAAAAGATATGTTTATTAAATGTTATTGTTTTATGTTTATATTTATTAGTTTAATGTTTAGTTTTTGTTTAACAACGATCTATCTCTACAAAACTGAGTGGTTAGCTACACCTATCGATGTTCACCGGCCTACTTGTGGCTGTGCTAGTTACACTCAAAGTAATCTTGTTGATCCACTCAAAGAAATCCAAAATATAAGATAATATCTAAACACCTATCAATGTAATTAAAAAATACAATTAACAGAGAACCAGGAAGCAATCCAACTCAAATAAAACTCAAATAAATCATTCAAGACCCTCCGTCCACTTCCGCGTGGTAATTTGTCAAGGCAGGACAATCTAACACGGCTTCGTTCAATTCCGCGTAGATTTTGTTTTTTCTTTTACAAATCAGTCATCCAATGGCGTCGGTCCACTTCCGCGTGGTAGTTTGTCGAGGCAAGAGAATCCATCGGATTTCCGTCCACTTCCGCATAGATTTTGTATTTTTCCTTTGGTTTTCTCCGCACACAACATTCCAGTATCTCCGAGCACTGTTAAATACAATCCAATCCATTAACTCTTCGCACTGGTAAAGCCAAGACATTCCATTCTCTCTGCGCACTATACATTTTTTTCTCATCGCAATTAGTTACTCTCCCTCGCAACTCATTTGTTTGTTTGAGCTTAAAAAAAATGGCATCCCGCTCCCTGATCGGCATCGTGCTTCCTCTAGGTTGCTTTGTTATTGTGTGTTTCATTCTCCTTGAATTTGCCCCTAAAATTATCATAGATAAAGATGAAGCCCGCAGTGCTCCATCTTATAACGACTGCGCTGCTTCCATGTGTGGCAATTCGACCATCCGATATCCCTTCGGAAAATGTGGCCCTGTATCTACTCACTGCTTGGACGATCAGACCATTCAGATAACCTTTGGCCTTTCAGATAATTTCAGAGTAATTGGAAATATCACGGAATCGTCCTATGATACCCGAACCCTTCAAATCGTCCAAGATTCTTCGAGTGTATATCCGCCTACGGATTATTCCTACTTTGATGATCCCGAGTCTCATTATCCCGACCCGTATAGCGTCAAACTTTCTGAGGGATACATGTCGGGAACAATTCTTAACTGCACACAACAAAATCAGCAAATCAGCAAACTCCTCACGTGGCTCGATTGGGGAGAAACGGACCGCTACTGCTACTTTTATAATAGTTCAGTCTCATACTCTCAATTGTGTGATTCTTCCAACATTGGCTTCTGCGAAAGTTGCACTTCGTATGATGTAATCATTCCAAGGGATAAGAAATACAACATTAGTGTTGATAAGAACTTGAAACAACTCAACCAAAAAGGATTCCAAATTACATGGACTATACCCAAGTATTGTCCTTCATGTGAAGCCACTGGAGGAAGATGCTTATTCTCATTTGATGAGGATTACTGCGTTTGCCATCATATTGGTGTCTACCACAGTAATTGCTCCTCAGGTTAGGATCTATAAAACTCGTTTTATTGGCAATATTGTGTTGTTTCCCTATCTACGTTTCTTTATCTTACTCACCCGCTTCTGTTTCGTTTCCATGAAGGACATACTGTATATCCTAAACTATCTCTACGAGTTACGGCAGGTAAATTTCTTATCTTTAAGACCGATTCATTCCTTACTTTTACTTATCTTTTATTTTCTAATTTTTCAACCTTACTTGATCCAGATATATTTTTTGGATTATGTGCTCTCTTCAGCACAGTAGTGGTTTCTTGCATAGTGGTCCGTCGGAAAACTTGTTGTAATAGTACTGCGAATGTGGAGGAGCAGAGCACTGTAGCGTTGATGGACTACCTCCACTCTACACCTCCCTCTGTGGAGAATTTTTTGAATTATTATTCCTCACAAGTGCCCACCAGATACTCTTATGCTCAGATTATGATTTACACAAACAATTTGGCAGAAAAGCTTGGTAAAGGAGGTTTTGGAACAGTTTATAAAGGAAATCTCCCCAATGGACGTGGGATAGCTGTGAAGATTTTGGATGAATCCAAACAGAGTGAACAACAATTTATAGCGGAAGTGGCAACAGTGGGCACAACCTGTCATGTTAACCTGGTGCGCCTCTTAGGGTATTGTTCACAGGTATCCATAAGAGCTCTGGTGTATGAATACATGGTGAATGGTTCCCTTGAGAAGTATATTCATGGAAGCGAGGAGGACAAATTGGATTGGAAACAGTTGTATTCAATTGCACTTGGCACAGCTCGTGGTATTGCATACCTACACGACGAGTGCAGAAATCGCATCCTACATTTTGATATAAAGCCTCACAATGTTCTTCTCGATTCCAATTTCTTACCGAAAGTTGCAGATTTTGGTCTAGCCAGAATAACGGATAGAGAGGAGAGCCACATCTCTGTCGGTAATAGAGGAACACTAGGTTACGCTGCCCCAGAGATGTGGTCTAGGATGTATGGAACTGTCACTGATAGATCTGATGTTTATAGCTACGGTATGCTGGTTATGGAAATTGTGGGGCAAAGAAAGAACATGGATATTCACAACAGAGAGAGTACATCCAGCAAATTTTTCTATCCAGAGTGGGCTTTTAAACAGGTGGAAAAGGGAGAGTTTGGAAATTTAAGAAAAGAAAACATGTCTGAGGAAGAGCAAGATATAGCTAAAAAATTGTGTTTAGTAGGACTGTGGTGCATCCAGTTCAACGCATCTCGGCGTCCCTCAATGAACAAAGTTGTCCAGATGTTAGAAGGCGGCGCTGAGATTACCATTCCTCCATATCCATTTCCCGTTGATCCACCTCCTGTGCCGATCTCTGCTTCTGATCCATCTTCTTCAACTTATTCTTTGGAAGTTCAAATGATAAATCACACAGATACTCACATTGCTTAACTTACAGCATAGTATAGCAAAAAAACCAATTGATTACAGTCAACAACAGTTTATATGTATAGGTTATTGGCTTATTAATTTATCATGTTGAAGTAATAGTAGCCAGAGTGGCAATTGCTCCTTCACTAGCTTTAAACTATTGTGAAGCAATCACTCACATGTACTTGCAAGGTTTTGAACCCAGGTTTTTGGGTTAATATAATCTTTATCACCTACTTGTTTGTTGGTAGATTACATTCTCATTGGTTTTAATACTTGAAAATCTGATGCAAGCAAATACAAAATATGTGGAAATATGCTATCTTGGTTGGTCTTGTCATTCTATCTAAAAATGCAAAAATATATGGTTTTTATTTCTCTATAATCCCAATCATTCTATCTAAAAATGCAAAAATATATAGTTTTTTTTTCTTCATATTTGTTTGGTTGTAAGTTTTTAAGTTCGTAGAAAATTCGAGCCTCTTTTTATTTTTCCAAAACCCACCTAGTTCAACTCTGGATACATTTACATTTACCTTGATATTAATGCCATTTTCTATCACTTGCTAGAATTTTTATTGACAATGAAATTTGATCGTGGTATGGGTTGCAACTTAGTGAATCATGATAAACTTGTTTGGCAACGCGCTTCCTTTTAATTTTTGGTTCTACTTTTAACTTAAAAGGTTCAACGTGTTTGTTTTTAATGCATCAATTAAGTATATTTGTGTTTGTTGTCAATGTCTTTGATATTAAATTTACTCTTTCCTTCGTGTTTGTTGTCTATGTCTTTTAATATTAAATTTACTCTTTCCTTGATATGTTGGATTGATATATATTTATTGGAAGTTTAACTTTTAAGGTTTTTATGAATGAAATATTTCAATAATCAATCATAATCACCTAAACATTAACATACAATAAAAATTATAAAAATATTGCATAAAGATTTCCCAAATTTCACGTATAAAATCAAAAGTAACCAAATTTTTTTTTAACATTTATCTAAATTAGATTTTTGTTTGCAATCTCATGCTGTGAAAGAGTTATCAAAATATTGCATAAAGATTCCCAAATTTCATGTATAAAATCAAAAGTAACGAAAAAAATTTAAGCAACATTTATCTCAATTAGATTTTTGTTTGCAATCTCATGCTATGAAAGAAATTGTTAAAAGCAACCCTTGTCTAAATTAGATTTTTGTTTACAACTTCATGCTATGCTTTAATTTATCATTTTGTGAATTACTAACTTAAAGTCGTTTCTAATTCATAGTTTTTAGCTTAAAGTCGTTTCTAATTCATAGTTTTTAATGTTCTTAGATATGTACATGATTAACATCATAAAGGGTCACACTATTTTTAATTTATCATTTTGTGAATTACCAACTTAAAGTCGTTTTTAATTCATAGTTTTTAATGTTCTTAGATATGTACATGATTAACATCATAAAGGACCACAATATTTAGGTTGGGTAATTCAACATTTCTTATAGATAGGAAATATGTTCAAGCTGCAAAACTAAATCATGTGGATGTCTCTTTAATATATTGTAGGTTAAGATCTCTTCAGAGGGCCCATTCTTTTACATGGACTTCAAAATTCTAATTGATGTTTGCATTAGAATAGAGCATTGGACAAAACTTTTTTCCTTTTAATGTTTGTTAGTTTTTTTTTTAACAATCCTAGAGTTTGTAGATAAGGTTGATGGCTCAAAGCAAGGAGTGTATTTTGTTATTTCCATTGCTTAATTTAGTTATGTTATGTTACATAAATATTTAGATTACATAAAGATAATTATATATGAATTTGAAGGTTAATGAAATAATTTTATTCCTCTTTAAAATAAGTTATGAATCAAAGATGATAATATTTGGATTTAGCAATGTAAGGAAATAGTTTTAATTTTGTTTATGTAGAAGTATATTAAAAATGTATGATGCATTATAGTTATTAAATAATTACTATGTTTATTTTGAATATATAATTTAAATATTATATTTTACATAGATATAATTCAAGTGGAGGCTTCTATGTTTATTTTGAATATACAATTTAAATATTATCTTCTACATAGATATAATTTAAATGGAGACTTAGAAATATTGAAATGAGTAACTACAAAGATAAGTAATGAGATATTCCCCTCACTTAACCAAATTTTAATTGTCATGGACTATTTTAAATTTTGTACAAGTGCTTTCTAAACCTTTGCAATGTAAAAGACATGTGGCAAAGTATACATTTATATGGTGGGTATTGTTTGGGAAAGTGGTGGATAAAGATATAGATGTATAATATCACTAAGGTGTTAGTATGACAATATTATTATTTTTATTTTTGTTTACATTTAATTAATTTTTGTTAATTATTATAAATTCAATTTAACTAACTAACGAATGAGAATAATAATGAGAGAAACATAAAACTTAATTCAAAATATATCAATATTATATAAATTAAATTATATTTTTCATTATAAATTTGAATTTTTATTCATTGTATAATTAGAAGTTTATTGTAAAAAAAAACAATAGACTAGCTTAAATGGTTAAATATTTTAGGTTTTATACAAGTTGTTTTGGAGTCAAAATACATGGGTTGTTTTCCTCTACTATGAGCCTCACTCAATGTTCTTAGTGGGTAAAGCATTATACTCAATACCAACAAGTTTACATTATCACTTGTAAAAATGGCTTAGGATTTCTCCATAAGATTTTCCTTAGAAAAAAAAATATTTTTTTATTATCAAAAGCGAAACAATAAACAATAAAACATATATAAATAAACAAACAAATAAATTATAAAATTAAATATGCAATGAAAAAAGATATAAAAAATAAACAAGCTAACAAATAAAAGATGTAAAATATAAAAACGAAGAACCTATAAATTAAAGACATCCACTTGATATTGGATAGAGAAAGCAATTTGCAATAATTGAGAAAATATGGTCCAATAAATCATAGAAAGACAAAAGTCAACTTTGATAATATGTTAAAAGTACATTCCATATTATCATTTAGGTCATACAGTAAATATATTTATATATTTAAGAAATATCACAAATAAAAACTTAAAATTCTTATATATCATCACCTAATGTATATAATAAATATATTTTAATTTTTGAAAAAGATTACCATTGGAAAATAATGTTAGGCTTTATAGAAGTTATTATACTAAGATGTGAAAGAAACTCATTCCAAGCATACTTTAATTTGGTTATATATCTTCTAATTGTAATAGAGTTAATATCTTCATAAAGATAGAATACCTTACTTAATGGTTTAGTGAATACATATCAAGTTTTGATGAAGTAATTTGTCTAGATGCGTAGGTCAACAAATTAAATGGTTCTTTAAGTGATTCTTGAGATGATTCTCATATAAAACATATAAATATGAAAAATGTATAGACGTAATCAACCCTCTTATCATGAAAAAGAATGATTAAAAGAAGACCTTAAATAAGCGCTTGGGTGGGAGCATGGTTTCCTTTCCCAATCAATAGGGAATATTACATTGAATCCCCAAAGTAAAGTCACATATGTGACTTAAATAAAAAGAAGATTTTATCTTCTTTCATGGTATAGACATGGATATCCACTCGATATTGGATAAAGAAAGCAATTTGCAATAATTGAGAAAATATGGTTCAATAAATCAGAGAAAGACAAAAATCAATTTTGATAATATGTTAAAAGTACATTCCATATTATCATTTAGGTCGTATAATAAATATATTTATATATTTGAGAAAGATCACAAATAAAAACTTAAAAATCCTATATATCATCACCTAATGTATATAGTATTTATATATTTTAATTTTTGAAAAAGATTACCACTGGAAAATAATGTTAGGATTTATAGAAGTTATTAGACTAAGATGTGAAAGAAAATCATTCAAAGCATACTTTAATTTCGTTATATATCTTCTATGTAATAGAGCTAATATCTTCATAAAGATAGAATGCCTTACTTAATGGTTTAGTGAAGACATATCAAGTTTTGATGAAGTAATTTGTCTAGATGGGTAGGTCAACAAATTAAATGGTTCTTTAAGTGATTATTTGAGAAGTAAAAAAAATATTCTCATATAAAATATATGAATATGAAAAATGTATAGACATAATCAACCCTCTTATAATGAAAAATAATGATTAAAAGAAGACCTTAAATAAACTCTTGGGTGGGAGCATGGTTTCCTTTCAATCAATAGGGAATATTACATTGAATCCCCAAAGTAAAGTCACATATGTGCCTTAAATGAAAAAGAAGAGTTTATCTTCTTTCATGGTATATACATGCACATCCACTTGATATTGGATAGAAAAAGCAATTTGCAATAATTAAGAAAATATGGTCCAACAAATCAGAGAAAGACAAAAGTCAACTTTGATAATATGTTAAAAGTACATTCCATATTATCATTTAGGTCATATAGTAAATATATTTATATATTTGAGAAAGATCACAAATAAAAACTTAAAAATCCTATATATCATCACCTAATGTATATAGTAAATATATTTTAATTTTTGAAAAAGATTACCATTGGAAAAAATGTTAGGCTTTATAGAAGTTATTAGACTAAGATGTGAAAGAAACTCATTCAAAGCATACTTTATTTTTTCTATATATCTTCTAATTGTAATAGAGCTAATATCTTCATAAAGATAGAATGCTTTACTTAATGGTTTAGTGAAGACATATCAAGTTTTGATGAATTAATTTGTCTCTAGATGCGTAGGTAAGGGTAATTCTTAAAGTATTTCTGGGAACATGTTATTGTCCCTTTTGTTTATAATCTGGTTGACTCTTTGATCTTCAAATTAAAAGGACTGAAAGAGAAGTCGAAAGTTTGGGAGAAGAAGAAGAAGGAAAAGGATTATTTTGATCTCACTGTTATCAAAGGTCAGATTAATCAACTTTATAAGCTACATTTAGATGGTTATCTTTCAGAGGAGGATAAAGTGGAGCTTCAACAGTTGCAGACAAGGATGAATGAAATATTGAAGAATGAGGAGAGTATGTGGAGACTTAAGAGCCGGGCACTTTGGGTGGAACTTGGTGATAAAAATTCCAGGTTCTTTCATAATTTCACTCCCCATAGAAGGAATATTAATACAATTTGGGCTATAAAAGATAGTCAAGGCATGGAGATTAGTGAACCTAAGAAAATAGGTGATGCTGCTTTTAATTAAATTTCAAACTCATTTTGGGGATCCAAAGACCTCGAATATTTTGGCATAGTTGGAGGTCCTCAAATGCTATCCAACTTTTTTTTACGGCTGAGGAGGTGGTTTTGATTGACAGGCCTGCCATACTAGATGAAATTGAAGGTGTCTTGAAGGCTTTTAAGAAAGAAAAAATCCCTGGGCCGGATGGGTGGTAAGTTGAAATTTTCACAACCTTCTGGGACATTATGAAGATTGATTTACTAAATATGGTGGAGTACACTCATACTGGTGGCTGGATTGCGGGTGGCTTAAATGCGACTTTTCTTACTCTTATTCCAAAAACCAACAAGCCATCTACCTTTAATGATTTTACACCTATTGCTTTGTGCAATTTAGTCTACAAGATTATTTCAAAGATTATTGCTAATAGAATCAAGCCATTTCTTTCTAGATGGATGTCTCAACAGCAATTTGGTTTTCTTGAGGATAGACAGATTTTGGACGCGGTTTGTATCACGCAGGAGGTCCTTCATTCTGTTAATACAAAGAAGCAACAGTCCATTATTCTGAAAATTGATCTCATAAAAGCTTATGATCAGATTAACTGGGACTTTCTCAGGTTAGTTTTTTTGCAGATCGGTCTTCCTATTAGGGTTTACAATTGGATATTGGCTTGTGTTACTTCAACAAATTATTTGGTGCTTATAAATGGAAATCCTACCTCTTTTTTTAAGAGTCATAGAGGGCTAAGGTAAGGGCGCTCCCTCTCCCCTCTGCTTTTCCTCCTAGTCATCGAAGGGATAAGTTTAATGATTGGGAAAGCAAAGTCTGATGGATTGGTGAAAGGAGTTAAAATCACAAAGAACTTTTCTATTACATATCTATTGTTCATAGATGATGTCATTATGTTTGGTGCCGATATAGTGGAAGAATGGCGTGTCTATGCTAATATTTTTTCCCTCTTTTGTAAGGCATCAAGTATGCAAATCAGTCCTGCAAAATCAAATTTTATAAGCAATGTAGTGAACTCTCTTTTCCTTATTGAGAGTAGAATTTTCATGCCTTTTAATATTTCTAATCTAGATGATGGATTAAAATATCTAGGTTACTACATAAAACCAAATTGCTACAGATTACAGGACTGGAGGTGGCTATTATCCAAAATTGAGAAAAGAATTAACCTTTGGATGTACAAGTATTTATCGTTGGGGGGGTCGATTAATTCTCTTGAAAGCTATTCTGAGTAGTATTCCTATCTATTGGGCCTTGCTGTCTAAGATTCCTCAGTCCATTTTACACAAAATCAATAGTTTATTGTTCCATTTTTTGTGGTCCGAGAATACTGAGGGTGGTTAGTATCACCTTGCAAACTGGGAAGTGTTGTCATTACCAAAGAAATATGGAGTCTGGAATATTAAAAATACATATTGGTTCAATATGGCACTCCTGATGAAAAGTTGTTGGCAGGGTTTGTTTGGAAACCAGTTCTGGACAAAACTGTTGCATGAAAAATACTTCAAAATTGGTATTTACAGTTGGTTAAGAAATACTCCGGTTACTGCAAGGAATGCGTCCTTTATCTGGAATGGTTTTCTGAAAATTCTTCCATGGATTAGTTCTCAGCTGGCATGGAGGGTGTGAAGAACCTGTAATAATTAATTAATGAAAACACACAAAATAGCAAAATAACATAACTCAGAATCACTTTTATATTGATCGCAGGCCAATTCGAGGGGGCAACCTCCTTTGAGAAAGCTCAATATAAATAACTTCACAGTACCTTCATTGGTCTCAACACAAACTCATATACTAAGTCTAGGCGTCAATACCATGGGTCAATACCATGTGTCAATACAAACTATGGGCCAATACAAAATATGGATCAACAATTACTACAGGACGACTTACAAAGCATATGCGTCCAACAACAATAATACAAATTATGGATCAACAAATACTACGGGATGACTTACAAAGCATATGCATCCAACAACAATATACTAACAAAGTAAATAGAAGGGTTGACATGGGTTCCTAACAGAGGGTTGGGGATGGGAAAGATTTTTGTGTGGGCATCGATCCTGCTGTGGGATTGAATGAGAATTATCAACTTTCTCAGGGATTAAAGATATTTTTTGCAAATATTGGTTTATTTACATTAAATCAATTCAGGAAATCCAGACATATGTTCCCGGACACAAGTTACTGGTTTACTGCTTTAGATCTGGGATTATTCGGTGCTTGGAAAGCGGAGTAGCAGGTTTATGTCTAGAATCTTAACTTTGGATGAATCTGTCTATCAAATAATAATGATTTGCTAGTTTGGGAAAAAAACAAAGGTAATGGACAAGTTACTGCTGGTGATGCTTATATGGCATTAGTTGAATACTTTACAGATGTGCAGAGTAAGTGATGGTTTCTGGCGTTATGGAAGTGGAATATACCACTAAAAATCAGATGCTTTTGTGGCTTGTATTTAAAAATAAAATATTGACATGGGAGAACCTCATTCGACGAGGAAAATATGGGCCAAACATGTGTGTTCTGTGCAGAAATTCTGAGGAAAATACAAGTCATTTATTTCTAGAATGTGAATTTTTCAAAGCAGTTTGGGTTATGATATGCGTGGAGTTGAAGATAAAGGAGGATTGGCCAGATTCTGATTTTGAGAATGCATACTTTACTTGGAAACAAAAGCACAGGACGTTAGCCCATATGCCTGGTATACTTGCATGGATCTTGTGGAAGGTACGTAATGGAGCTATATTCCAAGATCATAAACCTTCTTTGAATTGGAGTGTTTTATCTTTCTAGAATATTTTTAGAATTTATCCACAAAGTTCTATGAGGTATCAGAATTGCAGAAGAGTTTGTCCTGTTAATACAAATGATTTGGATAAAGTGGTGGACTTCTTCGATGGGGCATCTACTTCACATAAGTGTGGGGCTAGTTTTTATCTCAGATGTGGATCGAATCTAATTCTAAAATTCAGATTATCATGTGGATTGGGGACAAATACTAAATCATTTGTTGGGTCTATGGGGTATTCTTAAAGTGGCAATTTTATGTGGTTTGGATACTTTACATATTTTCGGAGACTCTCAAGTTGTCATCAATTAGGACAACAAGAAGGTTAACCTTAAAAGTATTTCTCTCCAACAATGGTGTCACAGGATATCTGTCTTACTCAATTGCTTTCAGACTCTCTCTATCAAGCACACATATCGAGAGAATAATGATGTTGCAGATACACTTTCAAAGGCTGTCATTGATGGTGATCCAGGTATACTATTCTGGGAAGAGTGGGTGGAGGATGTGCTCACATATTATGGTTCTTATACTTCTTTTTTCACTGAAATATACTAGTCTTTTGTTGCTGATCTTATAGATCATGATTACTGTCTTCTTGTAATTGATTTACTGGGTTTTGCTTAGTAAGGGAGTGTGCAATTTTTGCACATGGGGGTCAACTTTGCAAAACCATCGACCGAGGACTTATGGCTAGCTTTCCCAGCTGGAAACTTCCTAGACACACTTGTAGGACTCCCCGGAACCCGTTTTTGTTGCACGGTTGGAATTCTATGGCCCCGGTAGTTATCCAACAGGTGTCCCTAAAGGTCTTTTCGATGTGAGATGGAACGAGCCATAGAATGATGACCGTGGATCGGATGGACAAACTATCGAATCCATTGGATTCAGGACATCGGGATAGTGCTAGGGGTGCCCCTCTCCTCTTGTCCCATGGCCCTGGTGTCATCTTCTAGGTCCATTTAGGAAACTATGGTTTTGCTTAGTAAGGGAGTGTGCAATTTTTGCACATGGGGGTCAACCTTGAAAAATCATCAACTGGGGACTTATGGCTAGTGTTACCAGCTGGAACCTTCCTAGACACACTTGCAAGACTCCCCGAAACCCGGGTTTTTTGCACGGTTGGAATTATATGGCCCCGATAGGTATCCAACAGGTGTCCTTGAAGGCCTTTTGGATGCGAGATGGAACAAGCCATAGAATGATAACCATGGCTCGGATCGAAAAACTGTTGACTTCATTGGATTTAGGACATCATAATAGTGCTAGGGGTGCCCCTCCCCTCCGGTCCCATGGCCTTGGTGTCATCTTGTAGGTCGATTTTGGAAACTAGGGTTTTGCTCAGTAAGGGAGTGTGCAATTTTTGCACATGGGGGTCAACTTTGCAAAATCATCGACCGGGGACTTATGGCTAGTGTTCCCAGCTGGAATCTTCCTAGACACACTTGAATGACTTCCAAATACGCAATTTTGTTCCACGGTTGGAATTCTATGCCCCCGGTAGGTATCCAGTAGGTGTCCCTGAACACCTTTGGATGCGAGATGGAATGAGCCATAGAATGACGACCGTGGCTCGAATTGACAAACCATTGACTCTGTTGGATTCAGAACATTGTGGTAGTTCTATGGGTGCCCCTCTCCTTTGGTCCCATGGCCCAGGTGTCATCTTCTAGGTCCATTTAGGAAACTAGGGTTTTGCTCAGTAAGGGAGCGTGCAATTTTTGCACATGGGGGTCAAATTTGCAAAATCATCAACCAGGCACTTATGGCTAGCATTCCCAACTTGAACCTTCCAAGACACACTTGCATGAATTCCCAGAACCTGGATTTGTTGCACGGTTGGAATTCTATGCCCCCGGTAGGTATCTAGTAGGTGTCCCTGAAGGCCTTTTGGATGTGAGATGGAACGAGCCATAGAATGATGACCGTGGCTCGGATCAACAAACTGTCGACTCCAATGGATTCAGGACATCGGGATAGTGCTAGGGGTTCCCCTCTCCTCTGGTCCCATGGCCCAGGTGTCATCTTCTAGGTCCATTTATGAAACTAGGGTTTTGCTCAGTAAGGGTGTGTGCGATTTTTGCACATGGGGGTAAACTTTGCAAAATCATCGATTGAGGACTTATGGCTAGCGTTCCCAGCTGGAACCTTCCTAAACCCACTTGCATGAATTCCCGGAACCCATTTTTTTTGCGTGGTTGGAATTCTATGCCCTTAGTAGGTATCCAACAGGTGTCCCTGAAGGCCTTTTAGATGCTAGATGGAACGAGCCATAGAATGACGGCCATGGCTCAGATTGACAAACCGTTGACTCCATTGGATTCAGGACATCGAGGTAGTGCTAGGGGTGTCCATCTCCTCCGGTCCCATGGCCCAGGTGTCATCTTCTAGGTCCATTTAGGAAACTAGGGTTTTGCTCAGTATTTCTCCAGAATTTTTATTGTTTGGCTATTAATATAATTTATGCGGATTATATGTAGTTATTATTATCATTACTGATGTATTGCGCAGTATGGCTAAGATTGTAACTAGTTTTGGGGGGGTTTTGAAGCTAGATTGGACTTGATGTAACTTTCACATTTTCTTTTATTCACAATAATAGCAAGAAAATGGTATTTTTTTTCTCTTGAAAAAATATATATTTATTTTAAATTTTTAATAAAACCAATTTATTTTTTTTTGAAATATTAAACTTAATTCTTTTTCAATCTCTCAAATTAAATATTTTTTTAAATCAAATATAATTTTTTAAATCAAAATCTAGATCCTTATATGATCAAGAAAAAATTATCATGAATGCTACAAGTGTTATTTTAGAGATAAGTATTACAAACTCCTCATTGACTTTGAATGATTACCATGAATTGATGATGTAATTATAGAGATAAGTATTATCTTAAGAGATTAGTATTACAAGCTCTTCATTGACTTTAACTATATATAAAGAGAGATTAATATTACAAGATTCTCATTGATTTTGACTATTTATAAAATACTAGATGATCTAAATATAGATAAATGTTACAATTCCTCATTGATTTGGAATATTATTTATGATTATAATTTTATATATAATTGCGTAGTTGTTTCAAAGACATAAAAAGTCGTGTTGAAGCGTGTTAAGAAGAAGAAAATCCATGCTTAAAAGTGAATAAATTATTGTAATATAGTGATCACAGTATCTGAAGATTCATATTGCAGAACTAACTCATGTTGGTATCACGATGTGTCCTGATAATGATGAATTAGAATGGTATTTTCGAAATTCTGTGGGTGCGATTAAAACTTGGCATGCTTATTGGTCTATTGCCGACCACTTACCCTACACATTAGTGGTGGCACAATTTTGTTTGGTAATGGGAGGTTCCATTACTAAATCCAATGTTTCTTGTGGATGGCTCTTCACAATAAACAAAGAGGCTAAATGGTCTAGACTCCAATGAGCATGATGGCGACAATGGTGACAATGAGCACAATGATGACGATGGTGATAATGGCCATGAGGATAGATATGGTGATGGTGATAATGAGAAAAAGTGCATTAGGTTGATGGTGGATGACGGATGATTGATGGGGACGAGGATGGTGGTACCACGAGAAAGAGGATGACGAGGCTTGATGGTAATTGTGGTAGTGTGCATGGTGTTGGTGACAATGTTGTCATGATAGTGGAGTTCAACATTAAGTTGGTAACCCTAGAGCTTGGAGCCTATCCTGGAAACACGAGAGCCTATCCTAAAAACCCTAGTTGGTAGCGTAAACTCTAGCTTGTATTCTAATTACAATGAAACCCTATTATGTAGCCTAATCCCTTGCCTAAATTATAATACATATAAAAAGTAAATCATTTTAATTGTACATATATATTCATGTGCATACATTTGAATCCAAATCATTATACACATATGTAGAAGAAAACTCGAACAAAACTAT
Source organism: Larix kaempferi (assembly GCA_027924585.1). Lineage (NCBI taxonomy): Eukaryota > Viridiplantae > Streptophyta > Pinopsida > Pinales > Pinaceae > Larix > Larix kaempferi. The sequence continues at coordinate 6,235,857 of BSBM01000444.1, forward strand.
ATATAAATCCAGGAGAGTGGAACATTTGAATCCAGATCATTATACACATATGTAGAACAAAACTCGAACAAATATATAAATTTTTAGGCAAATAGTGGAACATGGTTCCTAATGTACATACGATGGAAACCTGTGCCCTATACAAAATTTGACAACTCGTGTCGTAGATCCAAAATACATGACAACTCATGCCCTATACAAAATCCGACAACTCTTGTCATAGATCCAAAATACATGGCAACCTGTGCCGTAGATACAAAGTACATGGAAACTAGTGCCCAAAGGTGCGACATCGTGGCTAATGTACATAACATGGTGTGTCAAGCATTGTGACCACCCTGGTCACTCCCAGGCGCATCTCCAAAATCGATATTCCTCTTCTTGGAGCTACTGGAATCTCGGGTCTTCTTCCATCTAGGAGTAGACCGTCTCTCCATGCTCTGAAATAAATGGCATAAGATACCATCATTTTCAAGCATTTGTAACATTTACCACATTTATAAAATGAATGTACAATTCAAATCTTAAATAACTCACCGCTGATGCGAGTGGGAGACAAGAGGCTGGTGTCCTAGATCTGCTGAGCCTCTCATCAATTCCACCCTACAACATTTACGACAATCATTTCATTGAAAAATAATAATTGCTTAAATTAATTTTGGTTAATGCATCAAAACATTTTCATAAATTAAGTTGATTCTCACTGTGAACACATCCGACAATGGACATGGTTGGGCTTCTGGGCTAGCAGGTGGAGCAGTTGGATGGACGACTTGCTTTGATGCAGTCATGGGGGGGGGGGCGCAGATGAAGATGTAGCAACTATCGGTGCAACCACTGTAGATACATGGGAAGATAATGGAATAGTAGTTGCCACAATAGTAGCGGGAACTAGAGATGATATGGTGGAAGAAGACATGGTGGTATGGGGTGGAGGAGGATGTCGTGGACAATGAACCCCTACCGGTTGTACAATAGGGGGTATCGAACCAAAAGGGATAGGGGGGATGTTGAGGTATGGTGAATGGGAGGGCGGTCCTGGATAGAGGGAGGAGGATGGATAGAAGGGAGGTTGTGGACGAAGGGGGGAAGCTGGATGGAAGGGGGGGCGTGGACGGATGGGGAAGGATGGATAGACAGGGGGGTGTGGATGAATGGGGGAGGATGTATAGATGGGTGGGTGTGGACGAATGGGGGAGGATGGACAGAGGGGGGAGTATGGACGGAGAGGGGAGGGAAGATGGAAGGGAAGGGGTGGACGGAGGGAGGGGGTGAATGGAGGGAGGGGTATGGATGGAAGCAACGGGGGCGACTCATGGGAGAGGGTGGAAACATGGGACTAAAGTGGCCTGCAGCTGTTGGCGCCCCCTGCATACAAATTTGTAATATCATAGTTTTCTAAACAAAAATCAAATTAAACCATAGTATGTCGTAACATTTCAAATTAAAAGTGTGCTTTTAACTACACATTGTACTTGTGTATGATGGTGATCTGTCGACCCCTGGAGGATATGGTTGATCATCGTATTCCGTGCATACCTATGGACACCAGAACGCATGCACGTTTTAAACATATTAAACAAGTTATTATTCAGTCAATCAAAATATTAAAAAATATTGTACGAACTATCATCATGTATGTCATAAATATAAATACATAAAAATAGAAATGCCATAAGTAAAAACAATATTGTGTGGGGTACTGAAAATACCTTCGTTTGAGGTGCTGCAATTTCAGTTGCAGCTGCCATTGCTGCATCCAGTTTGGGAGATGTTGTGTTCTCCCATGACGACATCTCAGCTCTAAATAGCTGTACATTGAAGTAATAGTTTAAGTCAAGCACAAATACTTTAAAATTACTTTACCAATGATCAAGTGATGATTGAAAACACATTAAAAAAAGTGCTAACCTGCTCCGTATAGCAGCCCTCGATCAAGCCAGGGAAAGTGTGCCCACAATGGGGACAAAGATGTGGCATTGTTCGCGTCGAACTAGAAGGCCCAACATGGCTACCACCAGTGACAGGTCTATCCTGACTCTGTCCTGAAGGAACTTCACCTGCGTCTCTATCAGGGTCAACCTGTCTCTCTATTGTAGTAGCTGCTACAAAGGCAATGTGTCTAAGCAGTCCCCATGAAACACTCCTCATCGCTCCCTCGATCTGATCAAGTTTGTGGGGTAACTGAGGTGGCTGGGGAGAGGGGTTGGACTTGTGCCTAGGAGTAGGTGGCCCTCTCAGTGGGTTCCTCCTAGCAATAGGTAGATCTTGGGGAGAGCCACACCCAACACCCTGGAACTTGGTTATGTCAAAATAGTTGACATGTGAACTGGGCACAAAATCAACCCACATTTTCCAAAGGAAGTACCATGGAACCTCCCTATTATTGCAGGGAGGTTTATCATAAACCATGAACCACCTATGCATCCAACTGTCCCTCCATGGTTGGAAATGACACCAATCCATGCAGACACGTGGCTTTCTAATCTCCGATGGTTGTTGTGTTCTTGGATTGGTGAACATACTGTACAAATGGGACTTTGTAATATTGAAATATTTTATTTCCTCCTTGGAAATGCTCGTGGAATAGTAGTCCCACATCCTAGCTCTATATTCAGTCATGTCAGTTAATTGGCGATGTGCATGGATGAGGGAGTCAATTGAGCTCTCAATTGAGGTGGAAAGGGACACTTGAGATGGTTCCCCTGTATTTCTTAGATCTCGAGTGTGCACTCTCATTTCATTTACATAATGGTTCAAGTCATCTTGGTCAAAATTTGGTTGGGGGTTTTGATTTTCTTATGCATTTGGATTTTGTTGAGGGTTTTCATTAGTTCCAAGAAATTAGTGTTTTCTTGTGTACCACTAGACTCCATGTTAACATTTTGTTAATTCATTGTGTGGGTTTACACTCTGCAATTGACAATTTCTCTATAATTTTAATAATTTGGGAATTATTCCAAATTTAATAAACAAAAACCAATGAATAAAATGAATAAAATGACAAAAACAATGAATAAAATGACAAAAAAAATGGAATTTACCTATCCAATTAATTTGTTGATGAGTTGGTGGATGGATTTAGATAATTTTGGAGTGGAAATGGTGGGTTTAGTGGCTTGTAACGACGCGCACGTGGAGAGTGAGTCGCGCTCGGCTGCAAAGGGTAGAATAACAAAGAGTCTACCCTGTTTTTTTTTAGTTTTAACAGGAGCGCGTGCGCGCATTTGAACGCGTAAGCGCAAAAAACGTGCACACGTGCCTCAGTTCGGTACCAAACCTAGCAGCGCGTGCGCGATGCCTTAGGTGCGTGCGCGCAATTGTTTTTTCCTTGCTAGCACGACCCCCTTGCAACACTTTTGGGGAGCAACTTTGTGCGCCCGCCCTAAAAAAATAAAAAATTTGTTATCGATGTAGTTTTTTTTCATGCAACCTAACTCTATTACCTCAAACTTTAATATGCTCAAACCAATCCAGTATATTCAGTATATATACATACTATGCATATTAACATATATATGATATAACATTCAAGTTAAAAAGATATTTATTATTAATGAATAATTTAGTATGTAAAAATATTTATCATTATATTACAAAATTTATTTTATATAAAATTTACTATAGTATGTATAAATAAGTAAAGCTTTCTAATCAATTCTATTTAAAAATCATAATTTTTTTATTTCTTTAAATTTTATATCACATCTATAAAATATTTTATAAATAACATCATGAAGGTATATATTATGTATAAATGATTATGTTATAAAACATTAACATTTTTATATATAAGTTTTATGGTAATAAATTACATTTATAATTAAAATAAATAATAAATTAAATAATACCAAGTATATATAAATTTAACTTTACATAATTAAACTATCATAGACTTATTTTAAAATATAGATATGGGTTAAGATCGGTTTAACCTATTATTTAATTTCAATAAATTTTACATTTTCACATTGTCCTTGAGTTTTAGTTTTAATTAATTGGAATATAGATATATTTGGTTTTGAAGTTTTGGTCAGAGCTTAATATGTAAATTGTGAGTTAAGATTGATCTATACTGGTTTAGTATTTAATTATTTCATATGTGCTCAAACCCTTCATATCTAAATCATGGTTTAATGATGGCACAACTCCCATATCACATAGCAAAAGTATCATTATTATTTTTAGTTTAATTAATTAGAATATATATTGTGTTGGTTCTCAAGTTTAAGCCAATACAACATTGTAAAAAAGTTATTTACTTAATATTTTAATATTTTATTGGGGAGGTAGGTGTAAGAGGATCCTCTTGGATCATGGAGGAAATGCAATAATAACCTTTGAATGGGACTTAGAGAAAGCCACCAAGAACTAATGTGGGCATTATGCAATCCATCAAGGACTTCAAAACATTGTCTCTCTTGGAATCCAATCGATTTTCATTATTAGGGACTCCCTCTTAATCACCTCTCAAGCTAGGAAAAGAAAGGATCTCAAAGGCAAAATAGAGCGAAGGCTAAAAATCGTATCAACAAGATCCTCAACAAAATTCTCGATGCTCAACTTTTTCATGTGCGACAATAAAATAATAAAGAAGCATATCAACTCAAAGATAATGTGTCTCTCTTGGTAAAAGGGGGCATGATTAAAAATGGGGTCCAAAAAATCATGTTGGCTCCCCTAATGTCACATAACTAAATATTTATGGCTCCTCTAATGTCACAACCCCAAATTTTACGGAGGAGTATGTGTTTAATCTGGCCTCACCTTCAATGAACAAGGTCCCATCTCCAATAAATGCATATAATCGTTGTTTTATGTCATCAACTCAAGCCTTAATGCAACAACTGCTATTGCGTGTGGAGGATCCTATGGGTAGCATAACCATGAGGACATTGAGAGACTCCTTGTTTTATGTTCCTTCATGTTCATGTTTTTCCATTGCATTTGTTATTTTCAAGCTCAGATTTGTGGGGAGGAAGTCTAGTGTGTATTGTTATTTGGGGATGGTGTTATAGGTTCCAGAGGAGGTTGACGCCTTTCCTTATGCCAAGGGGGAGTGGATCTTGGCTGCATATTTTGCTGGGCACATGGAGGATATCCTACATGAGTAAATTTGGGGACCTACAAATACGGGGATTTGTCTTTCTCTAATTTGGAAATTTTGGGACTCTAGAACTCTAGCGGGTGTGGTTTGCCTATCATCAACAATGAAGCTTGCGGTGGTCCTAGAGGAAAAATTGCAAGAGATTTTAGAGGAAATAAGAGGCATTCAAGAAGATATACAAGACAACCAAAGTAATTTGTGTTGGATAAATTTGCAGCTTGAGGGATTGTTAGAAGTTGTTCGCCACATCACAATGCGTACATCCTAGTTGCACACCCTACTGGATGACACTGAAGGAAATGTTAGAGTTTATGGAGCACAAGTCAATACAATCATGAGAGAAAATTTGGGGTCTAAAATGGGTCTCCTAAGGAAAATAAAAAAATAAAAAAATATATTTATGAATTTTGGAGGAAGAGAGAAAAACCTATTTTTTTTCTTCATATTTTTAACATATCTCCCTGTGGCTTTATTCAAACTTAAAGCAAGAGCACTCGTTGGATGCGAAAAAAAAAATATCAAATGAGTCCAACCAGTACATAAATTCCACATCAAATGAGTACCCACACTACATACTTTTGATGGACCCCACCCCACAAAAAATGAGAAATACATTAAAAAAATGTATTACTAAAAACTTGTTTTTTGTGTATTTCTCGTTTTTCGTGATGTGGGATCTACAAAAGTATGCGGTGTGGGTACTTGTTGGAGATGGAATTTAATTATGTATTCAATAGGTACCCCCGCTTGAAATTTGAGTAAAACCACATGGAGATATGTTGAAAATATAAAGAAAAAAAAAGTTTTTTTTATGGAAAATATGCCAAGTCAACCATTATGGATGACACTTTTTCTTGAAATTTTATTGGTTCTTGAATTGCAACTCATCAAGAAATTATGTTTGGGTCTTTTTCTTATGAGGCCCATTTTAGACTCCAAATTTGCTCTAATGTATGGTTACTATGGACTGCCATGAGGAGCTCTTGATAGCAAAACAATCCAAAATTATTGATTACTCTGGAAGCAGGGGAAATGATGACACTACATTTCACCAACCCACTCATGCAGAAGTGAACATCTCAAGCTCAAAAGAGCATGCTGAAGATAACAAAGAAGATCATGTCATGCATAGTGGTCATGGTTCTACTTAATTTTAGTTGTTTATGAACATTTTTTGTCAACTACCATTAGGTTAGTATGTTAAATTTTACAATAGAGTGCTCCCGCTTGAAATTTATGACAAATATGCCAAGTCAATCATTATGGTTGACACTTTTTATTGAAATTCTATTGGTTCTTAAATTCCAACTCATCAAGATATTGTGGTTGCCTATTTTTCTTATAAGACCCATTTTACACCCCAAATTTTATCTAATCTATGGTTACTTTTGAGAACCATGAGGAGTTCTTGATAGCAAAACAATCGAGAATTACTAATTACATTGGAAGAAGGGGAAATGATGACACCACATTTCACCAACCCACTCATGCATAAGTGAACACCTCAAGCTCAAAAGAGCATGTTGAAGATAACAAAGAAGATCTGGTCATGGACAATGGTCACGGTTCTACTTAATTTTAGTTGTTTATGAACTTTTTTTTGACAAGTGTTGTTAAGCCAATATGTTAAATTTTACAATAATATAGTTGTAGGCATATGCGAATAGTTATAAGACTTTGGATGAATGCATATGGGTTGGAAAGTATCTCCATAAACTTTAAGAAACTCATTTTAAACTGCTACAATGTAATGTTCTGTGGCTGATCTTCTTCATTTATTTATAATGCCAGTATATATATATATATATTATAAAGTGTGACAACTTCACTTTAACATTTTAAAATATGATCCATTATAAAAAATTATTTATGTAATATTTTATCATTTTATTAAAATACCAATTGAACACTCTAAAATGTGTGTATATATATAGACTGAAATTAAGCACCACAGGGACTCCCCCTCGAGGAGTGTGTCCGTGCAGGCAGCACCGTCGTTATTTTTTTTATCAAAATTAACAATCTTAAAATATCCAATCTACAAACGCTCATTGCCTTCATATATTTCATTTTTTTTCAATAAATCATTGAATAACCTGAATTATGTTTTTTCCATAAGTTATCGGAATCAGCTTAACTTAATTTTCAACAAAGTAATAATAAGACACTTATTTCAATACCATAAAATTAGATTTGATATAAAAATATGTCTATTTTAAAATCGGCGTTAGATTCATATATAAATACTGCAAGTTTAAAGAGTATATAGGAAATACATGACAAGAAAATACAAAGCCACGGAGAACGACTTTACACAACGAATACATATAACCATTTTGGAAGCATGCGAATGATAAGAGACGTCACTCTCACTCCAATATTCTTAGTCAATAGATAAGTGGCTTAGCTTGATTTGTCTTTTCCAATGATTTAGGGATATGCATACATTCTCATGGTTGATTTCTCTCTTCGAATGATAAGAGACGTCACTCTCACTCCAATATTCTTAGTCAATGGATAAGTGGCTTAGCTTGATTTGTCTTTTCCAATGATTTGGGGATATGCATACATTCTGAGTCTCACTCTACCTCACAAAGATGGAGGATTGAATTGACTTGATTGGTCTCTTTTAGTATACTTTGTAGGATTCACTTGACTTATTTTTTTCTTAATATATTTTGATTTTAGAGATATGTTTTGCATCTTTGAATAAACACTCTCAATCCTCTACCCTAAGTCAATTGATAAATGATTAGGATTGGTTTGATTTCTTTTTCAATATGTTTTGATTTAGGGAAATGTCTTGTATCTTTGAACAATAATCATTCTCACTCCTCAACCCTACTAACACAAATGGATAATTTATTTGGCTTGATTTATCCTTTTCAATATGCTTTAGTTTAGGGATATCTTTTGCATCTTTTAATATGTTTTACTTTAGGGATATATTTTGCATCTTTTAATAATAGACATTCTCATTCCATTTACGTGGATAGATGATTTGCTTGTCTTGATTGGTCTCTTCCAATATGATTTGATTTAGGTATATGCCATTCATCTTTGAATAATAGGCAATCTTATTTGTCTATCCTAGTTAATGGATCATTTACTTGGCGTGATTTATTTATTTCAAAATGCGTTGATTTAATGACATGTATTGCATTTTGGAATAACAGATATTATCACTCATTTACCTTAGGAAGATGGATCAAAAACTTAACTTTAATCATCTCTTCCAATATGCTTTGATTTAGGGATATGTCTTGCATCTCTGAGTAATTGACATTATCACTTCTCTACCATACATGAATGGATGATTGACTTGGCTTGATTTGTCTCTTTCAATATGCTTTGATTTAGGGAAATGTCTTCAATTTTTGAATAGTAATCATCTCACTCCTCAACCCTAGTAACACAAATGGATAATTTATTTTGCTTGATTTATCCTTTTCAATATGCTTTACTTTAAGAATATCTTTTGCATCTTTTAATATGTTTTATTTTAGGGATATCTTTTACATTTTTTAATAATAGACATTCTCATTCCATTTACATGGATGGATGACTGGCTTGGATTGATTGGTCTCTTTCAATATGCTTTGATTTAGGGATATGCCATTCTTTTTTGAATAATAGGCAATCTTATTTGTCTAGCCTAGTTAATGGATCATTTACTTGGCGTGATTTATTTCTTTCAAAATGCGTCGATTTAATGACATGTATTGCATTTTGGAATAACAAATATTATCACTCCTTTACCTTAGGAAGACTGATAAAAAACTTAACTTTATTCATCTCTTCCAATATGCTTTGATTTAGGGATATGTCTTACATCTCTAAGTAATTGGCATTATCACTCCTCTACCATACATGAATGGATGATTGACTTGGCTTGATTTGTCTCTTTCAATATGCTTTGATTGCGGGATAAGTCTTGCATATTTGAATAATAGTGATTCTCACTCTTATATATCCTAAGTCGATGGATCACTAGGAGAAAAAGAGATGGGATACTCTGATGAGTCAAAATCCTATAGACTATTTGATCCTTTAAACAATGGATCATCTTAAGGAGAAATGTGATCTTTGATCAGAATATTTCATATAATAAGTTGTTGAATTCCTCCTTTGGTCTGTTGCACAATGATCCATTATATTGTCTTGAAGAATCTAGATTGACTTTACCCTTGTACGTAATTTTTACTGGACCGATGAGTTATACTCCTAAGTCGAATGGTAGTTGGTCTACTGTGACTACAAACGTCAATGCCCTAACTCACTTTACTAAAGATCACTGACCTGAATCACCACCAAATTTTTTTACCTCGATGGGTTGCTAAGACAATTGAATTTGTTGCATAACATTCTACCCAACACTAGCACGTATCCTATTTGATTAGTCAAAATGCAAAAAGATGCTTTCTTTGTAAAAAGATCCCTTTTTTTATTGGTTGAAATTCTCCACATGGTTAAGGAAATAATATCTTTTATTGTGAAGTCGGTGAGTCAGTCAAAAGTATGTGGCCATAAAAGTTATAATGGGCACCATTTCCCGGCAAATCTGGACATTGTTCGGCAAATAGAATAGTTAACGTAGCTTGAACCTGAGTTAGGAATCTACGAAGGTGGGTGTAAAGAGTCTTGAAACTCTAAATCACATTCAATAACCAGTGTGAAACCTGGAAGTAAAATATTTTTTAATTTCTAAGTATTTAAGAAAACAATGGTGCAATTATGTGATAGGAGTGGTGGAGCAGCGATTCCTAAGCATGATCTGACTGGTAATAAACTGATCAACTTGTCCTAAATCGAAATTAGTTGAGCATTCACACCCGATGACCCATTTGGAACCGAAAAATAATCTAGGGAAGAAATTAAACCGATAATGATTTTTTCATTTGCCGAAAAATAATCGAGGGAAGAAATAAATAATTAAAAAAAAAAAATGGAAGAATTAATATTGGGAATGTTTTTTGAAAATCATTTTATTTGGTGGTGATATTTGTTATGGTATTGTATCCGTCCTTACCTTTGGCCATCAAGATGACTAACAACAAAGGCAATTCCTGGAAATTCATCGAAGCAAAAAATTCTTTAGAAAGCTTCATTGGGTTGCAGGTATGTCCTGCAGGCTAGAAAATTCATCTGAATTCTGAATTTAACACTGATTATATAAAATGATTGGTTGACTTTCTAATTTATGGAAATGATTTTTTAATTTATGGAAATGATGTTTTTATGAAATGCAATGACAATGGTCAATTGTGTAAAACATCCACATGCAAGCCGATTCTTTCAAAAATTCTTCATTCCTCAGTGGAAAGAATTTTTTTATCCCAAGTCTACTTGAGACCTGTTTTCAGCACTAGCGAGCATTTTTTCTAAAAGGTGCAAAACAGGCCAAATTTTTGTTTTGGGAGGAAAATATATCCATTACCATAGATTCTTTTTCCAAAAGGAGTCAATGGCCAAGTGAATAAATCATCCACCTACAAACTTATGCTCCCATAAATTTTTTATCCCTCACAGGTGAGAAATGGTGGGCACTTACCCATACCCTCAAAATATTCTAAGACGTCAACCACAGGAAATGGCAGGCATTTTACTGAGGTCACTCAACCATTTTTACTAGTAATTTTATACTTAGACAATTTTTGCATTTTCCTAGACTCGAGCAATCTGTCTGAAACACTATTTTGGCAGACCCATAACTTCCTTTTTAGACACTCTCAAGACAATCTGAGACCCTTGATAGGTATCAAAATCAACAGGCTACATCCTGACACTATGGGAAGGAATTTTTTTTAACCTATGAATTATGGCGGGCATTTTCCTGAGGCCACTTGGGCAGTTTTATTACCACTAGTGCAAAAACAACCTGAAGCCCTGTATCGGCAGGCCTTTAAATTTGTCATCAAACACACTATTTGAGAACTGAGCCCATGGTAAGATAGCCTCTTCAACAAGATATGGCATGATAGTTTTAGATCATTTTTATCATTCTACTATGGGGTAGGGTGGGCAATTTTCGAAAGCCACTTGGACCAATTTTCCAACACTTAGCCATTTTTCAGAATTTGGACCTCTTTTGTTTCTTTTGTTCTTAATATGCAAAAAAAAAAATTTCATACTTTGGCATGTTGATTTCTTGCACATGTGACTATCAGGATGAAAACTGAAACCATTACTAGATAGGTACTTCAACAAGGAACAAGTTCATGTCAACTGATAAATTTATCCCCACAAGAACGGTTCCTGGCAGGCATTTTCAAATATCCCCTTAACCTTTTGATTTTAACACTTAGCCAAATTTCACTTGTTCTTAATATGCAAAACAAGTTTTTTCTCACTTTGGCAGGTTTATATCTTGCACATGTGACCATTATAAGGAAAAATGAAAGCATGCCTGGATAACCACTTCAAAGGGGAACGGATCCATGTCACCCTTTAAATTTTTTGATACACACATCATCTGGTGGGAACTTGAAACTAGCTTTCTAAATTTCTAATTCAACAATTGGAAAAAAAATTGTCAAACACTAGGGTAACATGAGATTTTTATTTTCATCAAATTTGAAGTGCAAGACACCCAATGGATAGAGTCCAACAAGGTGATTCCATCCAGGCAGATTTCATCCTTTGAAACTTATTTTTCTCTCCTTGGCGGGCATTTTTATGGAGCAATGCAAAGGAAGCTAGGAGGCACTTTTGGCAGATCAATAAGTTCACCTACAAAGACTCTTTGGACAAACCACTTAAATGGTTGGATGCACCAATCAACAGTATAGAGACCCATGCCCTCAAACTATTTTAAGACATCAACCACAAGAAAGGGAGGGCATTTTACCGAGGTCACTCAGGTATTTTTACAAGTAATTTTATACTTAGACAATTTTTGCATTTTCCTGGACTAGAGCAATCTGCCTGAAACACTATTTTGGAAGACCCATAAATTCCTCCTCAGACACTCTCAAGACAAGATGAGATCACGGTTAGGTGGAAAAATCAACAAGATACAACCTAACACTATGTGGCAGGCATTTTCCTTAACCTATCAATTATGGCGGGCATTTTCCCGAGACCCCTTAACCTGGTGATTTTAACACTTAGCCAAATTTCACTTGTTCTTAATATGCAAAACAAGTTTTTTCTCACTTTGGCAGGTTTATATCTTGCACATGTGACCATCATAAATAAAACTAAAAGCATGGATGGATAACCACTTCAACAAGGAAAAGATCCATGTCACCCTTTAAATTTTTTGATACACACACATAATGTGGCGGGCATTTGAAACTAGCTTTTTAAACTACTAATTCAACATTTGGACAAAAAATTGTCAAACCCTACGGTAACATGAGATTTTTTTTTCATCATAATGGAAGTGTGAGACACCCAATGGATATAGGCCAACAAGGTGATTCCATCCAGACTGATTTCATCCTTTGAAAATTATTTCTCTCTCCTCGGTGGGCATTTTTCTGGAGCAGTGCAAATCAAGCTAGGAGGCACTTTTGGTAGATCAATAATTTCACCTACAAAGACTTGTTGGACAAACCAAATATATGGTTGGATGCACCAATCAACAGTCTAGAGACCCATACCCTCAAACTATTTTAAGACATCAACCACTAGAAAGGGCGGGCATTTTACCGAGGTCACTCAGGCATTTTTACTAGTAATTTTATACAGACAATTTTTGCATTTTCCTGGACTGGAGCAATCTACCTGAAACAGTGTTTTGGGAGACCCATAAATTCCTCCTCAGACACTCTCAAGACAAGATGAGACCATGGTTAGGAAGAAAAATCAACAAGCTACAGCCTAAAACTATGTGGCAGGCATTTGCCTTAACCTATCAATTATGGTAGGCATTTTCCTAGTTCCCTTAGCCTGGTGATTTTAACACTCAGCCAAATTTCACTTGTTCTTAATATGCAAAACAAGTTTTTTCTCACTTTGGCAGGTTTATATCTTGCACATGTGACCATCATAAAGAAAAATGAAAGCATGGCTGGATAACCACTTTTAGAAGGAAATGATCCATGTCACCGTTTAAATTTTTTGATACACACACATAATCTGGCGACCATTTGAAACTAGCTTTTTAAACTACTAATTCAACACTTTGACAAAAAATTGTCAAACCCTAGGCTAACATGAGATTTTTTTTCATCAGAATGGAAGTGTGAGACACCCAATGGATAGAGACCAACAAGATGATTCCACCCAGAACGATTTCATCCTTTGAAACTTCTTTCTCTCTCCTTGGCGTGTATTTTTCTGGAGCAGTGCAAATCAAGCTAGGAGGCACTTTTGGTAGATCAATATGTTCACCTACAGAGACTCTTTGGACAAACCAAATATATGGTTGGATGCACCAATCAACAGTCTAGAGACCCATACCCTCAAAATATTTTAAGTCATCAACCACAGGAAATGGTGAGCATTTTATTGAGATCACTTAGCCATTTTTACCAGTAATTTTATACTTGGACAATTTTGCATTTTCCTAGACTGGAGCAATCTGCCTGAAACACTGTTTTGACAGACCCATAACTTATTTTTCAGACACTCTCAAGACAATACGAGACCCTGGTCAGGTAGAAAAATCAATAGGCTATAGCCTGAAACTATGGGGTGGGAATTTTCCTTAACCTATGAATTATGGCAGGCATTTTCCCGAGGCCACTTGGGAAGTTTTACTACTACTAGTGCAAAAACAACCTAAAGCCTTGTTTTGGCAGTCCTTTAACTTTGTCATCAAACACCCTCTTTGAGAACTGAGACCATGGTAAGATAGCCTCTTCAACAAGATATGGCATGATAGTTTTAGATAATTTTTAACATTCTGCTGTGAGGTACGGTGGGAAACATCCCAAGGCCACTTGGACCAATTTTCCAACACTTAGCCATTTTTCAGAATTTGGACCTCTTTTTTTTCTTTTGTTCTTAATATGCAAAACAATATTTTTCCTACTTTAGCAGGTTGATTTCTTGCACATGTGACTATCAGGAACTAAACTGAAACCATTACTGGATAGGTACTTCAACAAGGAACAATTTCATGTCAACTGATGAATTTATCCCCACAAGGACAGTTCCTGGCGGGCATTTTCAAATAGCCCCTTAACCTTGTGATTTTAACACAGCCAAATTTCACTTGTTCTTAATATTCAAAACAAGTTTTTTCCCACTTTGGCAGGTTTATATCTTGCACATGTGACCATACTAAGGAAAATTGAAAGCATGCTTGGATAACCACTTCAAAGGGGAACATATCCATGTCACCCTTTAAATTTTTTGAAACACACACATCATCTGGAAGGCATTTGAAATTAGCTTTTTAAACTACTAATTCAACACTTCGACAAAAAAATTGTCAAACACTAGGGAAAAAAAGAATAATTTTATTTCATGCCAGAAAGACAACAAGGGCACATACCAGGATGTGAGAAAGAGAACAAGGACAAAGACCAGGATTTATTCTCATCTTGAGAGTGAAACTGAAAGTGATACTGATAGAAGGAAAACCAAAAGGAATAGGAGGTAGTAGAATTCATTTTGTTCAATGAAAGTCTTTGGTTAATTTTATATTGATGAAGCTCATGAATTGAAGCTCAGAATGCTACAACTTTTTTTCCTACTGCAGTTAAAAAAATTATGAGTTCTCACTTAAGAATGATCAATAATGCTTCAAAGGATTCAATGATTCTTTGGTCAATTATTATTCCGATTTGAAGCATACCTATTGAGGCCATTCAATTTTCCACCTCTATTAAACAAGTTAAATCAACAGTTTATTCTTTTGATTAATTTCCAATTTATTTCTGGGAGTGGATTTCTAATGGAAGGGTTAGTTTGAACTTTGTACATTTAATGTGGGATTTATGAGAATGTTTTTTATTTTTGTTTGGTTGACTACATTGTGCATTTGAATATATTTGAACACTTAAAAAAATCACACATGATGTACAATTATGGGTAGGTCAAAATGAGCATACTCTTAATATATTTGAAATTTGTTGCATTTTTTAAGAATATTGTCTGATGCTACAACTTGCCATTTCCTAAGAAAAAAAGTAATTTTATTTCTGGAAATCTAATGTCAATATTGATTGTTTTTGTTTATTTTGTAGAGTATCTCATCAATGGATCATTCAAATGATCCATCTCAACAAAATATTCCTTGAAAAAGAGGTCGACGTAAGGGTCTAGATTACTCAAAACTTCCAACTTTGGAACCACGTGACGTTGTCCTTCAATTCACTCATAGTAGAGGTAAAAATACAATTCAATCTATTGCTCATGGAAAATATCAAGGATTTAAAGATTAGAACTCCATACCATAGAACGAGTCCACAAGTTTCCCTCAAACAGAAAGAATTCATCCAGCCATTCTTCAAACTCAATGTCCTCAATGTAAGCAACCAATGAAAAACAATAATGTTGCTGGACAACAGAGGCAACCTTTGTCTCCAATTTTTGTTGAAGGGAATGTTAATGCAGAAAGTGGAAATATTTATGGAAGAATGAATTTTGTTCCAGATAATGTGACGGTCCCATTACATGCCGCCATTTCATTGACAAACAACAATGTTGCTGGACAACAGAGGCAACCTTTGTCTCCAATTTTTGTTGAAGGGAATGTTAGTGCATAAAGTGGAAATATTTATGGAAGAATGAATTATGTTCCAGAGAATGTGAGGGTCCCATTCAATGCTGCAATTTCATTGGAAAACAACAATGTTTCTAGACACCAGAGGCAAACTTTGTCTCCAATTTTTGTTGAAGGGAATGTTAATGCAGAAAGTGGAAATATTTCTAAAAGAGTGAACTCTGTCCCAGAGAATGTGAGGGTCCCATTTAATGCTTCAATTTCATTGAAAAACAACAATGTTACTGGACAACATAGGCAACCTTTGTCTCCAATTTTTCTTGAAGGGAATGTTAATGCAAAAAGTGGAAATATTTATCGGAAGAATGAATTTTGTTCTAGATAATGTGAGGGTTCCATTAAATGCTGCCATTTCATTGACAAACAAAAATGTTGCTGGACAACAGAGGAAACCTTTGTCTCCATTTTTTGTTGAAGGGAATGTTAATGCATAAAAGGGAAATATTTATGGAAGAATGAATTACATTCCAGAGAATGTGAGAGTCCCATTAAATGTTGCAATTTCATTAACAAACAACAATGTTGCTGGACACCAGAGGAAACCTTTTCCTCCAATTTTTGTTGAAGGGAATGTTAATGCAGAAAGTGGAAATATTTCTGAAAGAATGAGCTCTGCTCCAAAGAATGTGAGGGTCCCATTAAATGCTGCAATTTCATTGACAAACAACAATGTTGCTGGACAACAGAGGAAACCTTTGTCTCCATTTTTTGTTGAAGGGAATGTTAATACAGAAAGTGGAAATATTTATGGAAGAATGAATTCTGTTCTAGATAATGTGAGGGTCTAAGTAAACGCTGCCATTTCATTGAAAAACAACAATGTTGCTGGACAACAGAGGAAACCTTTGTCTTCAATTTTTGTTGAAGGGAATGCTAATGCAGAAAGTGGAAATATTTATGGAAGAATGAATTATGTTCCAGAGAAGGTGAGGGTCCCATTAAATGGTGCAATTTCATTGACAAACAACAATGTTGCTGGGCACCAGAGGCAACCTTTGTCTCCAATTTTTGTTGAAGGGAATGTTAATGCAGAAAGTGGAAATATTTCTTAAAGAATGAGCTATGTTCCAGAGAATGTGAGGGTCCCATTAAATGCTGCAATTTCATTGACAAACAACAATGTTGCTGGACAACAGAGGCAACCTTTGTCTCCATTTTTTGTTGAAGGGAATGTTAATGCAGAAAGTGGAAATATTTATGGAAGAATGAATTCTATTCCAAATAATGTGAGGGTCCCATTAAACGATGCCATTTCATTGGCAAACAACAATGTTGTTGGACAACAGAGGAAACCTTTGTCTCCAATTTTTGTTGAAGGGAATGTTAATGTAGAAAGTGGAAATATTTTTGAAAGAATGAAATTTTTTCGAGAGAATGTGACGGTCCTATTAAATGTTGCAATTTCATTGAATGTCGAGTTGCAAAATAAAAATATGTACCAAAGAATGAACCCAGTTTTGCAGAATGATGAAGGCAATCAAAGTGTAGATCCCAATGGGAAGCAATTGGAAAATGAACCTGTTATGAACATGGATGCAAGTGGAAGACATGAAACAACTGAAATAATTGCATTTCATGAACAAATGGACTGAAATGTAACTACAAAAAATCAAAATTCTATAATTGGTCAAGCTATAGCAGAAATTCCAGAAGGGTTTGCAGCAAATCAAAATATGAATGCTAATAGAAGGTCATTGGGAAACCGCTCAAGGACATCCTTATTGCATCTTAAGAAGCGGTCAGGATGGTATAACCACAGAATAAATGAGGGGAAGACAAAATTTAAAGAAATTGGGAGATGGTTTTCTAGAAAATTGCTTGAAGATGTAGATGAGAATGACATTATTGCTGGAATCAGCTAGTTCATGAGAAAAAAACTATAATGAACAATCTAAACTTGAGGATGTTCTTGAACATCTAGATGGATTCCATGATAAAATTCGATCAATTGTTGTGGAAGAGATCCGTAACTATTTTATGCCGAGGAACATGGCTTCAGTATTTATTGATTCAATCATGACTCATAAGGCTTTTCAACGTCTTAAGAGAATTGATGCTCATGGTGTACTAAAGGGGGTTAATCCAACATCAGTTTGTAGAGAAATGAAAAAGTGGAGCAAAGAATCCGAGGATATTGAAATGGGATGGGAGAGAACTGATGGTTTCACATATGGAGTTAGGTTCAAGCAAGTAAAGTCATATGCCTCCTTTATGGTTGAATCGTTTGAAAAGTGGTCTGGAACCATAGTCAATGAAGTTTCTTTCAAACTTGGTATTGATTCTCGTGTACATTATGATCGAGGTGGGAAGGTGTGTGAGATATTATTCGAGTTACTAGGAGACAATGGCTTGATGTCTTGTGTAATACATGGAAAATAGGATGGAAAAGAAGAATATAGACAAGTTTTAGCACATGTTGTTGATCCTGAAAATGAGGAGAGCTTAATGAAACAAATAAATAAGCTTTCAGAAGATGGAATCGCTATGGTAGATGGAAGGGTTGTGAAAATTAATTTGTTTCAGTGTCATGATCTAGTGGCCATATGTAGTTTAGTATGCAATAATAGTGTTTCTCCAATGGGAAATAATTTTTTTCCTTGGTGCACATGCCATAAAAAATAGATACACATGGTTACATATGAAATCAACATTAGAGAAGGAGATACTATCTGTAGTGTTTATGAATGTTATGCAATGTAAACATAATTGCTCCTGGTAAGCTATGCAAATTTATTACAAGTGTTGAAATTAATGTTTATATCTTGCCAAAACATTCCTAATCTAACTATGTTCTTGAACTTTACTATAGGATTTGAATCCCACTTTGGAACCAGGAATAGGATGGGAAGAAAAGTTAGATGAGCATATTACAAGCATTCAACCAACCTTATCTGGTAGAAAGATTACTATTGTGAAGAACTATCCCATTGATAGAAGAAATGATGAAAAGGTACACACTTTCATGATTGGATCTTAACTAGAAATTAAGCTTCGAAGTATTTCAATAATTCCTAACCTCAAAAACTATTGGTGCCAATTACAGTTGACTCCCAGCTCAATGGCCAAGCTTGTATATTGTTCTCGCCATGCTGGGATCAGAACAATTTTGAAGATGTTTCGTGAAATTCAAAGAATTGCACAAGATTATGACAAGGTACATCCAACTAGAGGCATGGAGAAAACAAAACTTGTTCAAATTTGGGAGGAGATGGAGAAAATTGGTGTTCCATGTAAGCTAGGAGAACCATACCATCATAAAATACAACAATATAATGATCTTAACTATGGGCAATCAGATGGATCAGCATCAGACAAGATCCTCATTCGACATAATGGAATTTTAAAGGTTTAATAATTATGTTAACATATCAATTATTTTTTATGTGGGCCTTGACTAATAATAAATGATGTTGTTATTATGTTTTGACTATTGTTGAATGGATCTCAGTGTTATTTACTTTGAAAATAAAACTTAGTATTTATTCTGGAGATTTGTCAGTTTGGAGAAATTCTAGAAAATGGCTAAGTGTTGGAAAACTGGTCCAAGTGGCCTTGGGAAAATGCCCTCCATACCTCATAGGAAAATGATAAAATTATCTAAAAATATCATGCCATATCTTGTTGAAGAGGCTATCTTACCATGGTCTCATTTCTCAAAGAGGGTGTTAGATGACAAAGTTAAAGGCCTACCAAAACAAGGTTTCAGGTTGTTTTTGCACCACTGGTAGTAAAACTGCCAAAGTGGCCTTAGGAAAATGCCCTCCATAATTCATAGAGTAAGGAAAATGCCCGCCCCATAGTGTTAGGCTGTAGCCTTTTGATTTGTATACCTAACTAGGGTCTCATATTGTCTTGAGAGTGTTTTAAAAGGAAGTTATGGGTATGCCAAAACACTATTTCAGGCAGATTGCTCCAGTTTAGGAAAATGCAAAAATTGTCCAAGTATACAATTACTGGTAAAAATGGTTGAGTGACCTAAATAAAATTATCGCCATTTCATGTGGTTGATGTCTTAAAATATTTTGAGGGTATGGGTCTCTAGACTGTTGATTGGCGCATCCAACAATATCTTTGGTCTGTCCAAAGAGTCTTTGTAGGTGAACATATTGATCTGCCAAAAGTGCCTCCTAGCTTGATTTTCACTGCTCCAAAAAAATTCCCGTTGAGGAGAGAGAAAGAAGTTTCAAAGGATGAAATCGGTCTGGATGGAATCACCTTGTTGGTCTCTCTCCATTGGGTGTCTCACACTTCCATTCCGATGAAAAAAAAATCTCATGTTACCCTACGTTTTTCTTAATTTTTTGTCCAAGTGTTGAATTAGTAGTTTAAAAAGCTAGTTTCAAATGCTCGCCAGATTATGTGTGTGTATCAAAAAATTTAAAGGGTGACATGGATCTTTTCCTTGTTGAAGTGTTTATCCATCCATGCTTTAATTTTTCTTTATGATGGTCACATGTGCAAGATATAAAACTGCCAAAGTGAGAAAAACTTGTTTGCATATTAAGAACATGTGAAATTTGGCTAAGTGTTAAAATCACCAGGTTAAGGGGAATCAAGAAAATGCCCACCATAATTGATAGGTTAAGGAAAATGCCCGCCACATAGTGTGAGGATGTAGCTTGTTGATTTTCTACCTAAACATGGTCTCATCTTGTCTTGAGAGTGTCTGAGGAGAAAGTTATGGGTCTTCCAAAACAGTGTTTCAGGCAGATTGCTCCAGTCCAGGAAAATGCAAAAATTGTCTAGGTATAAAATTACTAGTAAACATTCTTGAGTGACCTCGGTAAAATGCTCACCCTTTCCTGTGGTTTATGTCTTAAAATAGTTTGAGGGTATGGGTCTCTATACCATTGATTGGTGCATTCAAGGACACTTTGGGGATTTGCTCTGGGGCCACAGAACCCAAACCGACAAGCGGAATTGTATTTCGTCAGCTCCCACGAGTCCATGTGGCCATTGTAGACCTGTCCACGATGGCCACGCATGCCCGGGGGCCTCTGGAAGAGAAATGGCCCCCTTGAGCAAATTTGGAATGGACCTCACTGAGCAAAACCCTAGCTTCTGAGATGGCCCATTGGCACCGCTTCCGGGTCTTCGAGGGACATTGTGGGGGGTCCCCTAGCTGAAAACCGGTGTCTTCGATGCACCGAAACCAACGGATTTGCGAATTGAGCCATGATTCAGGTGCTATGGGAATTCTAGTCGGGCACCCCAGGGCCATTCAAGGACACTTGTAGGATTTGCCCCAGGTCCACGGAACCCAAACTGGCGAGTGGACTTGGATTATGTAACCTCCCACAGGTCCACATGGCCATTGTGGACCTATCCACAGTGGCCAAGCACACCCAGGGGCCTCCGGATGAGAAATGCACCCCTTTAGCGAATTTGGAATGGCCATCACTGAGCAAAACCCTAGCTCCGGAGATGGCACATTGGCACCGCTTCCGGGTCTTCGAGGGACATTGTGGGGGGTCCCCTAGCTGAAACCTAGCATCCCAGACACACTAGAATCGATGGATTCATGAACCGAGCCACAGTTCAGGTTCTACTGGCATTCTAGTCGTGCACCCTAGGGCCATTCAGGGACACTTGGAGGATTTTCCCTAGGGCCATGGAACCCAAACCGACGAGCGGAATTGGATTCCGTCGCCTTCCATAGGTCCATGTGGCTATTGTGGACCTGTCCACGGTGGCCACGCATGCCCGGGGGCCTCTGGACAAGAAATGCACCCCTTTAGCGAATTTGGAATGGCCATCATTGAGCAAAAACCTAGCTCTGGAGATGGCCCATTGGTACCACTTCCGGGTCTTCGAGGGATGTTGTGGGAGATCCCCTAGCTAAAACCTGCCATCCTGAACCCACTGGAACCGACGGATTCGTGAACCGAACCACGGTTCGGGTGCTACGGGCCTTCTAGTCAGGCACCCCGGGGCCATTCAGGGACACCTTGGCCCAATTAACTTGGCCCAATTACTCGTGGATGCAGGCTAGAGAAACTTCAGAGAGCCTCATACCCTAATGATTTTTCCACCTTCATCTACTAGGGGAATATTCTTGCAAAGACTGGTAAGCTCTTCGGGCCAGACGTAGTTATTTGCAAATGAATAATGCAAAAAATGTGCAATGGTGATAACAAGTTTACTATTTGTTGAGTCTGATACTACATCCAGGAGCCGCTCATCAAAATTTGAGATATAAAGCTCTGTAACTTTAGGATGCTGATTCAACCACTCATATAGTTTCTCACCTTCTCGAGGATCTAAATTTATCATTGCCTTCTGGGTAGATTCAGGCATGGAATAAAATTTGGCGACACTTCCAAGCTCCCCAGACCATTTGGTTAGCCACAATATGTGCGACTCCTTTGACGAAAGATAAATTCTGGTGTGGACGGAAACATTTGATACACTAGCCAAATCTATGTTGTTGGAAGAACTTACATATTTCAACAAAGGAGCGTTTTGCAGGTGACTTGAAAATCCCTTCGAATTTTCAGCAATAAAACAAAGAAGTTCAACATACAGATTTTCAGGCAAGCTTGTCAACCAATCAGACAACCGAATACAGGGAGATAACCACACCCAAAAAATTCAAGCTATTATAAAAATCTTGTTTATTAATATTAGGATGGACTATGTGTGCATTACGAGAATATAGATAAATGAAGTCGCTTTGATAAACTTGTCCTCTTGCTTTCTCCAGAATGCGTTTAAAAGCAGGGAGTATTGTCCGAGCTTCTGTTGGTTTACATAAATGTTTATTCCCAAAGCTGACGTCACGTAAAACCACTTCCTCAGCTTTCAATTGGGTCTGAATGGCATCTCTAACTTGTGTTAGCTGTGGATAACGAGGGATGTGAAAGGGAAGGTACCTATAGACCCAAGTTTTCGATGATAGAGGTGAATTACTACTTATCAGAGCACGAAATGCTGAACAAAAGGCTAATGGAACACAATGAAGGATTCCTTGGTTCCACTTGTTATTGAAAATAATAATTTCTCTTGACGAAACCAGTAAAAAATATGCCTGTTGTTATCAGCTATTTTGTACAATAGCTGATTTTCTTGTGAGCCACCAGTTTATTGAACATGATTCATGTTCATCATCAGTGTTCGGGGGTTCAGAAGTCATTTTCAGGGCATTTATTCCCCATTTGTAATAACTGCATGTTCATACCCCCCATGGGGAAAATGTAAAAAGTTGGTCTAAACGGGGTCCTTTTATAAAAGACTGGGCTATCCGTAGGTTTATCCATTTGGGGGATATTCTAGAGTGTTTTTTCCTTAGGAATTATGCGCTACTCATCAGTGGCCTATAATCCCTGAGTTTTCCACTCAAACCTCCAAAGCTGGAGTATTTTCCATGGTGGTCAAAACCTAAGGTGGTTATTAGAGTCTTCTGTCTAAGATTTTTTACGTGTTAGACATCTCGATTGAGTCGTATGAACATGCAGTAGGTCCCCTAGGAGTTTCGTTGGATTCCAAGAAGAATAAATTTTTCCATAAATTAGACCAGTTTTTAATGGTTTAAATAAAAAATTTCAAAAACTGATAAAAAACTCATCCAGAGGTGGAATTGGGTGTGGGGAGTCTCGTCTTGATGCTCAGAGCATCCTCTTCACCTTGGAACTTTCATTCTTCAATTTTCGGGCAGTTATGTCACCCCAGTAGCATTTTTGGCTAATAATGCATCATTCTGGCACTTAATTGTCAGAAAATGACAAATTGCACCATGAGGACAAAAATCAAATAAGTCAAATTTGATTAGAAAATTGATTTTTAAAGGTTGGATATAATTTTCCTAAGGTGTACATACACATTGGAGATAGATTCAAATAGTTTCAAAAGTCAAAATTAAAAAGTTGGATTAAATTGTAGCATGGGTCTCTCCTTCACGTGAATGACCGTACGGTTTGTCTCTTCCACGAGATGATGGGCGACTTATTCAAGGTTGAGGGCATTGGATACTATGGATAGAGGCTCCACCTCATCTCCAACCAACCCCATTCACGCCTACCAAACTCCTCACGCCAATCCAAACTCATGTGAATCACTCCAAGCTTCATTATTATGGAGGAATGCGCCCTCTCTTACATGCTCACGGCTTTGTGGAGTTGGCACATAGCTATTCATTTGATGGAGTTCCCAATGGAGAGTGGGGGGTGCCTTGCCAAGGTGGAGGCCACCTCCCCACTCATATTTACTTCAACTCGAGTTGTCCATTAAGTTATCTCTCCAAGCTTGGATTTGATGAGGAATTCGACTGCATGACTGTGCCATTTGGCTCTCTTGATTGAAAATTCGAATTAGGTTATTGTTTCTTGTTTTTTGTATAAAGAGAGGCTCTTGGAGCTCTCTTCTTCATGGAGAATTTTTGCATAGAAGCTCTGGAGAATTTTGTAATTTGTTTTAGCATTGGAATATAGTTGAGACTTTGGAGGTCAATGTGGAAGCTCTTGGTGTGCCATGCTTCATCTTGTATGAGGTGATATCATGTTTTGTTTACATGCTTTTGATTCTTAAGTATTGGATTTTATGATTTAGAGGGCTAACAATCTAGCTCAAATATTATAAATCTATACTTTTCTCTTAAGTGTGTGGCTTTTCAGGTATTCTCCCAAGTGCAAGAGTTCTTGTTTGATTTACACCTTCATTATGCAGGTTACCAAAGGAGTTTTGCTTTAAGAAATCAAGAAACAAAGAGGGGCTTGCTTGCTTCATCCATCAAACAAACTATTTCAATCTTTCTTTTGGTTACATTGGTTACTACAAGTGGATCTCTATTTTTCAAGGTTCTATTCTATCTCTTTTCCACTATTTCTAGAAGTTATTAAGTCATTTAAAATTTGTATTCAAAGCTTGTTTGGCTTCTACTAAGTTAGCTCTAGGCTTTCTAGCCTTAGATCTACTTTTTCAAAGCTAGATCCATCTTTTCAAAGACTCATATTTAAAGATCTAGTTTCATTTTCCAAAGTTGTAAATTCATCTTCTTCTCTTCCAAGTTTTGCCTTGAGAAAGTAGCTTGGGATTTGATCCCAAGTGCCACATAATTTGTGGCTACTTCTCTTTCCCCATTAGCATCCTTGCGGACATCCAACTAGCTGGAAGGTTTTTGAGACTAGTGGTTCTAGTGCTCACCTTGTTCCAAGGTTGATCCCACCTTGTTTGTTTATTTCTTGGTTTATTGCTTGATTTGGCTTTGTCTTTTTCTCTCCCATTGATTTTTTCTTTCAATGATTGTTTGCCTTGGAAAACGTGCGTTAATTTTCTCGAAAAGAGTGCATATTTTCCACCTTTTAGCTTGCCGGTTTTTCTGTGTTTTCCACATTGTTTCAATTCTAGAATTTCTTGGGAAATATTAAAAATTCAAAAATTTGTCAAAAAAATCATTTTTTTCTCAAATTTTTAGTGTTTTTCTCGAAAAACATGCCATTTTAGGCTTGGTGTTTTTTGACTGATTTTTTCAATTTTTTGCTAATTTTCAATTTTGAACATTAGCTTGAAAATTAAAAAATTTTAATTTTTTTTTACTTTTTTTTGAAAAACATGCAATTTTGTACTTGCTGATTTTTATTGATTTTCTGCAATTTTTTGTTATTTTCCAGATTCTGGAAATTAGGCTAAAATATTAAAAAATCCTTAAATTTCATTTCTCAAAAAATCTCAAGTCATTTCGCTGAAAAACGTGCATTTTACATAAAAAACGATGAGCTTTTCTTGTCTTTTCCAAGGTCTGATTTTTTGGTCTCATTTCACTGTTTTGGGCTCCTATTTCATCTCATTGAGCATTTATCTTGTTATTCAATTCATCATTTCGAATCATAAGTAAAAGTTTTGTTTCCTAACACTCTTACTAGTTGTTGTTTAGATCTCTTACTCACAGGTGAACCCAAAGCAACACCAAGCAAGAAAGCGCAAACAAAATTAGATCCAAAGACAAGGATCCAATACCAAAAAAGAAACCATTTATCCTTTGTACAAATTCATAGGAGTTTTCATTTTACTTAAGTTATTTCTCAAAATTCCTTTCAAGGGTTTCAATCCCAAAGGCGCTTGTAATTTTCCAATAAAAGCTTGAGTGGGGTTTTTAAGCCCCCACTTCCAACTTCCCCCCACCTGGGGAGGTTTGTGGTCTCTTGATGTGATTTGCTTTGGCATCTTAGAGTAGTTTCTATTTTCATGTACTTAGAAATAATTTGTTAGATTAGCTTCTTTTCGCTTTAGAACACTAATCATTAGTTAGATTCCATTTTGCAACTTAGAAACTAATTGTTAGTTTAGTCATTTCTTTTATCATTGTTTGAGCTTTATAAGTGTGTTCTTTTGCTTTAAGCTGCTTCTATTTTAACAAAGAACCAAAGTCTCTTGAACTTGCAATAACACAAGTCAAGAGCACTCTCTATCGGAGAGAATTCCCACTGCATATCCTTGCATCAAGCATATAGTGTAGTTAAAGTCTCTTGAACTTCTGTCTTAAGACGAAGCCAAGAGCGCTCTCTGTCGGAGGGTTGAACAGTGCGCTCGTAATACAATAAAATATTTCCAACTCACACTCCCTTTAATAATTTATCTTCGTTGCTATCCAACATCCGTATGCTCTGCCAACCCTAAAAGGTTGGACTAGTACTCAGAAAGGTGTTGGATTTGTTAGTTTTTTATAACATAATAAAAATTTCACCCCACAACCAATCAATCCGGAGTTGATCGATAAGATAAGTTCGATGGATAATCTCCTAGTTGGGGGAACCAGGGTTCCATGTTCAGCCTCTAGTTTGCTGGTTGGCATTGCACGACCTGGCTAGAGCACTGGGTGGCCCGACATGTCCTTGAACAGAGGCACTTGAGACTATCTTTTCCGGATAGACTTCCAGTATCTCCTGTATCGGTTGGAAGTATCCTTATCCTAATAGTCAAGATCATTAAAAATTTCAATAAACTAAGATAATCTGCACAACGATCTCCTAAGCGTTACCACTTTGAACTCTTGTCTCAAGCAACCCAAGCACTTAAAAATACCTTGACTCCATAAGGCATTGGTCCTTGTCATCACTTTCATTTTCTTTTTATCTATTTGGAGCATTCACATTATCATGGTTGTCTTGCTTTAATCTATCAAGTGGTTGTTTCTTAAATCTTATAAACTTGTTTCGCAACGTGGATTGCTTGTTATCTTGTGTTTATCTCACTTTTAAATTGTGATCTTTCATCATTAAAAAACTCCTAAACAACACCCATCCGCATCAATCAACATTAAAAACACTTAAAACATTGATCCATAGACAACTCTTTGTAGGGACTACCCTCCTTGGCTTCATTAGGAGTTAGCCTAAACGAAGGAGCTGGGATTCAGGTGACAATACCTGGCTCATTGCTTGCCCCCAAGGCCACACCTCTACCCACTTCCAGTGAGGGAGACAACTTTCGAAATATTTCTATTGCTGGTGTGCATCTCAGCGGACAACATGTTTGGCGCCATTGCTGGGGACAAATCTTTTTGTTCCTAGATGACCTTAGTTTTTTCTAGTTTTTTACCTTTTTTGATAGATTTGATATCTGTCTGGCGACTCCACTACCTTTTTTAACTTTTCTTTTTTGGTAGATTTTTAGTCCAATCACTCTCTGAAATTAGACTTGAATCCACCTAGCGACTCCACTATCAGTTAAGACCTCAAGGTATTCAACTAGAAGAAACTCTGAAGGCTTGCTTAGTTTCATCCTTGAGGCTGAAAAGGTTTATAGGAGAAGACTAAACAAGCTTGCTTCTCGTAGGATCCTTCAAGAACTTGGATCCGAGTCTATTTCAGACATCCATTCTTTGTTTTTAGAAAACTTTGAAAACTTTGAAAACATTGAAAATAATACTATAATTTCCGACATCATGGGCGAGTATTTTACTCAGTTTGATTTCTCTCAGATAGCAAGTCAACCCCATCGTCTCCCAGACAAAGCTGTAGAGAAATTACCGATGTACATTGGCACTGATGCCACTACTTCCACTGCTCATCTCGGGAGCTTTTCCAGATGTATTAATGCCTATGTCAGTGACCCTGCAAACCAACATGACGACGTCTATATGAAGCTGTTTGCTCTTTCCTTGGATGGAAAGACTGGTGATTGGCATAGCAACCTACCAAACAACTCATTTGCACACTGGCCACCTTCAAGACTACTTTCACCAACAAGTTTGGCGAAAAGAAGGAACCTAGGCATCAACTAGCTTCTTTAACAAACATAAAGAAGAAGGAGAATGAGGCAATGGATAAGTTTAACCAAAGGTTCATGGAATTATCAAATGCCATCGATGTCGATTACAAGCCTACTCCTCAAACCATTTTGTTATATTACATTGAAGCACTTAGTGGTGAAATGCAGTATCAGCTCAGAGATAAAGAGCCCACCACTCTTTTTATAGCCCAAGAAATGGCTATCAAAATTGACAGAAACATGCGGTCTTAAGGAGAGTCAAACATCTAGGGTTACTCTAGATCTTCAACAGCTTTAAAGATTAATGAACCAAAAGATAAAGATCCTCTATCAGTTATGAAGGATGCCTGTGAAAAATAGATGTTGGAAATAAATAAGAAAATGAAGAGAAACATCGAAGAAGCTCAACAAAAACACTTGGCACAACTAAAGGAAATACAGAACTGGGTGGTAACTATGGAAAGGACTCAACCCCCACCACCTCCTAGAACATTTCCTGCAAAACCAACATGGTAGAGAAAAAATCCCATCCATGAATACTCCTCATCAACTAGAGGCTACTAACATGGTTGATCATCACAAGCCATTTTGTAGAGTATGCATAAACTTCCATGAAGAATCTGGATGCTATTATGCATGCTATGTTCAGGAGCATGGTCATCCAGAAGATTGTGGTCCTAGTACATTATCAAGCGAGCCTGAGTGCATAAACTTTGTAGGTGCCATTTATGATATTCCTGAAGAAAGTTGGAACCAATTGAATCAGCCTATTACAGAAAGTATGACATTTTCCCATCAGATCTCTAATGATCCTATCGAAGAAATTTATCAAAGACCAAATTTTATTGAAGACCCTCCTCATGCTACAGAAACAAAAGACATTTATGAGTGGGAAGTTTTTCAAGACTACTTCAGTGATGATGAACACATATGTATTCCTGATCCACCTCTAGAAGAAACCATTACAGAAGCCCATATTGAAATACATAAGGAAGTCTGTAGTGTGTACAATAATGATGGTTTGGGAGGTCTTCTTCCTTATGGCCTTTTTTCTGAAAGGGAGGATTATGAGCATGAAGAGGACAGACATAGCCTGGAGCATGGTGTAAGTAATGAAGAGTCCCTCATGATTGACATGGATATTGAGTATGATAAATGGACTTTTATAGAGAGCCCCATCTATGCTATGACTGAAGAGTCACTTGATGACTTCATTGAAAAACCTATCTATGAGGTGTTCAGAGAAGGATGCATGAAAGTTGAGACCCTGAAAATTTTGAACATAGAGGAAGAGCATGATATGTTTGCATATAAGCAATCAGAGCCACACATGATTATCGACAATAATGATTTAGAGAAGCAGTATAGTGAAGGGTCGAATTGGGTCCAATCAATCAAGCATATATCTCAGCCATCGGAAATCCCTTGTATATTAGAGCAGTTCGAGGCTTGCACTTTCATAGAAAATTATTTTCAAAAGAGCCTTTCGGATCAATATGATAAGGTACTAGAACTGCCTTGTCATCCTGAATTTCTTCATCCCATCCTGTTTTGGATAAGGGATGCCTGCAGGAGGACTTACTATATTTGGAAGCACTTCAAATATTTATTACATACTTATGATTCCCCATCCAGCCCTCCCATTCAGAAGATCCAAGCAGGTTTGCACTTTCTAATAAGCATGCCATTGCTCTGGCTGGTAACCAGAGACAAGGTAAATAATTGTTTTTACATTGATTACATTCTTAAATGGTTACATTGTATTTATGATTATACTTAACATGTTCTTTTTGTATTATGTTAGAATAGGAAAGAATAAAGTTTTTGCAAGCATTTAGATTTCTTAGAATTTATTTTCAAACAATAAGTGTAGCTGGTATTTCATTTTGGTTTTTTCATAACACGTGTGCTACTGAAGGTTTTCTGTCAAGTTGAGATATTTTTACAAGTTATATATATCAACCAGAGATTCTGGTGTTCTCGTATCCTCTCCTTGCATGAATTCTTGATCGAGCACACATCTCGCAGTTGGAGCCAAATGTTATTAGCTATTTTGCACAATAGTTGATTTTCTTATGAGCCTCCAGTTTATTGAACATGATTCATGTTCATCATCAGTGTTCGTGGGTTCAGAAGTCATTTTTAGGGCATTTTTGCCCCATTTGTAATAATTGCATGTTCATACTCCCATGGGGAAAATGTAAAAAGTTGGTCTAAATGGGGTCCTTTTATAAAAGACTCAGTTATCCAAGGGTTTAGCCATTTGGGGGATACTCTAGAGTGTTTTTTCCTTAGGAATTATGCGCTACTCATCAGTGGTGTATAATCCCTGAGTTTTTCACTCAAACCTCCAAAGATGGAGTATTTTTCATGGTGGTCAAAACCTAAGGTGGTTATTAGAGTCTTGTGTCTAAGATCTTTTACGTGTTAGCCATCTTGATTGAGTCATATGAACATGCACTAGGTCCCCTAGGAGTTTTGTTGGATTTCGAGAAGAATAAAATTTTCCATAAATTAGACCATTTTTAATGGTTTAAATAAAAAATTTCAAAAAGTGATAAAAACCTCATCCGGAGGCAGAATTGGGCGTGGGGAGGCTCGTCTTCACGCTCAGAGCATCCTCTTCACCTTGGAACTTTCATTCTTCAGTTTCCGGGCAGTTATGTCACCCCAGGAGCAGTTTTGGCTAATAATGCATCATTCTGGCACTTAATTGTCAGAAAATGACAAATTGCACCATGAGGACAAAAATCAAATAAGTCAAATTTGATTAGAAAATTGATTTTTAAAGGTTGGATATCATTTTCCTAAGGTGTACGTACGCATTGGAGATAGATTCAAATAGTTTCAAAAGTCAAAATTAAAATGTTGGATTAAATTGTAGCGTGGGTCTCTCCTTCACGTGAATGACCGTACGGTTTGTCTCTTCCACGAGATGATGGGCGACTTCTTCAAGGTTGAGGGCGTTTGATACTATGGAGAGAGGCTCCAGCTCATCTCCAACCAACCCCATTCACGCCTACCAAAATCCTCACGCCAATCCAAACTCATGTGAATCACTCCAAGCTTCATTATTATGGAGGAATGCGCCCTCTCTTGCATGCTCACAGCTTTGTGGAGTTGGCACATAGCTATTTGTTTGATGGAGTTCCCAATGGAGAGTGGGGGACACCTTGCCAAGGTGGAGGCCACCTCCCCACTCGTATTTACTTCAACTCGAGTTGTCCATTAAGTTATCTCTCCAAGCTTGGATTTGATGAGGAATTTGACTTCATGACTGTGCCATTTGGCTCTCTTGATTGAAAATTCGAATTAGGGTATTGTTTCTTGTTTTTTGTATAAAGAGAGGCTCTTGGAGCTCTCTTCTTCATGGAGAAATTTTGCATAAAAGCTCTAGAGAATTTTGTAATTTGTTTTGCATTTGAATAAAGTTGAGCCTTTGGAGGTCAATGTGGAAGCTCTTGGTGTGCCATGCTTCATCTTGTATGAGGTGATATCATGTTTGTTTACATGCTTTTGATTCTTAAGTATTGGATTTTATGATTTAGAGGGCTAACAATCTAGCTCAAACATGATAAATCTATACTTTTCTCTTAAGTGTGTGGCTTTTCAGGTATTCTCCCAAGTGTAAGAGTTCTTGTTTGGTTTACACCTTCATTTTGCAGGTTACCAAAGGAGTTTTGCTTTAAGAAATCAAGAAACAAAGAGGGGATTGCTTGCTTCATCCATCAAACAAACTATTTCAATCTTTCTTTTGGTTACATTGGTTACTACAAGTGGATCTCTATTTTTCAAGGTTCTATTCTATCTCTTTTCCACTATTTCTAGAAGTTATCAAGTCATTTAAAATTTGTATTTCAAGCTTGCTTGGCTTCTACTAAGTTAGATCTAGGCTTTATAACGTTAGATCTACTTTTTCAAAGCTAGATCCATCTTTTCAAAGACTAATATTTAAAGATCTAGTTTCATTTTCCAAAGTTGTAAATTCATCTTCTTCTCTTCCAAGTTTTGCCTTGAGAAAGTAGCTTGGGATTTGATCCCAAGTGCCACATAATTTTGTGGCTACTTCTCTTTCCCCATTAGCATCCTTGCGGACATCCAGCTAGCTGGAAGGTTTTCAGGACTAGTGGTTCTAGTGGTCACCTTGTTCAAAGGTTGATCCCACCTTGTTTGTTTATTTCTTGGATTATTGCTTGATTTGGCCTTGTCTTTTTCTCTCCCATTGATTTTTCCTTTCATTGCTTGTTTGCCTTGGAAAATCTGCGTTAATTTTCTCAAAAAGCGTGCATATTTTCCACTTTTTAGCTTGCTGGTTTTTTCTGTGTTTTCCGCATTGTTTCAATTCAGGAATTTCTTGAAAAATATTAAAAATTCGAAATTTTTTCGAAAAAATCATTTTTTCTCAATTTTTTAGTGTTTTTCTCGAAAAGCATGTCATTTTAGTCTTGTTGTTTTTTGACTGATTTTTTCAATTTTTTTCTAATTTTTCAATTCTGGAAATTAACTTGAAAATTTAAAAAAAATTATTTTTTGATTTTTTTTTACTTTTTCTCGAAAAACGTGCAGTTTTGTACTTGCTGATTTTTACTGATTTTCTGCAATTTTCTGCTATTTTCCATATTTTGGAAATTAGGCTAAAATATTAAAAAATCCTTAAATTTCATTTCTAAAAAAATCTCAAGTCATTTCGCTGAAAAACGTGCGTTTTACATAAAAAAACGGTGAGCTTATCTTGTATTTTCCAAGGTTTGATTTTTTGGTCTCATTTCACTGTTTTGGGCTCCTATTTTATCTCATTGGGCATTTATCTTGTTATTCACTTCATCATTTCGAATCATAGGTAAAATTTTGGTTTCATGACACTCTTACTAGTTGTTGTTTAGAGCTCTTACTCACAGGTGAATCCAAAGCAAAACCAAGCAGGAAAGAGCAAGCAAAACTAGATCCAAAGACAAGGATCCAAAACCAAAAAAGAAACCATTTATCCTTAGTACAAATTCATAGGAGTTTTCATTTTACTTAAGTTATTTCTCAAAAGTCCTTTCAAGGGTTTCAATCCCAAAGGCACTTGTAATTTTCCAATAAAAGCTTGAGTGGGGTTTTTAAGCCCCCACTTCCAACTTCTCCCACCTGGGGAGGTTTGTGGTCTCTTGATGTGATTTGCTTTGGTATCTTAGAGCAGTTTCTATTTTCACGTACCTAGAAATAATTTGCTATATTAGCTTCTTTTCGCTTTAGAACACTAATCGTTAGTTAGCTTCCATTTTGCAACTTAGAAACTAATTGTTAGTTTAGTCATTTCTTTTATCATTATTTGAGCTTCATAAGTGTGTTCTTTTGCTTTAAACTACTTCTATTTTAACAAAGAATGAAAGTCTCTTGAACTTGGAATAACACAAGTCAAGAGCACTCTCTATTGGAGAGCATTCCCACTGCATATCCTTGCATCAAGCATATAGTGTAGTTAAAGTCTCTTGAACTTCTGTCTTAAGACGAAGTCAAGAGCGCTCTCTGTCAGAGGGTTGAACGATGCGCTCTTAATAAAATAAAATATTTCCAACTCACACTCCCTTTAATATTTTATCTTCGTTGCTATCCAACATTCGTATGCTTTGCCAACCCTAAAAGGTTGGGATAGTACTCAGAAAGGTGTTGGATTTGTTAATTTTTTATAACATAATAAAATTTTCACCCCACAACCAACCAATTTGGAGTTGATCGATAAGATAAGTTCGGTGGATAATCTCCTAGTTGGAGTCGCCGGGTTCCATTTTCAGCCTCTAGTTTGTTGGTTAGCATTGCGCGACTTGGCTAGAGCACTGGGTGGCCCGACATGTCCTTGAATGGAGGCACTTGACACTATCTTTTCTAGACAGACTTCCAGTACCTCGCGTATCGGTTGGAAGTATCCTTAGTCTAATAATCAAGATCATTAAAACTTTCAATAAACCAAGATAATATGCACAATGATCTCACAAGCGTTACCACTTTGAACTCTTGTATCAAGCAACCCGAGCACTTAAGACTATCTTGACTCCATAAGGCACTGGTTGTTGTCATCACTTTCATTTGCTTTTTATCTATTTGGAGCATTCACATTATCATGGTTGTCTTGCTTTAATCTATCAAGTGGTTGTTTCTTAAATCTTATAACATTGTTTCACAACGTGGATTGCTTGTTATCTTGTGTTTATCTCACTTTTAAATTGTGATCTTTCATCATTAAAAAACTCTTAAACAACACCCTTCCGCATCACTCAACATTAAAAACACTTAAAACATTGAGCCATAGACAACTCTTTGTAGGGACTACCCCCCTTGACTTCGTTAGGAGTTAGCCTAAACGAAGGAGCTGGGATTTAGGTGACAGTACCTGTCTCATTGCTTGCCCCCAAGGCCACACCTCTCCCCACTTCCAGTGAGGGAGACAACTTTCGAAAGATTTCTGCTGCTGGTGTGCATGTCAGCGGACAACACCTGTATTATAAATGGAAATCCTATTACAATTTTCGTCGGAAGAAAAGCAAAGATACCTACAACCGCCATATTTCCTTCTGTAAGCCGCTCGCCCATCGGAAAAGCTAATGAAACCGCTGCCTCCGCATGTAATAACTACATTGTTTTGTCCAAAATTGATCTTCTTCTCCTAACAAATGCAAAATGAATGATTCGTTGTCATTGCTACAAGAAATTCTAAGGTCAGTTTCTCGTAAAACAAAGATTGTATCAAACCTGTTAAGATCAATATGTTCCAGCTCACGAACTGAGAGCTTCTTTATCTTCGACATAAACAAAAGAGCTTCAAGATGAATACTAGAGAGTTGTTGCTTTACAGCTTCAACCTTCTCAGGACGTAGGGGTATAAAACGAGCAATAGAATAACGACCGTGGATCGGATCGACAAACTGTCGACTCCGCTGGATTCAGGACATCGAGATAGTGCTAGGGGTGCCCCTCTCCTCCGGTCCCATGGCCCCGGTGTCATCTTGTACATCCATCTTGGAAAGTAGGGTTTTGCTCAGTAAGGGAGTGTGCAATTTTTGCACACGAGGGTCAACTTTGGAAAATCACCCATCGAGCACATATGGCTAGCGTTCCCAGCTGAAACCTACCTAGACACACCTGCAAGACTCCCCAAAAACCGGTTTTGCTGCACGGTTGGAGTTCTATGCCCCCGGCAAGTATCCAGCAGGTGTCCCTGAAGGCCTTTTGGATGCGAGACGGAACGAGCCATAGAATGACGACCGTGGCTCCGATCGATGAACTGTCAACTCCGTTGATTCAAGACGCCGGGCTAGTGCCACGGGTGCCCCTCTCTTTCGGTCCCGTGGCCCCGGTGTCATCTTGTACATCCATCTTGGAAACTAGGGTTTTTCTCAGTAAGGGAGTGTGCAATTTTTGCACAAGGGGGTCAACTTTGGAAAATCATCCACCGGGCATGTATGGATAGCAATCCCAACTGGAACCTACCTAGACACACCTATAGGATTCCCTGAAACCCAGTTTTGTTGCACGGTTGAAGTTCTATGCCCCCGACAGGTATCCTGCAGGTGTCCCTGAAGGTCTTTTGGATGCGAGACGAAACGAGCCATAGAATGACGACCGTGGCTCCGATCGACGAACCGTTGACTCCATTGGATTCAGGACACCAGGATAGTACCAGGGGTGCCCCTCTCCTTCGGTCTCGTGGCCCCAATGTCATCTTGTACATCCATCTTGGAAACTAGGGTTTTGCTCAGTAAGGAAGTGCACAATTTTTGCACACGGGTTCAACTTTGGAAAACAATCCACTAGGCACCTATGGCTAGCGTTCCCAACCGGAACCTCCCTAGACACACTTGCAGGACTCATCGAAACTCAGTTTTGTTGCATGGTTGGATTTCTATGCCCCCGGCAAGTATCCAGCAGGTGTCCCTGAAGGCCTTTTGGATGCGAGATGGAACGAGCCATAGAATGACGCCCATGGCTCCGATCGATGAACTGTCAACTCTATTGATTTAGGTCGTCGGGATAGTGCCAGGGGTACCCCTCTCCTCTGGTCCCGTGGCCCCAGTGTCATCTTGTACGTCCATCTTGGAAACTAGGGTTTTGCTTAGTAAGGGAGTGTACAATTTTTGCACAGGGGGCCAACTTTGAAAAATCATCCACCCGACACGTATGGCTAGCGTTTTCAGCCACAACCTGCCTAGACACACCTGCAGGACTCCCTGGAACCCGGTTTTGTTGCACAATTAGAGTTCTATGCCCCTGGCAGCTATCCAACAGGTGTCCCTGAAGACCTTTTGGATGTGAGATGGAATGAGCCATAGAATGATGACCATGGCTCCGATCGACGAACCGTCGACTCTGTTGGATTCAGGACATTGGGATAGTGTCATCTTGTACGTCCATCTTGGAAACTAGGGTTTTGCTCAGTAAGGGAGTGTGCAATTTTTTCACATAGGGGTCAACTTTGGAAAATCATCCATCGGGCATGTATGATGATGGTGATGATGAAGACATTGATGATGGTGGTGATGGTGATGGTGATGGTGATGAAGATGATGATGATGGAGAAGATGATGATGATGGAGATGTTGATGAGGAACCTAGAGTTAGAGTTAGATTTAGAGTTAGAGTTAGGGTTAGAGTTAGGGTTAGAGTTAGAGTTAATGATGATGATGGAGATAGTGGTGATGATGAAGACGTTGATGATGATGGTGATGGTGATGGTGATGGTGATGGTGATGATGAAGAAGGTGGTTTAGTGCGAGGGTTTGGGTGAGGGTTAGGGATAGAGTTATAGAAAGAAATTTAATTAGGGTTAGAGTTAGAGTTAATGATGATGATGAAGATGGTGGTGATGATGAAGACGTTGATGGTGATGGTGATGGTGATGATGAAGAAGATGGTTTAGTGCCAGGGTTTGGGTGAGGGTTAGGGATAGAGTTATAGAAGGAAATTGAATTAGGGTTAGAGTTAGAGTTAACAATGATGATGAAGATGGTGATGATGATGAAGACATGATGATGATGATGATGGTGATGGTGATGGTGATGATGATGGTGATGGTGAAGAAGATGTGATGATGGAGATGTTGATGAGGAACCTAGAGATGACAATGATGATGAAGATGGTGATGATGATGAAGATGACCATGATGATGGAGACATTGATGAAGATGGTGATGATGATGAAGATGCTGCTGATGATGATGTTGATGTATATGTAACTTCAGAATGTATTTCATATATATTTATTGTACCCTTATAAGAGATGTGTTATTCCTCTATAAGGAAGTGTCGTCATGTGGATTGACAAGTGTCGCAAGTGTGTGTACTTGCCGATGGGTTATTAGACCACCATGTGTGGGGTTGGCCCTGAAATATATATTATATTGTGGATGTATCTAGATAGACAAGTCGGCCCCATAGTGTAACTGGGCAAACAGGTTAGTATAAATAGAGATCGGGAGATCTTTATTTTGATCATTCAGAAAGTCACACTTCTCTCACTCAGAAAGTGGCACACTAGTGATGAGGAGGATTACCTGCTACTAGGAGACTATCTCAGTGTATTTTGGTTGTACTCTGGTTGAGCCATTGCTCTCTCTATCTCTGAGGAAGTTGTGGGGTTTTTCACCTTAGGGTTTTCCCCACGGAAACTTTGTGTCTCTTGTCTCTCATGCTTTTGATTCTTGTGATGCTTGTCATGCTTATTGTGATTGTTATGCATTGATATACTATATATGTTATTATCTCAGTGAAGATCCTAGAGTATTGTGAATTAATGCTCAAAATTTAACATGGTATCAGAGCTAACCTGAGAAGAAGACATTTTGTAATGACGGAAACTTGAGTTTCTTGTTTATTGGGTTTCTCTCCACAGATTTTGGAAAAGTAGTATAGTAGATTGACTCTACTCATCAAGGAGAATCCATCTGTCCAATCAGAATTCAATTCTGAGCATTTTCGGATTTGGCCCTAAAAATTAGGGTTTCCACAAAAATAGGAATTTCTAAAATCTGAAGACATAGCTGGAAGCTTCTTGCAACAATTGAAGTTTAGAGATTTAGATCGAGATTTTTGGCTACGTAGATCTCCAGGAATCTCAAACCCTAATTCAGAGCTCTCCCTAGTGAACCCAGGAGGACAAAAAGCAAATCTTAAGGATAAAACTTTGCTGATCTCAAATTCTGAATGCACCAGGTTGATCAGCTCATCAAGGCACATCTTTCTATCCTTTCAGAAAGTTGAAATTCATATTTTAAATTTTTAGGGTTTTTTCGACAAACCCTAATCCGGGACTAGATCCAGTTTTCAGCATTTCAAGTGGTAAGACCTAAATCTTTTCTATTTCCATTTGAAGTACTCTTTAAAATGTCTCACCACACCAAGCTTGAGGATAAGCTTGAAGGGGCTGATAACTTCTGAGCTTGGAAGTATAGGATTGGGTTAATCCTGGAAGAGAATGAGTTGGACTCATATATCAAAGAAGACATCCCTATCCCAGAGGATGAAGAGGCTAAAGTATTGCATAAGAAGAACTTGGTCAAGGCAAAGAGAATCATTACTGATTCTATCAAAGACCATCTCATACCCCATGTGTCTTCTCTAAAGACACCCAAAGAGATGTTTGACTCTTTGACCAAGCTATTTGAAGGGAAGAACATAAATCAGAAGATGAGTGACCCTGCTGAACCAATTGAAAGGAGTAAAGTTTCAGAATGGAGAAACCATTCAATCTTATTTTTCAAGGGTCTCCCAGATCAAGGAACAACTAGAAGCAGTGGATGAAATGGTGGAGAATGGTGAAGTTGTCATGACCACTTTGAATGGCTTACCTAGGTCATGGGACTCCTTCATTCAAGGAATTTGTGCAAGAAAGAAGTTGATTTCCTTCAGTAGACTACGGGAAGAATGCTCACAAGAAGAATCAAGGCTTGTGGCACGAGAAGAAAAGATGGGGAATGAAGATCAAGCTCTCATAGCTCACACCAAGAAATGGAAGTCCAAGAGAGAGCCATCTCACTCCAAGAAATCTTCACATCACTTCAAAGAAAGAAGAATATGCTTCACCTGTAATGAGAAAGGACATATTGCCATAAACTGTCCCAAGAACAAGAAGGACAACAACAACTTCATCAAGAAGAAGAAGGGCATAAAAAGAAGGTTTCATGCTCATGCTGCCGAGGATGATGAACCACCCAAGAAGAAGGCTAGGGTAGAAAGTGATGATAGTAATGATGACTCATCAAGTGAAGAAGAGTATGTTCTGATCTCTGCTCTCAGAGGTACTATCTCCCATGGTTGTAATGATTGGTTAATTGACAGTGGGGCTTCCAAACACATGACTGGGTTTAAGGAATCTTTTATGAACCTATCTAAACATGAATCACCCCATAAGGTGAAACTTGGGGATGATTATCAATACCCAATCAAAGGAAGTTGTGAAGCCTCCTACAACCTAGATTCTGGAAATTCTTTGAAGATGAAAGAAGTCCTTTATGTACCTGGGCTCAAGAAGAACTTACTCTCCATCTCTGCATTGGATGCAAAAGGTATGAGGGTTGCATTTTTGGATGGCCAAGTCCTAATGTGGCCAAAGGGAAAGACCATAGATGATGCAGTAGTGATTGGAGAGCAAGAGGGAGGTTTGTATAAATTAAAGGGACAACCTGAACATGCCATGGTGCATGAATCCATGGAGCCAAGTGAACTTTGGCATAGAAGACTTGCTCATATGCACTATAGGGAACTTCCAATTGCAAGAAAGGTTGTAGAGGGTATTCCTGAAATCAAGACCAAATATGAAGGTGTTTGCAAATGATGTGCAAAAGGTAAGAACATTAAGAAGGATTTCCCAAGCAGTGAAAGCAAGGCAAAGGATATCCTGGAAATCATCCACTCAGATGTATGTGGTCTTATGTCATCCAATTCTCTAAGTGGGTATGTTTACTATGTTTCATTTATTGATGACTTCTCCAGGAAGACTTGGGTATACTTCTTGAAGAACAAAGATGAGGTGTTTGATAAGTTTAAGGAATTCAAAACCTTGATGGAGAATCAAACTGAGAAGAAGATCAAAACATTCAGATCCGACAATGGTGGAGAATTCACCTCAGGTGACTTCAAGAATCTTTGCAGTGTTTCAGGGATTAAGAGGGAGTTGACTGTTCCTTACAATCCACAATAGAATGGAGTTGCAGAAAGGAAGAACAGAACAATCATGGAAGCAGCAAGAGCAATGCTACATGACCAGGATCTACCTATGCATCTATGGGCAGAAGCAGCTAGAACAACTATATGTGTGCAGAACAAAACACCCCACAAGATATTGGACAACAAGACACCAGAAGAGGTCTTTTATGGTAAGAAACTTGAAGCCAGCCATCTCAGAATATTTGGTTGTACAGTATTCAG
Source organism: Larix kaempferi (assembly GCA_027924585.1). NCBI lineage: Eukaryota > Viridiplantae > Streptophyta > Pinopsida > Pinales > Pinaceae > Larix > Larix kaempferi. The sequence continues at coordinate 6,276,247 of BSBM01000444.1, forward strand.
TCATGTCCCAAAGGAAAAGAGGACCAAACTAGATCCTTCAGGAAAGAAGGGTATCTTTGTGGGTTACAGTGAAAGCTCGAAGGCTTACAGAATATACTTTCCAGGGTTCAAGAAGATTGATGTCAGCAGGGATGTGACATTTGATGAAAATTCAACATTCATCAAATCAAGGAAGGCACCTATCGAAGTTTATGAAGAACCTAAGGAAACTAGATTTCAAGACACTACCATGACTGAAGCAATTCCAGAAGTTGTTCGTGATTTTGAAGATCCACAAGAACCTGTAGATCCACCTCGTGAGGATAACTCTCACAAGAGGAGACCTGCATGGGCTAGAGAGCTCATTCAAGATGCAGAAAGATTTGGCATTCCAGAATAAGAACACAGAGCAAAGAAGAGAACCAGATCACATACCAGCGATGTTGCTTTACTCTGTGATATTATGAACAAAGAACCTTCCAGTTATGAAGAAGCAGCGGAAAAGAAAGAATGGAAGGAAGCCATGGTTGAGGAATACCGATCAATAATGAAGAATGATGTTTGGGATGTTGTCCCAAGACCTAAAGAGAAGTCTGTTGTGGCTTCCAAATGGATCTACAAAATCAAGCATGCTACAGATGGCAGTGTAGAGAAATACAAAGCAAGATTCGTAGCTCGTGGCTTCTCTGAGAAAGAGTGAATAGATTATGAAGAAACCTTTGCACCTGTAGCCAAGTATACTTCCATAAGAACAGTACTTTCCCTGGCTGTAGCAATGAAATGGAAAATACACTAGATGGATGTCAAGACTGCCTTCTTGAATGGTGTAGTTGAAGAAGAAGTATATGTGGAGCAGCCACTCGGTTTCGAAATACATGACAGGGAGTCATATGTGTGCAGATTGAAGAAAGCCTTGTATGGCTTGAAACAAGCTCCCATAACTTGGTATGGTAGGATGGACAATTTCCTATATAGTTTGGGCTTTACCAAGAGTAAAGCGGATTCCAACCTTTATTACAAGGTTGAAGAAGGGAATCCTGTGATTCTACTCTTGTATGTGGATGACTTATTTGTAACAGGAGATGATAGATTGATTGCAGATACTAAGAGGAAGCTTGCTGCTGAGTTCGATATGAAAGATTTGGGAATGATGCATTATTTCCTAGGTATGGAGGTGTGGCAGAGTGCAGGTGGGATCTTCCTTGGTCAAGGGAAGTACACAGTAGATATCCCTAAGAGATTCGGGATGATGGATTGCAAGGACATGGCCACACCTATGGCATCGAATCTGAAGCTTCTATGTGATGCTTCATCTGAGCCGGTTGATGTCTCTATGTATTGTCAGATGATTGGGTCCTTGATGTACCTGACGAACACGAGACCGGATATTTGCTTTGCTGTGAACACATTAAGCCAGTTCCTAACAGATCCTAGGAGTGTTCACCTGGTTGCAGTAAAGCATGTTTTGAGGTACCTGAAGGGTATAGTGGATTATGGGCTCAAGTATGAAGCGAATCAAAATTTTAACCTGCGGGGTTATGTTGATTCAGATTGGGCTGGCAGTGCTGCAGATAGGAAGAGCACATCTAGATGTTGCTTCAGTACGGGATCAGGTGTGATCTCTTGGTTTAGCAGGAAGCAGTCCTGTGTAGCACTGAGTACAGCTGAGGCAGTGTATGTTGCAGCCTGTTCAGCTAGTTGTGAGGCAGTATGGCTACGGAAGCTACTGTATGAGTTATTTGATCTCCCATTGGATGCTACTGGTATCTTCTGCGATAACTAGAGTTGTGTGAAGCTGTCTGAGAACCCAGTGTTTCATGACAGGTCGAAACACATACAGATCAAATATCACTATATCAGGGATATGGTACAAAGAGGAGCTGTGAAGCTCCTGTATGTTGCGACGGACGAGCAGATTGCAATGTGCTGACGAAGCCACTAGCCAGGGTGAAGTTCTAGTACTTCAGGGAGAGGCTTGGTGTTCTTCAGATCGTGGACACTTCGAGGAAGAAGTGATGGACACATTTGCTGAAGCCATTCCAAGCATGTTGGAAGGAGGATCATTCCAATGGTTGTGGATGTAAGTGCTGGATGATGAGCATCAGGATGATGTTCTAGTTTCTGCTTTGTATGATCAGTTGGATCATTTATATGTATATGTATGTACGCATCATGTTGGATGCTGGATATGATCAGTTGGATCATTTATATGTATGTACGCATCATGTTGGATGCTGGATATGATCAGTTGGATCATTTATATGTATGTATGCATCATGTTGGATGTTGGATATGATCAGTTGGATCATTTATATGTATGTATGCATCATGTTGGATGATGGATATGATCGATTGGATCATTTGCATGTATTTTGTATATGCATCATGTTGGATGCTTGGACCATGTATCTGTATATGTATCAAGTGGATACATTGTATGATCAGGTAGATCATGTATATTGATATGTATCAGGTATGATCAGGTAGATCATGTATGTTGATGGATACATTGTGTGGATCATGTATCTATGTATCAGGTGGATACACTATGTATGATGATATGTATCAGGTGGATACACTATGTATGATGATATGTATCAGGTAGATAGTTGGTGTGCATCAGATGGATACATTGTATGATCAGGGTGATCATGGATGACGAGCTTCTCCAGATGATATGCAGCAGGATGTTGCAGTGATGATGATTAGGATGCTCATCAAGATGATGTATTGTGAGTATCAGATAATACTTTGTGGCTGTGGATCAAGTTGTGCAGATGAGCATGTCTGGGAGATCCTATAGGTCGGAGTTGCGTACCCATAACAGCCTGGGATGCTCTTTCGAGACATTGCTCTGGGAGGACATGTAATTTGTGCCCTGGGAGATCTTTAGGTCAGAGTTGTGTACCCGTAACATCCTGAGATGCTCTTGCAAGGTTTTGTCCTATGGCATGTAATTTGCTCCTGGGAGATCTAGATAGGATGAAAAAGGCCTCAGATGCTTCAGCCAGGTTTTGCCATGACCACATGTAATTTTCTCCTGGGAGATCTAGACAGGATGAAAAAGGCCTCAGATGCTTCAGCCAGGTTTTTCGGTGGACCACATGTAATTTGCTCCTGGGAGATCTGGACAGGATGAAAAAGGCCTCATATGCTTCAGCCAGATTTTGTGGTGAGATCACATGTAATGTGCTCCTGGGAGATCCGACAGGTATAGCTGTGTGCTCGTAATAGCTTGGGATGCTTCAGCCAGGTTTTGTGACGGGTCACATGTAATGTGCTCTTGGGAGATCTGACAGGTAGAGCTGTGTGCTCGTAATAGCCCGGGATCCTGTAGCCAGGTTTTGTGACGCACGTAATAAGTCCTGAGGATTCCACAGTATGGCCAGTGATGATGAAGACCTGCAGGTGGTGGGCCTACATCCAGTATGAAAAAGGAATGGCTCTGTAGAAATTCCTATGACGAGTAGAGTCAGAGATTGGTTGAGATAGCAGTAGCAGTGACGATGATGATGACGATGATCCCGAGAAGAAGACTTGTCTAGCAGAACTATGTCGAGAAATACCTTCCTAGTTAAGAGGGAGTGTTGATGTATATGTAACTTTGGAATGTATTTCATCTATGTATTTCATATATATTTATTGTACCCTTATAAGAGATGTGTTATTCCTCTATAAGGAAGTGTCGTCATGTGGATTGACAAGTGTCGCAAGTGTGTGTACTTACCGATGGGTTATTAGACCACCATGTGTGGGGTCGGCCCTGAAATATATATTATATTGTGGATGTATCTAGATAGACAAGTCGGTCCCATAGTGTAACTGGGAAAACATGTTAGTATAAATAGAGATCAGGAGATCTCTATTTTGATCATTCAGAAAGTCACACTTCTCTCACTCAGAAAGTGGCGCACTAGTGAGGAGGAGGATCATCTTCTACTAGGAGACTATCTCAGTGTATTTTGGTTGTACTTTGGTTGAGCCATTGCTCTCTCTATCTCTGAGGAAGTTGTGGGGTTTTTCACCTTAGGGTTTTTCCCATGGAAACTCTGTGTCTCTTGTCTCTCATGCTTTTGATTCTTGTCATGCTTATTGTGATTGTTATGCATTGATATACTGTATATGTTATTATCTCAGTGAAGATCCTAGAGTATTGTGAATTAATGCTCAAAATTTAATAGATGAAAACGTTGATGATGATGGTGATGGTGATGGTTATGATGATGTTGATGATGATGATGAAAAGTCCCTCTAAGTGGTTATCTATATGAATCAAGCATCAATATCCAACTATAAATGAGCATGTTTTAAAATACATTGCTAGGATACATATCTAAGAGTCTCAAAGATCTCTATGCATTTTCCCATCAAATTTGGTTAAGGAGATTCTAGTATCTAGTTAGAATATATTAGTGGAAACCCTAGGTTGATGACACGATGCTTGGATAAGGGAAAAAACCCAAAATCTAGCTAGATTTGGGTGAGAATTGAGCATGGGGAACCAAATCTATGAATATGTGTATTGTTAAATATAATTTTGTTGGGTGAAGCCAATAACCAACATAATCATCATAATATAAGAGTTTTTTGTGTTGGGGATATACCTCAAGGTACCCAAAGCATGAAAAAAGTTTGGGTGGGCACAAAACCAAGAGAACAAAAAATGTTGAAGAGGATGTGTGGGGTGGGAGGTCGGCCTCCAAAAACTCAAGCATTGACATGAGTGAGGTAGGTCTAAAGCAACTTCTCTCATACCAAATGAGAGAAGTGGTAGGGCTAGTTTAGGTTTCTAGGACTAGATTAGGTTTATAGTATTCTAGCTTAGTTTTCTAGTGTTAAATTAGTGTTTCTAGGGTTAGTTTAGCTTTCTAAGATTTCTAGGGATAAATTAGGTTTGTAGGGTTATATTAGTGATTCTAGGGCTAGACTAAGTTTCTAGGGATAGATTAGGTTTCTAAGAATTAATGACAAAGGGTGAAATGATGACATGGCAGATGGATGTATCTCTATGTATGTACGTATACATCTCTATGTGTGTATGTATATGTATGTATGTATATGTATGTATGTATGTATCTGTATGTATGTATGCATGTATGTATAGCAAAGACATGTATGTATGTATGTATCAACAAAAAATCCATGTACCAATGAAATAACATAAAACTACAGATACCTTGATGTAGAGCATAACATTCTTTGATGCAATTCTTTCTCTTATTTAAATTTGACTAACCTCATTCAATAAATCCATCTGGATCCTCTTTGTTGTTAATTGTATCCATCAATCTCTCGTTCTCTGAATGAGGCAGGTAGTAGCATACCTTGGTTGAGCTCTTGCTTGACATTGTCTGAAGATGGATGTTTGTGCCAACAATCAAGTTTGTGAAGTGATACACCACTGAACCTAGTCTATAATCCATGAATACATTCCCACTAGTCTTCCTTGAATTCCCATCTAGTGTAAGATATTCCCCCTTAACCACCATCAAGCCAATAGGAAATTCAATGTCTTCATCGTCGATCAATGATGAGTATAGGGTTTGCTTACCTTGGATGCACTGTGCCAACCAATAATTAGCGCCCCATTCATTATCTTTCAGTGCAACAACTGCGTATATGTGTCCTGGTTGTACAAGATATGAGATATGGTCGTAGTCTATCGAAATTGTTGACTGACCCTCCTCTAAATGGGTTGTTTCAACAACTGCACGTTGTTCTACTACAAGTGACACACGATCCCATTCATCAACCCAGTCCATGCATTCTCATTCATCCCACTCGCCACTGCTGCAAGGGCTGCAAAAGCATGCAAGCTTTCGTGTCCATATTTCAAATAAGGGGTTGTTTGAGCTTCGAACTGAATGAAATCCATGTGTTCCTTGTACTGTGCCGCAACTATAGGAACGTGATCGATCTATGTCAACCACTAGCCAAAAATTTCTCACCACACGTCCTGCCACTGATGATTGTTGTTGATCTCTTGCTCGGTTTGACATTGTTGCGGAGCACCATTGAACTGTGGATTCTGCATCTCGGAGATGAGGTCCTTGTCAAACCTCATCTCTTCCCTTCTTAGTGCATTCTTGATGCATGCACCGGCCCCATCATGCTCGCCTTTGCCGTGCCTGGTCTCAAAATAGTTCCAGATATGCGGCACATTATAAGTCTTATGCAAAGTATTCATCCATTGGAATACTCGGGCATTTTTGAACTAGCCCACACAACCATCCGACCATATCCAATGTTGATCCATTTGTATATCTCTCTCCTTCAACTGATCATATAAAATTCGAAAACAATGTTGCACATAATGCAGATCATGGGTTCTATCATCACTTATGTAAAAGTTTGTCTCCTTCAGTATTATCCTCTAGTCATTACTGCTCTATGGCCCATGCCTATACATAATATGTACCATGATGCTGACTTGGTCTAAATGGTGGTATTGACTCTGGATTTCATTTTGTGGCTGGAGGGTGTAATTTTCTGCAAAATCCACAATTGACACTATGGTTCCAATGGGAAATGTGTCCCTACATTTTTTGTACTGCTCATCTTGCCATCGCGCTACATGCACATGTTGAACATACTGCTTTGTTTTCTCATAGAACTCCATCAAGAAGTCACATACCGGTACGTGTTACCATGGAAACAAGGGAAATATTACAATGTGGCCTTTGGAAAAATGTATATGTCATAAATTGAACTTGTAATATGAAAAATATGCAATATTCATTTGTACCTGTGACTTCACCAATGCAATATTTCTACTTTCTCTGCCACTATCTAATTGATAAGTCACATACTTGAAGCTCTGCATCTCCACGCCCATCATGCCAAATTCATGCTCCTTGCTTTCATGAATGCAACGATTCAAAAGAGAAAACCCACTGCACCTAGAACATGTCCCATATAGACACGATTTTTCATAATACTTTTGTCCTTTAGGCCTTGGACACATGATGTTGTGGATAAAGTCTCTTGATGCATTCCGTGGTAGTATGGATTCATTGCAGCTATGCACAATGTTAGTATGCAAATCACAAAATATATGTTTATATGTGTCATAATAATATTCTACGTGGTATCTACAACAACAAGTGTTCTGATCAATGCATATACGGATGTACCATGATTTGCATTTCTCAAAGGACCTTTGGCCCACGTTCAATTGTGTGTGCTCGTTCCTGAATATCTCATAGAGTTTAGACTATGTGGTGTCAAGGAAGTGTTTAACATTGGGTTCACGTTCATTAGAACCTTTTCTCAGTTTTAGCACATATCTTTGGTTTGATGAAGGTCTAGTATGATCATGCCAAACTTTTGTACTAACTCCTCAACAACATCAGTTAGCTTTCTATCTGCACTAGGAAACCTACCAACAAAAGCCCAACAATTGTTTCCACCCGGATTGTCAATATTTTCTCTTATAACAGAGAACTTTTTAATAGTTTTTATATTTAATTTAAGTATGTGAGAAGTGTGTGATAGCAGGCGACGTTGCCTTGTGGACTTGCTTACAACTGATTCCGCTAAAACACAACGAGCCGCACAAAGATCTTTTGTATGAGACGTCTTCCCAATCGCATTAAATGCAGATTGGAGATTTCTAACAATATGACTATTGGCCTTTGAACTTTTAACCATCTTTATGCCCAAAATTCTCCTAACAACAGCTAAAGAACGTGACTTTAACAAACATAGCAATAATTGGCATTTACCTGCATCACCTTTGGATTCAAAATATTCTTTGACAATTTTGTTGCATTGCCATTTGATAGTGCGTTTTGGAAACTTGCCTTCAAGCCCCGACAAATCACTCTCATCCACATGAATACGTCTAGGAGTTCTTCTTCTTGCACTGGACAGTCGAGGTAGGGAGGGTGGACATGAGACATGAATATCGGAGCTTGTTTGTTGTGGTGCTTTGTTCATAGATTGAGCCATAATGGGAGTGTGGTCGACATGGTTGTGGTCTTCTTGGGGAGGTTGCAAATTAAGCAAGGTTTGTATGTCCATATCTACACATGCAACATCTCCCAAAATTATTGTGTCATGAGGAACTTCAGCATGACTTGTTGATGGATTGTTGGTTGGAGATTGTGTTGATGTTGGAATTTGAGTTGGGTCTGTTGGACACCACCGCTTTACCCGTGTTTCTGAACAAGAGGTTTTCGTGTCAACAACTGTATTAGGATCAGTGGCAGGATCCGGGAAATGATAGGACCATGTCTCAATCTTTCCATTCCCAACTTGGCCTTTTCTCTTAAGTCATTGACCTTTTCAATGGGTGGATTCCTTCTATTTTTTTTTTTGCGTTTCATGAGTTTCCCATCTCCAAAAGTCTCTTTAACACAACTATCAGACCTACCCCTGCAAAAGAAACAAAAAATAAGATATTAGTGCCATTATACAATGAACCTGACACATTCCAACATAACTTACCACTTTACAAATTAACATATACAACTAGAGACTATGTTGGTTTATTTGTGTTCGAATAAACATCATTATCCCTTACAATTCCAATCAATATAGATGATGGTTGGTCAAGTGTAGAGAGGAGAAACTAATGTCTTTCCTAGCCATGAATTCATAAAAATTATGGTAGTAACACCCTACAACAGAGATGACTAGAGATGGCTTGGGAATAGTTTGATAGTTTTTCTACATCAAATAAGGTAACCTTAATTAGTTGCATTTTTTGCTTTCTCCCTTAATATTATCAATTCCAAATTTTGCACCTAGTTTGATTGCTTTGTCTTCATAGTGGAATGGTATATCCTTCCATTTGAGGCAATGTCCTTTACCATCATAAATTACTAGGTTATATAACACCTTAAGGAGTTGAAGAAACAACAACAAACTATTTCCTTATCTATAAACCTTGAGATTATAGAATGTGATTTTGAGTTTAAAATACCCATGGTTGAATTCAACAATGCATCACAATAGAATGAATGTATACCTTGTATTTTGCAAAACCTTAAGGAGGATGCAAAGGTTCCTAACAAGGATCATGGTCTTGGGAAGGGTGATTAGGGGGGATATAATTTGACCTTTCAATGTGCAATATCTACGGTGGGGAGGTGTTGGAGAGCGGGGAACTAGGGACTATACCAAGAATGATCATGTTGAATAGAGCATGAAGTGGGAAAGTCTTGGTTTTTGGAAAAAAAATCATTATTAAAGGTGAGAGGATATTGTAAGGATGGTAAATATGGATGAATATTATCATATTTGGATTCATAGAGAAAGGAAAGGTGCATATACTTATAGATATCCTCATTCCATACAATGGTATTGAATAAGAAATGAGAGAGTTGAGGTTTTGTGGATGAGTTGAAGTGATATTTTTAGTCATGTTTAGTGAGTGCGTAGTATTTTTTGCTAGCATAATATGAGGTGAAAAGAACAAAATTAACTTGGGAACTAATTACACAATGAGGAGGTTGCATACTTCATCTTGTCTAGTGTTCATATGAGTTTTTTTAGATGTGAACTTGGGAAATCTTCTTGTCAAATTAATTGTTGTCTATGCATGGATATTGTTGTGGGCATATGATAAAAACAAAAAAGCATGGCCTCATCTCAAATATTGTGAATGAAAAGACTTATTTACAGTTCACCATACCTCTATAGAAATGATCTCCACTTGCAATGGAAACTGGTAGCTTGAATGAATCCACTAGATTCCAAGACCACTGAAGATGTTTGTTAGATTCCAAGGGTGATTTTGTGTCAAATAGATCAAAGAGTGTCCAAAATATCAATGAGTGTGATCCAATAAGAAACTTGTAAGAGCTTGAAACCCGTGGAAGCAATGAAACCCATGTTTTTGCTAGAATTCCTAGGAAACATAGAACTCTATTTTTTAACTAGTAACAGGGACATGCATGCATGCTTAAAGGCACGCATGCATGTTTTTCGAGCGTACACGTCAGAAGCACGCATGAGCCCAAAATCCGTGCACGCGCCCCTGTATAATGTTTACACCATTTATTCCCCAACGTTTACACCATTTAATGCCAAACCTTCCCCCACTTCGAAAATATTTGCATAAATTGGACTCGATGATGAAGTTTGAAGGGTGGGTCTTAATTTTTATTTGAAGGGCTTACTCTTTGCGTCTTGACACATTTGATAATTTATGGTTGTCTATGCGCCTTGGCCCAATTGATATTGTAAGGTGAGGATGTTCATGCATAATAATCCTTATTTATGACTATGCGATGAGGATTTAAATGGAAGCTGATGTAAAGACATGTTATTTTTATACGTATTTTGATGGCGAGTGTCGAAGAGAAACGTCGTGATAAACCACATATGTTTGGAAGGACGGAGGGAGGTTAAATGGTCATGATCATGCCACCCATCAAATTGAAGACAATTCCTGAGCCAAAAATTGTTTTTTTAAATTTTTTAATAACCATTGTGGTACTTTGGTCCAAATGTTTTTTCTAACTCATTGTTTCTCCATATTGTGTGCCTACTTCCACCTCTCTATATCAATGCATAAAATCAACCTATGCTTGGTTTGTCGTTATAGCTGCATGCCATTATTTGTAGTTGCATGCCATTTAGTGTTGTTTAGAGTTTTCGTGAGTCTGTGACATTCATGCAATAAATGAAGTCTTGTAGAGGAGGACTCATCCAAGAGGCAATTTGAATTTCATTTTGACAAAAAACATATTTTGTAAAGATCAAATGCCATGAATGTATCCTCGGCCTACCATGCAATACTGTGGATATGTTGAAAAGCATTGAACATCATCGAAGAATGAAAGCAGGTTCCTCGAGATCTTATTGAAGCATATTGAGCTCAATTGAATTCCACCTGGGCCTTAATTGAAAATTCTAGACCTCACATATCATCAATAACACATAGAATCCATGACACTATCCCTCTACAAGGAGCCTCCTCCTCCTCCTACTCATCATTATCATCATAGTCATCTTCGTCATCGTCAGCATCATCATCATCATCCTCATCATCATCCTCATCATCATCCTCCTCATCCTCGTCATCATCATCATCTCCATCATCATCATCATCGTTATCACCCACTTCCTCATCATCATCCTCCTCCTCCTCCTCCTCCTCATCATCATCTTGGTCATCATATTCATCATCATCTTCATCTTCATCTTCATACTCATCGGCATCATCATCATCCATCATCTTCATCATCATCTTCATCATCATCATCATCTTCTTCATCATCATCATTGATAATGATGATGACGACGAAGATGATGATGATGATGATGATGATGAAGATGATGGATGATGATGATGCCGATGAGTACGAAGATGAATATGATGATGCTGATGATGATGAATATGATCATAATCATCCTCCTCCTCCTCCTCCTCATCATCATCTTAGTCATCATCTTCATCATCAACATCGTCATCATCGACATTATCATCATCCATAATCTTCATCTTCATGATGATGATGATGATCATCATCATCATCTTCGTCATCGTCATCAATCATCATCATCTTCATCATCATCATCATCATCTTCGTCATCATCATCGTTGTTGATGATGATGATGATGATGATGAAGATGAGTACGAAGATCAAAATGATGATGTTGATGATGATGAATATGATCATCCTCCTCCTCCTCCTCCTCCTCCTCATAATCATCTTCGTCATCATCGGCATCATCATCCACTACAACAAAATAGCCCTTTAGGGGCGGTTTTGGCTTGCGGGGGTCTTGGTAAAACCCCCCCTAAAAGTTTTTTCAGACCTTTGGAGGCGGTCTTTTAAAACCACCCTTAAAAGTCATGGAAATTGGACTTTTAGGGGTGCTTTTTTTAAAACCACCCCCAAAAGTCCTGAAATTTGACTTTTGGGGGCGGTTTTGGGAAAACCCCCCATAAAATCCCAATTCTCATAACTTTTGGGGGCGGTTTGTCAACCCCCCTCCCCTAAAAGTCATGAGAATTGAACTTTTGGAAGCGGTTTTTTTGGAACCCCCCTTAAAAGTCATGAGAATTGAACTTTTGGAGGCGGTTGTTTGAAAACCCTCCCTAAAAGCCCAATTCTCATAACTTTTGGGGGCGGTTTGTCAAAACCCCCCCTAAAAGTCATGAGAATTGAACTTTGGGAGGCGGTTTGTCAAAACCCCCCCTAAAAGTCATGAGAATTGAACTTTGGGAGGCGGTTTGTTTGGAACCCTCCTTAAAAGTCATGAGAATTGAACTTTTGGAGGTGGTTGTTTGAAAAGCCCCCCTAAAAGCCCAATTCTCATAACTTTTGGGGGCGGTTTGTCAAAACCCCCACTAAAAGTCATGAGAATTGAACTTTTGGAGGCGGTTTTTTTGGAACCCCCCTTAAAACTCATGAGAATTTAACTTTTGGAGGCGGTTTTTTGGCACCCCCCTTAAAAGTCCTGAGAATTGAGCTTTTGGAGGCAGTTTGTTGGAAGGGGGTTAGGTGTGTCACATGGGTTCAACAATGCATCTCATTAAAACATTGGATCTAAGCGCACACAAGCTATTTTAGTGTTAGGAAGGGTGTGCATAATCATTCAACACCATATCCCATTAGAGCTCTACAATTGAGGCAGTCATGTTAGGTTTTTCACATCAAAGATGGTTCTCACACTCCAACTTTCCATGATCCATGATCAAAATACAAACTCGTGTGCATAACATTATCCTTTATGGATAATGGGCCATGTGTAGGGCCCTAATCACCACATGATTCCTACACAAGGAATATTTAGCTTGCAAGTGGGTATGGTGGCCATTTCAATATTTACAACATCATGGATGGTTCTTGAAGCCTAATCCATGGTGTCCATGGTGTTAGATCAAAATCTAGTTTATAATGACTGGTAGTTACCTTAAGGTCTTGTGACCTATGGGCATTTCTCTGTACCACCACATAAGCCATAGGAAAGGAATATTTAGCTTTTGAGTAACACATTGTCATTTTTTTAGTATTTTCATGTCGTGGATGGTTCTAGGAGCCTATGTTATGGTCTAGGGCTAAAATGTAGGTTCTTAGGAAATAAAACTTTATTTTGAGACTCATGGGGCATGCATAGGGACTTGAGTCATCATACATACCCTATATAGGGAATATTTTTTTTATAGTCTAAGTTCTTGTGTTTATTTTTGCACTAATTTTGGTTTGATAAAATCCCATACAATGATCATTCAAACCTTGATGGCAAAGTCTTTGATCTAAAACCTTGGTTATAAATAACCCAAGGTCAAAGTTTATTGTGTTAGTGTGTTGATTTGGTGCAGTAGGCATGTTAGTGATTGGGTTAGGGGGTAGTGGGTTAGGGTTAGAGGGACACTGGCTTAAGGGGATATTTTATACAATTTCATAATGTGGTAGGCTTTGGGGAGTTTTTGGATTAGAAGCGAGGCACCTAAGGGATTAGTGGGTTAGTGGGAAAGGGGTTCTGGTTTTGTTGGTACTAGTGGTTAAGTGGTTGATAAGTTATCATGTTATTCGGTTTTGGGCTAGATGTTAAGGTTAGGTACAAGGTGAGGGGGTTAGAGGTTGAAGATTCCTAGGTGCATGAATTCATTCATGGATCAAGTGTGCCAAGTGCATGAGTCATTTACATGGGTTGGTTGTGTTAGGTCAATGTCTAATTAGTGGCATTATTTATGGTGGCCATTTCAATATTTGTAACACAAATGATGGTTCTCGTGGCTTGGGCTATGGCATGTGAACTAAATTTAGGGTCTAATGCCATATTAATTTTCCATGGGGTTGATGGTCCATGCATGTTAACCTAGATTACCACATAAGAATCTCTAGCCTACATGTGAGATTGTCATGATCATCATTGTCACCATTGTCGATGTCATTGTTGTTGTTGGTTTGTCCATGGTTATGTAAACCAATAAACCAACCATGGTTTAATATTTATAGGTTATGTAAACCAATAGTGGTTCTCATAACCTAAATAATGGTCCATGGTTAATAAATTTACTATATGATTCACGGTCCATGTGTAGGGCCCTACACATAATTACTTTACCTTACAAGTGAGATATTGTGGCCATTTCAATATTTGTAACATTGACAATGGTTCTCGTGGCCTATACCATGGCCTATAAACTAATTTTAGGGCCTAGTACCATATTAATTTGATATGGGGATGATGGTCCATGCATGTTAACCTAGACTACTAGCCCTTTTTATACCATTGAGCTATAATCATTTTTACCATTAGATATGGGTTTGATTGTCATAGTTACCCAAGTTTATAACAAAACCAATGGAAATGCATATTAATTTTCCAAGTGTGAGCGGGAAGGGGTGTTTTAATTTTGGGAAAAAACTTATTGGTTATCAACTCGCCTAATCTCATACCTTTTGCAAGTCAAACCCTCGACATTTGTCGAGCGCTAAACCACATGACAATGTTACAACGTAATTTTCCACCTTGTGAGTATCAGCATTCTTTGGCCTGCAGGATCCATTTCACTGACTCAGATCCACTTTATATCCTTCAGACACTATTTTTCCCTATTTTTCCCTTGTATGCTAGCTGCATCATTACAGTAGGCGTACCTGCAAGTTGCATCACTATAGCCCGCGGGTAGCACGCAAAATGGTAAAAATCACTAGTTTATTACTTTTTACTCCCAAAAAGCGGTTATTGGGTGACCTTTGACCCTCCATCTGCCCAAGAAATGCCTCGATGTGTCCTTTCACTTACCTTTGAGAGGACTATATATTGAGCACATATGGCTTATGGATGGGAGGAGAAAGAAGAGCAAGAGAACTCTAGTGGATTTTTTCCCTATCTTGAGTCTTCACTCATTGATCCTTGTAGTTGTGAACCCCTTATGTTCACCTTCCAAACTCCTATCATAGTTTGAGTTTTCCATTCATGGAGGATTGAAGTGGTGGAGGCACAAGTGGATTGATCCAGATCTTGGTTCAGATTGGTTGCCGGCAAGAGATCGTATCACATTGTACTTCTTCTTGTTTAATAATAGAAACACTCATATTTTCATCCATTAATGTTGTGAATGTTGTTTATTGTACATTGGGTTGCATTTACTTATAATATCATGGACCGTTACTATTGATGATGTTAATGTCATTTATATATTATATGTACTTGTTGAATATTGGCTGTCAAGACTAATTTGTAGATTCATGTGCACGGATTGAAAGGTCCAATGGGGATCTACATCAAATGTTTGGATTGAGGTTGGTTATATTCTTCATTATCTTAGCATTGTCATTTATCTAGCATAGCATTGAGAACTGACCTAGTGAGTTTTCTCCAATACAGACAAATCAAGTGTCAAGTTCCCATCCAAGTGTTGAAGTGTTGAGCAAGTTCACCAAGTAAAGCCCAATGGTTTATACTATGTTCACTATCCTATTGAGCATATGACAAAGGGTTTTGTCCATTTTCCTTGGATTTGATGAATTTGTAGAGAGATTATTTTGATGGGTGAAGTCACAGCAAGGATTTGATTACAAACCTGATACATATAACGAATTGGTGAAAATCACGGCTAGAAGTAGAGATTTCAAATTAGTGGCTCATCTTTTAGTGAAAATGAAGTAAGAGGAAGTTTTACGTTGTAAGAATTTGTGTTTCTGAAGGAAGATTAGTGTATCTTGGATGTGATCGGCTTACAATCGTTTCAATCTCGATATAATCAATATGTCATCACATGATTCAATTTAGTAGGAGCATGATAGAGGAATTTTGGGTCCATCCTTCTCAGCTAATTCCTTGCTTCCCAAATGCTCAAAATATCAATTTGAATCAGGCTCTCAGATGCCCATTTCTCAAAATCCATAGGTTGTTGTACCCTTTTCCTCGAAATCCTTTGTTTTTTTTATATTACCTCCATCAATGCATATTGGGTTGAAATCCATGTGGAAGTTGTTGGGTCATCTTCATGCGATGGAAATTTGGTGCCCTAGGAAGAGCAGACGAGGGTTTCAAACTGATGTCAATCTTGCAGGAAGTGCATGGGATTGACGGGTTTCAAGTGTCAGTGCAGTTATGTTTTCAGTTCTTTGCACAGTTACTTGGACAAGCATGGATGCTCTTTAATTACAAGGAAGTTGGAGGTCAGGATATTGAAAATTCTATTCATCTCGTGAAGACTGACAACACTTAGAAGATTCAAAGATCAGGTTATATTTCAATATGTTGAATCTGTGATTTTGAAATGGGTACAAGTTGGGCATTCTAGAAAAAAACGTTGGCTCCATTAGGCAGCTTGATTTTCACTTTCTATGCATCAAGAAATGGCCTTCAGAAAGAAGAATAATATCATACCTGTAAGTTCTAATTATTAGTTTAGGGAATAGATGAAATTGTGCAGAACTAAAGCTAGACTCCCAAATTGTTTGAAGTTTTGAGAATTCATTGCTAGAGCAATGATTTTGTGCTGGAGCTTCTTCAAGGAATCCGTATGCATTTGCACACATTTAGTAAGGATCTTAAGGAAGTAGACTTGGAAAATGCTTAATTGGGTCTTGGGAATGTAAGACTATAGCTGAAGGTGAACATGGTAAGAGTTCCATTCCCTCTCTGTTTCTCTCTATAGTGTTAGAAATTCCTTCGCAAGTTTGTTGCATGTCATCTCCCTCCACGAGTTTGGTGCATGACTTCTCTTTGACGGTTTTGCTTCTTTTTTTAATGTATCCTATGTTCTAGCTACTTTCCTATGGCTTGCTTGAGATCTCTTCGTGGCTGTCCTTTTCTCTTTTATGGTGGCCGCAACATTAGGGATGCCTGCTGGCACCTTCTTGACTTGATAATTTGAGGCCGCAGTCTGTTTTGGACTGAGCCGTGGTTTGAGCCGTGGTTTGATATGGGCTGTCATTTGTTGTTTGGTGAGATCGCTGCCACCTAATGTAACATCTCCACATAATTTTTGTTTTTTGTTTTTTTGGTACTATTGCTCTATGAATTTTCTATGTATGTAATTTGACTGGTCCTTAGCAGAGTCGGTTCTGCCGAAGGAGAAATCCAACTTGTAAGAGTATCGTCTTACTTAGCGTAATTGCTAACGTTTTACATGCCATTTGTAGGTTTTCAAAATGAGTCTATCTACTCCAAGGCTAAGAAAAACTGGTTAATCAAATCTCTTCCTAAGGTAATCATGTAATTCTAAGGTTACTTGAAACTATACCAAGTTTGTAACATTACTCTTTTATCAAACTCTTCTTCATGAGGGTGAGACCTACTTAATCAATTAACTCAAGATGTGAGGAATCATAAGGATTTCTTACCTAGCATAACAACCTTTTTATTTTTCATTTGCTTAATATACCATACTTGTTTTTGTATTGTCTTTACTTAACATACTATATTTACATGTCAATCTTCATTTATTTAACCACTTTATACATACAGGTGAAAAATACAATCTTTCCAAGATTTTTCATTTGCAAATAAACAAGTTGCCTAAAGCTTTCGAACCTTCTGGTTTACTCGTAAGTTGAGTAAGCATAGCCACTTTAGATCATCTAACAATATAGATGGAAATGGACAACCACGTGTATGCATAAAAAGGGACCGGCCCCCATCCCCTGTGATGCTAGCATTGCTAACTTAATTGGTATGGAGGATTTTTTTAATGTTTTCTAAGCTATGCTTAGGCATCCAATGCCCATCATTCTTACATCTCTCGGGATTGAATGGATTCCCTCTCTCCGGTTTGAATTAAGTTTCTGGTTGGTTTTATATTTATTTTTTGGTTGTAGGTTTATTATAGCCTCGTTTTGCTTAGTGGCTTCCTTTTGTACATAGTTAACGGTAAGTAATTTTCTTATGGTTCTAGTTTTATTTTAAGACTATATCTAATTACAACATCCTACACTATGCATATGATCATGTGGATGCCCCAATATGGCTATTGCATACTCTAAGTAGTTTTTATGTATAATGAAGTATGCTCTAACCCTGAAAAATACAACATAATACTTGTTAATTTAATGAACTGTAAAAATAATGTTACTTACATGTTAAATTAATGTGTTCAAATTACGTAGATATTAATTTTTATTGAAAATATATCATTTTTCATGTAGCTATTAAGGAGCGTTCAATTACTAAAGATTGTAAAAATTTTGATGAGCAAAATTCTTTTTTTGCTTTTCTTGAGGGAAGAGTTTAGTTAATTTATACATGTCAATTGAAATATAATTATTTATATTACCCATTCCAATATTAACCTTAGTCTTTGAAGGGCTCCAAGAAGAAATACCCTTCCAATAGAAATTAAAACCCACCCTTCAAATTTGGTCATGGGGACCACGTCTCTCCACCAATTGCGAGGTCTTATCAAAAGTGCATGGCATTGCTTGTGCTTAAGAGTACTTTAAAGATCTCCCTCGTATTAAAAAGAATAATCCTACTTATTTTGCACTTCTGAACCGTTATGTAAAAGTGCATGGCATTGCTTGTGCTGAAGAGTACTTTAAAGATCTCCCTTGTATTAAAAAAGAATAAACCTACTTATTCTGCACTTCTGAACTGTTATGTAAAAGAGAAAAATGTTAAAAAGTCAGAGGCAACCGTGGAAAAGTTTAAGGAATTGGGGTTTGCTAAAAATACACTTCCCTTTAATGAGATGATGACACTATACATAAACACACAGCAGTTTGAAAAGGTGCCTTCGGTGATATGGGAAATGAAGAAAAATGGTCTCTCACTAGATAAATTATCGCTTTTATGACTTGTGGCATTCGGACCAAAGAACATAAGGTGGAAACCCGAGAGGCAGGTGGAGTTTTAAATGTTTACTTGAGCACAGTACTGGTATATGAGTTGTCTTAGTAGTTCATGCCTGCAATACTACGGTGGAAGAAACTATGCTTTGATAATGCTCAGGCAAGTTTCAAATTCGTGAATATTGTGTTGTTTCTCCACCAACTGCGAGGCTGGTTAAACGCCCATACAGTCATTATATACTACGCTATGTTGCTAGAAGTGGAATCATTCCTCTGAAATCTTCAGGGTAAGTTCCTAACCAAAATATGAGGTCTGTTTCTTTTTATAAGGAGAAAATTTCTCAAATACTTACATCATTCTGATGCATTTTGTATTTATTACTTTAATAGGTTCCAGGGTGAGGTCGAGGTTGCAAAGTGGGGGTCTGCGTAGCCCTGAAAATGGTAAGCGATACCCTTCCAAGACCTGGGTTTTCTCCTGAGTCGAAAGCCGAAGCCAAAGCTTCAAAGGGCTCCAGGGTCACTCTCGTCGGCCACAAAATGCATGTACACTCAGGAACGATTTCTTTTGAGTTAGGGTTTCATCCCTTCCTAGTTATTTAGGGTTAGACAGTCCAATTCCACCTTCTGGGCAAAAATTTTGTAGATAAATAAATATTTAGGGTATTTTAAACACCTTTGCAAAATGTTCTATCAAGACCCTGTTAATATGATGAATGCGAAATTTTAATGTACATGTGTGTATTTTAAAGAATGTAACCATGCCATTCGCCTAGTTTTGGTTTCGTTTGAATCCAGGAGGAGGTTGTCTTTTACCTTCTTTCTTTTATTGATGGGATGAAAAATATTTACAATACCCCAACCTGATCTCAGAGCTATCAGCTTCAGGAAAAATTATCTTGAAATTACTGTCATCCTTTGTTTACTTGTCGATTCATAACAATTTGCCAACACAACCTATGTTTTAATTCAGTATTTAATTGAGCATTCTTTAAACTCCAGGTGGAGATCTCACTACTCTTTAATTTGACTTATCTACAACATGTGTATGATTCGAAAACTCAATTTCAACTTCTTAGCAATTGTTTGAACAGAGTGGTTAATAAGGGTCATGAATTTTTTTAAGGATAGAAGTCTTATTATTGTTATTATTTTATACTTGCATCTTAGCATACGCATCTATCTCTGTTAGGATACATAGTATTTTTATTGGTTCAAACTAAAATGATCCTCTACAAGGAACAGAGCTAAACGCTGTTAGAAAACCTGGATCCAATTCTAAATAAAATGGTGATATCTGAACTAAAAATGTCTCGGCTAACCTTATATATAATTCTTATTTAGGTCGGAGAATATCCGAGCTGGATTTCCTGACAAGAAACCTTATTTATTTATTTTTACTTTTTTATTTCACTTCAAAAATAAGATTTATCTCTGAGTAATTGTGAAGTCCGAGCTAGATTTTTTTTCCTGGAAAAAAATTAATTTCAATCTATTTAGAACAAAGTCGATCTCTACTAGAGATCTTAGCATTAAGACTATAGAGGAAAAAGTCTAATAAGCAGGATGCCAATTTCCATTTTTTTAAAAATGAATGTGCATCTTCAGATGGAGTAGGTATCTCAAGTGGCGTCAGGGTTTGTTCTCAACGCAAGAGAAAAATAGATCTGGCTTCAGGGTTTACTGAAAACAAATAAAATTTACAGATCTGACTTCGCTTCTGCCAAGATGTGGAAGTGTCCCATTTATACTACCATTTTAACTTTTTGCAATAAAAATGATTCAATAGCTTAATATAATTAAATTGTGGTACCATAACATAACTCGTATATCTTCTACAAGTATAACAACCTTTCAGATTTCTATTGGTATCTCTGTATATTTACATATGATGCTCTATCTTGATTTACCAAGTTTATCTAGTAAATTTCCTCTATTGTTTTTCAGGAGGACTCTATTTCAATCAAATCCCCAAATAAAAGAATCTTATTGTTTTACTAAATCCTTTCAAACTATAGATAACAATAAGGTTTACAAGATAAATCATGAAAACTGTTTTATATAAATAATTTAACAATATACAGAACACAGAAATGGAAAGTTATTGAACAGAATCTGGCATTTATTCTACCTTTCAAATAACTTAACATAATCCACGGTGCAATGTCTAACAATCATCAAATGTGAAATATTTGTACTTATTCTACGATTTCAATAACTAATCCAGCGTACAATACTTCATCCAATTGAACAACATTTAGAACCTATTAAAGTCGAAATTCCGCATCATAAAGATAAACATTAGGTCTCAAAGGGCATCATCGTAAAGATAAACATTAACATCTCATTTTTCTCAGAGCTTCAGCCTCTTGATCCTCGGTTACTCTTAATTCCCAGACCATACCCACAGCATAAAATATACAGCACGAGCAAAATAAGATATATATTGATACATACACAAAAACTAGTAGCAACAGAGGTTTCTTATAGTTATTAGTAAGATCAATCTATATTATTCATATACAGAGCATAGTAATAGATCACATCAGCAGCAGCAAGCAGATGCTTTCAGTATCAGATATAATTCCACAAATATATATCAAGACCTAATTGGAATATATATGTGAGCAATAAGCATCACTGTGGAGAATATTAGATACCCATGGTGCACTATACATAAAACAATTGTAACCAGGACAAAAACCACCCTAAAAAACCCTGAGGGATTCATATGAAGGTTAATTGAGAGGATTTAGAGAAACAAAGGATGAGGAGGATGGACCATCAAAAATAGCAATATCAACAACAACAAATCAACTGTACTGGCAATGGCATCACTGCCCTCGTCAGCAGCAGTAGTCTCTATTAGACACAATAATTGTTATAGTAGCTGGAATGCCTAGGGGCCAATGGGTTGATAGGGGCCAAATTGCCAATGGGTTGATTGATTGGCTGTCTAATTAGTGTTCTGTATATGATCTGTAAGTGCAACAAAAGGTAGAATCCATACACACTTCAGTCTCCTACCATACACAAGTAGACTCTAGAGTGTTCATTCGACAACTAGATAGGGTCGATTGACTCCCTACTCTTAGTCAATATCTCAGTGGATTTGAGAACTAGATGGGAAAGAAAGAATGATTTTGGAAGAATGCAAGCTTAGCCAATTAAAACTTGAGCAATTATCTCGTGATGCTTGTTGTCCATGGATTCAAGCCACCTCATTAGTCATATCTTTCTCTTAAAGCCACGGTCACATTATTATGCCATGGAGTTTACTAATGGGTTTTTTAATTTTCTTGATCCCTTTCTGAATTTTGGGATTTTTTATATTTGATCTTTTTGGTTTGGGATTCATATTTGTGTAAAACTTTCATGTTTACCAATCTTAGCTAGAAAACTCTAGAGCTTTAATGGTAGTTGGATGAGTGTTTTTGATTTGCATTGAGAAATATGTTCAACCAAGAGGACAGTAGTTCTAATGTGAATTAGTCTCTGTAGGATATAAGTGTATTTATATTTTAAAAGTTTTTCGGTCTGATAGTGTTATCATCATTTTTTAGTGACGAATATTTTCTTAATGGAATTTGCCTATTTAGGACAATAGGAATTTTCCCATATTCGAAGACTTTTGACAACCATTATACATGACTGGACTGAATATTAAATCGCATGGATATCCTTTGGGATCCAGAGACCTGCTTTCCAGAATTGTCACATGTGTCAATCATATCCCCTTCGAACCTTGCCTGACCAATGAGAGCTTTCTGCATTTTACAACTCATGGAGAATTTGGGATTAATCTTAAACTCTTGCATGTGATTATCTTAAAAATAATGTCCCAAACATTTTATGGTAATCAGAACATTCAAAACTTTTCAATCCTACTTGTAGGCAGATACAACAACACTCTAAAGATGCTAATATGGTCTGTTCATTTTTCCTTCAGAGAACATCATTTTTTGTGCAACAAGTGTTGTAATTGAATAGAGCATTGATTATGACATAGGTTATTATCCTTCTTGTGTATAGATTTCTGCATATCTTACTAGTAGGTTTATATAGAACCACTGTCTATGTAGGTTAAGCTTAGCCTGCATGCTTATGAGATTTTCATCAATTCACTCTCCTTTAATTTGAACCATAAAAATTTATAATAAAGCTTGCATAAACTTATCATGGAGAATACATGGCATGCCTAAAGGAAGGCCCCTTCTTTCCATGACTTTCTCCCCTTCTGTACATACAATAATATGAATTTAGTAAACAATCTATAAGCCAATCCATACTGCAGATTATCCTACAAAACTGTTTAGTTTGAAGATGTTCCAAGATAGAAGCTATCTCACAGAGGCTCCAAAGGACCAATATACATTGAACCTAAATATGTATCTTAGCAGCCTCTCTCTTTTACTATTTCTCCTCCACCCACCACCACTGCAATCTCCTTAGAACATAGCCACAATATACAGTTAATGCATACTGAAATTTACATTAATCTACTATTGCAAGAATCTCCCTCTTTTACAAGTTTAAGAAGACTTCGTTGCAAGCCATAAGAATCTACAATAATCCATCTTACCAACAGAATATTAATTTGGCCATAAGGTTCATTTTTCCTTTCTACCATATATCTACTGCAAATGAAAGATATTGCACTATGAATGAGCAAGTCTCAAGCCCATGCAGCAGATTCATGACCTCAAGGCAAGTACTCCCACCATGGCAGAGTACTTGCAGCACCTTGGTATTCTTCATTGCCAAGTGATTGCAAGCATCTTCCTGAAGATATCCTTCATCTATTCTGAAAAGTTGTTGATATGCCTTTGAAGGAACCCCCATGCCATAGAGCGCCTCATCCAGATGCATAAGACCTTCGTCATTGATGCTATCCATAGCAACTATATTATTAGTACCAGATGGGTATTTCATAGATGAAGAAGCCTGTGCAATCTGACTAAGGATTTGATGTGGGGGTTCTTGTCTTCATTCTGTATATTGGAACTACAATCACTGCATGGGCTAAAATATCCCTATTTCTCATTCAATAACATTAACCTGAACGGCTTAAAATCCATCTTCTCCGAACCCATATCTTTCTCCTTGAAGAGCAATGTAAAATCACTGAAAGGCTTGACGTCAATATCATTGTCCTCGTCCACAACATCTGCTGCAAGTTTCTTGCTATTTTCAATGGTGCTTGTTATCTTCATTGATGTAACCATGTCACTATCGTTGTCCTCTTTGCAGCTATCAGCTTCTTCTAGCTTTTCTTTCAGACCCTCCGGCTGCAACATGACAGCATCAGAAACTGCAAAAGAAATAATATATTTTGCTTCACATTTAGTTTTTTTTTCTTGCAACTTTGAAAAGGAAAAGAAAATTTCTCATTTCTGCAACTTTTCTATAACTAAAACTATATTTGTCTTTCCTTTTTGCTCACCCTCCAAATAAAATTCCAAAGCTTCTCTTCAAAAGACAGAGGAGACAGAAAAAGATCCATGACAGGGGATTCTACCAGCAACCATGGGTTTGGTCACTTGGCAATTTCCAGGATTAAATTTGATTTTGAATTGATGAAGCTCAGGAATTCAATCATAAATCTTTGCTTATTGACATCTAAAATCTCACAATGGTTTGAAAGGTTTACTTTAGACAGTTAGGAATTCTTTATCATGATAATTCGGTGATTTATGAGTTCGTATAACAGTATAGGGTAAAAATGGAACTCGTGACTCATGGATAATTCGAACAGTTTACCTTAGACTCCATTGCAGTGTCCGCTTTGCATTTCTCAAAGAAACCCCCATAGAAAAGAAAATAAAATAAAATAAAATAAAAATTCGTAAGGTTCTTTCTATTTCTAAAACCCAAATGTAAACCTTACTTTTCAGCCAAATTTTCTTTTTTTGATTCTTGTCGTTCTAAAATTGATCTATAGGAAAGATGTATTTAGTGGGAAATAACATATAGAAAGACCCAATCTAAAAAATTCACTGGTTCATCCATTGGTTATAGTTTCCAACCTCAGCACGGATATTTTCATTTTCCTGTTGCAGTCCCTCAAAATCAGATTTCAAAGTATCATAACTAGCTTTCAGAACGCTGTAATCTCTCTCAAGCTGCTTGGTATTCCATCTTGCCCTTCTATTCTGGAACCAAATATCTACCTGACGGGGTTGAAGGCCAAGCTCTTGAGCCAACTGTATTTTCTTCTCCGGTTGGAGCTTGGTATCGATTTCAAAACTCCTCTCTAGAGATCCAGAAATTTTCAAAAGGGTGCTGAAACTTCTAGTGCTTTTGTGACCCACCGACCCTCCAAAAAATCAACTTTTTAAGGAAAAAACCTCCAAAACCCTAAATTCCCAAAGGTCAAAACCATAAACCCCATTCCTGGTCAAGTTCTGATGTGTCCTTATTCAAGATCTGCTCTCGAACTTTGATTTATCAAGGTCTTCTCTCATGGTTTCTGTTTGATCTATCTTTATGGTCAAGGTCTGATGCCAAGATTTGATTTATCCTTATGTGCTATGTTGTTGCTTGCTTCACCCACACTGTTATTTAGGGACTGCTGTTGCTTGATTATGGTCTGGATTTCCTTACAAAACCTCTTTTTAATGGTGAAAAATTCCTAGGATTCATCAAACAGTGCCCAGAATTAAGATGAATAATTTTTACTTCTTATAACACTACTTTGATGCTGTTGTTGATGAGACTGTTGAGAACTAGTGTTAGGCTCCTCTCATGCCCAGGACAGCTCTCTAAAGTTTCCCTCTCAACCACTAGGACAAGTTCAACCCTTATAAAGAGTGGATAGCCATACAAAATGGGTGGTAACAGGTTCAATGATCAATTCAGTGTATTTGGAGGTCAGAGTGGCTAAACTGGCCAGTTCTGGTTCCAGTTTGGTCAGTTTTAAAACATTGAATAAAACAAGAACAAAACCAATACTAAGTGCTCCAGTTTTCCCCAGGATGCAAAATTTCCCTCCTTTGGGGTTTTAAGTTTTAACGGCCTCTCGAAACACATACATGACAAGAATTCCCTTAGCATGTTGTTTGGTTTCCTTATGGGTGATTCAATCTACTTCTGGTGTAGACAATCCACGTTAAAGGCTCTATGATGGCATATTACAAATCAGATGGTGCTTAGTAATGGAAGCTAGATGGGAATACATACATGACAATAATTCCCTTGGCGTCCTGTTTGGTCTCCTTGTGGGCGGTTCAATCTACTTCTCGGGGTAGACATTCCACATTAAAGGCTCTATGATGGTAGATTACAAGTCAGATGATTCTTAGTAATGAAATCTAGATGGGAATATGTTAGTTTTTTATGTTTATTTTTTATATTTAAAAAAATTTCTTATATTAACATTGAGAGAATATCTTAGTTAAACATTAAGTTGGTCACATTAACTATCCTATACACTAGATTGAACCATGTACAACTTTCTTGAAGTTGGTCTCATGATTAATATTTGGTTCTTCTAGTGGTCCAAGTGACTCATAAGGTGCTACAAGCCGTTCCAGGGTTGAATTATGTGCCCTATATGTTTTGTTGGTTGGGGAAAATCCTTATTTTTTAATCCATGGTGGATATGAACCCCAACTCCACATTATCGCAGTTCCACTTTAACATGGGAAGCCATCAAACTTGGTCAGCACACACATTGTTCCAAGGCTCTATGCCTGCTGGAATTTGAACCTGGCTCATTGCCATGGCGATTCCCCATCTCAACCACTATACCACCTCTTGGTGGATTGAATTATATGCCCTATCACATTATTTTCTTGGTTTCCTTTATTTGAATTCTATTTTAGCTGTCCTCGTGTGATTTGTAGTGCAAGTATGGAAAAACAAATTGCAGATGTAAAATGCATGAGCAAAGGGGGAAGTTGTGGCAATATCCAAAACATATCAGATCACTCCAGTCTTGGAAAGCATTAAATTGCATGGTCATTATATACATAAGGAGATCTACAATATGTCAATAAAATTCCAATGAAGATGAAGATGAAAACTGGGATGCATGTTACGCGCTAGTTCAATGGATGTAGGTGACTGTTGTTGCTTGCTTATGGTCTGGATTTCCTTACAAAACCTCTTTTTAATGGTGAAAAATGCCTAGGATTCATCAAACAATGCCCATAATTAAGATGAATAAGTTTTACTTCTTATAACACTGCTTTGATGCTGCTGTTGATGACTTAGAATGCTAAGAACTGGTGTTAGGCTCCTCTCATGCCCAGAATAGCTCTCTTAAGTTTCCCTCTCAACCACCACTAGGACAAGGTCAACCCTTCTAAAGAGTGGACAGCCATACAAAATGCGTGGTAATAGGTTCAATGATCAATTCAGTGTATTTGGAGGTCAGAGTGGCTAAAATGGCTAGTTCTGGTTCCAGTTTGGTCAGTTTTAAATTTTGAGCCCCATTAGATCAACACTTTTACATAATCAAGACCCAAACTTGGCCTTTAATTACAATGAAAAGAGACCCCTCCTCTCTAGCAATTTATGTGCCACACGACATAGTATCTAGAGGGTTATAGAGTCCACCTTATCACTAATTTTGAAGTGATTAGTGACGCAATGTGCATCATGTGGTGGCTTGTACTTTTGATATTATTGAGAAAATATATCATGGTTGTGCTTATGAATTTGTTGCATAAATTGTTTAACTTTGCCTTGTTTGTGTGCTTATGAAGGAGTTGTTGATGTTGACAATACCTTAACAACAATTTTGAGAGGCAAAGGCTAAAAATGATACAAGTCTAGAAAGGGCCATGGCCCATAAAATTATGGATATCTTTATTTTAACCATTTTATATATAGGGAAAAATGGTTCCCATGGTTATACATTTGCAGTACATGAAGACGGTTGTGCTTTACAACTTTAGTTTATCCATTGGGCAAAAGAGCATTCTAAAAGTGACCGATAAATCAATTATTGAGATTAGAAACTATAAACACATGAATACCAAAAATGTGATCACACATGTAAAATGAAGAGGTGAGCTAACATAGAGACGCAAATAGACTTGTTATATCATCCTCAAAAACTGCTTTACAACATTAGAGATATAATTAGGTTAATTATTTTTTAGAGATAAACCTCACAAGAAGTCCATATTATGATCGACCAGGAACAAGTAGATTGTATAATGATTGCCCAAGTTACTTGCATATAGGCTTTGACTTAGCTTTGTAAGGGTTTCATATTGATGTTTTTGTTATTCTCGCTTTCATTCCTTGTTGCCATTGTCTTAAATCCTTATGTTAATAGCATCATTGTCATATGAGAGTGCTAGGCATCCAAAAATGCATGTCATAAAGCTCAAGGGAACTTATAATGACCTCCCTTCAACTGGAGGTTAAGTTTCTTAAATCAGCCAAAGGTATGATTATTCAAGGAGGAAACAATTAAGACCATAACAAGGGCTCCCTCCCTAAGAGTATTACTGAGCCTACATATCAAGTTTGACTAGGTTTCCATAACCATAGCCCTTGTAGGCAAAAATGAAACAAAATATGGCCTTAGTTTCTTGGTTACAAAGATTTGAATAAACTTGAATTCACCTCTGTTTCCTTTACTAATAGCCCACTAAGGGTTCAAACTTAACTAAGGGTTAAAACTTAACTTTATTGACCCTAGAAAATCAGATATTTTGAGTTTCTCAGAGGTGACTTTTTGGAAACCATGTAATGGTTGTCAGCATATAACTGTAGTCTGAACTCTGAAGTCCTCTATGAATTAAAATCTGGAGTCTGGGTTTTAACTTCGCACAATGAGCAAACTTTCTTCCTTATAAACGACCCTTGCTGCATCGGTTTCTCTGGCATTGGATGGTCTTTTTCTTGTAGATGCTTTAATACAAAACATAAATGTAGAAAATAGTTCCAAACTTATAATTCAGAACTTGGTCAATCAATGTGAAATGCTTGCGTCCTTTTAAGTGACTTAAGTTTCAATGCCAGTGTAGAATATGTTTGTAATTCATTTGCTTCTGCCATCTTACCCAGCAAGAAAAATCACATGGCCTTTTATAAACTTTTATATGTGAAGGTCATGAAAGAGATATTGTGTAATAGAGTGCAGTGTACTGAAACACTGCTAAGTCAAGCTGATTCTTGAGTGGAATCCATAAATGACATGTACAGCTTAAATTTTTTGAGTCTTGTATGTGTGATTTTTGCAGGGCAGTATAGCTTCTAATGAACACTAGAAAAACCTCATTATGGAGGTCTCACTGCCCTCTCTTACATAGGGGATCATAATCCAGAGTGGTGGGTCCAATTTTGATATATCTTAGAGGTGGCATATCTACCAGCCATGCAAGAGGAAGGCAGCTAACTAACTCCCTCTAACTCACAGATCTGGGAGTCACCTTGGTTATTAAAGCCTCCATTGACACAGATATGCTAAAAGAAAGAGGTAATAAGCTGAATAGAACCAAGCCTGGAAAGGCTCTACAAAGTCTCTCATCTGTGGATAACCCCCTCCCAGACATATAAGGCTCAGCATCCCTAATTAGGCTAGCTAAAGAAGGTCACAAAGGAATCACTTAAGTCCTGAAACAAGTAGTGAAACTTCCCCTAGATCTCATAGTATCTAGGGAAACTTAACACGAAGTGTCCCTCGAACTTAATCTCTTGGACATGGCATCACTAGCAAATCCTCTAGGACCTTGGGATGTAGTGGTCCATCTTGATTTGTAAGTTATTTGAGGAAACCCTCATATGGTCGAGCAAGATCTTGAGGCCATGAATAAAATGTTTCCAAATGTAGTAAATCAAGCAATGAGACCATCTTGCAATTGCACAAAGTGATCACAATAAAAGGTCATCTTGGGTCCAAGAGTCCTAGGGGGACAAGGGATCCAAGTGATTTGGATGTACCTTCGATAAATGTCGTCCTTGAATGCCCTCTTGATCTCTACTTTTATGGGAAGGAGATGGATGGGGACATCCAAAGATCAACTAAAAGGAGGTAGATGCTCTACAAATATGTCAATGAAGTAGAGTGAGATAGGGTTATTTGTCACATCCAAAAGCAAAGTCCCCTAGGACATATATCCTATGTGGAAAAAAGACTAGTCTAACAATGTAATCCAAGTGTACTCCAAGTGAAAAGGATGACCCCCAAAGTCAATATGTACAATGGCTTGCAAATTTTTTTTTTTGCAATGGATCATATGTTGGAGCATGATAGACTAAACTCTCTCAACCTAAGACCAATCTACTGAAGTCAAATATGGTCCTCAAATTCATGCCACATAAAGAATAGTGGGTTTAATGGCAGTATTAAAGAGGAACAACTTCATCAGTATGCCCTGAAAATAGAAATAGAAACATCGGTTCTCTAAGAGGGATGGATGTATATCCTTGGTTGAGTTGAGGATAGGAAGCATGCATCATAGTGAAGATAGGACCTAATAATTGAACCCCCAAAAATGTGTGAGTAGTTGTGGTCTCAACCATGCTCCCTCGGAAAATGAAATGAAAGTCCTCTAGAGATTTCTTGGACGTATTAAAACTCATGACCTTAGTCTTCCTAAGGTTTACCAATAAATGCTTAAGATCACAAAATCTAACAAGGATGTCCAATTTCCTTTGAAGGTCCTTGGATGAGGAAGCTAAGAAGACCATGTCAACAACAAACAAGTCTAATGCAATCAAGATCTAGTGTAAGATGCAGTGAATCTCAACATGAGTATTATCTTTAAGATATGTTTTCAACTCATCAATGTAGATCCCAACAATGTAGTTGATAGAGGGAAACCTTGTCGGACCCCAATGGTACTCTTGATCAAGTTAGAAAGGCCCTTCTATGCATGAAGGTTCCCAACAATTGACTCAAAGTCTTGTGGCAGCCACAACGAGGGACTCAAAAACATCAATGTATTGCAATAATTTTCCTATAGTACAATATAGGAAAACCTCTCTCTCATCCAAGGCTTTAGACACTCCACTACATACTCCCTTTGTAGTTTATTCTGGACTAGACAAAGGACCTGTACGCTCATGTCCTCTATCACTATTACTGTAAGAAACCATGGAGGAGTATGTAGTGGAGTGTTGAAAACCTGGGGGATGATAGTATGGCCACTAGGTAGAAAATTTAGATACAGGGCCTTGTCTAGTCCAGTTGGTCGTCGGAAACTACAAATCCCTCGTAATTTGGTTTGTTCACTCTATCAAAGATGTAGCGTCCCCTCTCATCATCCCAATGCAGGGGAGAGAACAAGACCAAACATATGGGCTTCGTTCTACAATCTCAGCCCCATACATTACTGAAAAATGCATAATAATTAAAAGCTTAATGTGTGCAAGTTCAAATTAACTAAGCACAACGGAATTAACTCATATTTGCACACACACAATTAGTAATGCATATCATATATGTATCACAGCAGAGGATGTTTCAACATGTAGAGACTCAATCTCGATCCAAAGCCATGCATAAATCCCATATTAAGATAATCATTTCATTTCATTAAACATGGACAATTAACATACTGCAGAACACAAAATGCATATAATTTATAACATAGAGAACACTTATCTTGAAGATGAAGCTGTCCAAACAACTGGCTATGTGAGAGAAACATTCCACCCAACCATAGAAATCTGTCCAGCTTGTATTGTTTCAGCTGAGAGATCACCCCCGAGCTAGATTGTGTATCCACTAAGGAGGAACTAGGCAGGCTCACTCACAACCATGGATTCACTCAAATGGTCATGCTAAGCCAGCAAACAACTGGGTTTATCAAGCATGCAACAAGGAAATGATGAGGATGCTAATCCCGTGAGCTCAACCACAGAGATACAAACATCTCAAGCTCAATTCAAGCAATCCCATCCTCTGTTCAAACCTCCACACTTGGATTTCTCACTATTCTGGCAACAAATAACTCAATCCCTTCACTGGGTTTCTGGGCTATCAAAACTGGGTTTTCCAATGGATTTCAAGGTAGCCAATGCTCCCAAATTCGCACCAAGGTTCATACCTATGGATCCCTCATTGGATTTCACTATCAAATACCAATTCTGGGCATTTATGCCTCTTCAAAACGTGGGTTCTTTCAAAGTTGCGATTTCTGGTTTTTCTCTATGCTGGCAATTCGTTTTTGGATGGAAAATGATGCTGGTAACTTTCACAATGGAATGGGGATGAGGAAGAAGCAACTCCCATGAGGTAGAGTGGCTTGTGGTACAAGAAAACAGAGCCCGTACTTTGCCATACGAATTTCTGGGCTGCCCATGCTCCATTGAAGCCATGGACTGAATTCCTCAACCACTTCCTTACAACAGAAATAAATGTCAGCAAGGTAAGTCAAATGGGTTCTCAAGGTGACATATGGCAGCCTATGGTTCAATCCCACAGCCCCCTCACCACTCCCTAGTGAATACACATGGCCCCTTCTCATTCGTTGCCTCCATAGCCAGTTTTGGTATTTGATTGCATGATGTTTATTTACATCATTTTTACAATGTTCCATGGCTAAATAGCACATGGGAAACATAATGTCTAATACTTGCCTTTAAATAAAATTCGAGCTTCCACTAGCGGGTCCTTGGCCTTGAGCTTCACGCTAGGAAGACATACATCACATGTATACAACATTTACATTAAAAGCTAACATATCCTAAGGGTCAGAATGCGGTATTACAAAAGAATGGTGAGTCCCATCTCCACAGTGTCCCCAATTTCCCCATGACCATGGTTTCAAGCAACTGACTATCAACCACTAAGACAGACGGATGGTGACCCAAAAAAGGATATGGCAGATATGGCCCTATTAGTATTATGTCCACCTTTTAGAACTAGGGTACTCCACATCTTAGCAAATGCACAATAAAAGTTTGGGAACAACATGACAGAGAATAGATGAGGGATAATGGTAAGAGCACCGAGATTGTGTGGCGAATGAGCCATAGAATGCATGTTCAAACTTATGGTTGAGCAGACACTCAAACGAACAAGTTCCAGTGGCAGGCTACCATTATCCATTATAGGAGCTAGAGTACACAGGTTCTGGTGAATACATCTAACAGGGATCCATGCGCATTGAAAATTGTTAAGGATGCCACAAATCAATGTGCATTCAATACCTCGCATCTTTATTCACCAGATGAATATGCTACTCCTAGATTTGGCTGTTTTGGATTTGTGTAGCAATGGTCAAAGCTCATTGTTGCTGGTAGCTGTGGTCAACTTGTTAAAATTTAATATGCTAAGACAGAAAATAGTAGCATTACATTCCATTTCACAATAATACCATATACAGGATCACTGAAGAAACAACAAGCACAACATAAACACAAGAGACACAAATTTATCCTGGGAAACCCTCATGGGGTAGAAAACCTAGTAAAGCTTCCTCAATATAGATGACCAGCAATATACAAAGATGCAAACCAAAGACATGATCTCCTCCTCCACCATAGCAGACCTCTCCTCCACAAGTGCGCCTCTCTCAAGTGAGTGAGTGTGTCAAATGAGGAACACACCCCTCTATTTATACACTACACTGACATATATTTTACACAAGTACATGTAGGCTCGTATTTAACCATTAGGTTAAATACCCTATTATAACTGACTGGGCCGACCCCCACATGGTGGGTCTAATAACCCTAGTTACCACAACTTCTCGGAGGAATAAACATCTCCGGATTCATAGTATAATCACATCGGAGGTATGGAACATCTCCGGAATAAATAATATACAAATATAATATTCTTAGAAGTTACAATATTCAACACTCCCCCTTAACGAGAAGGATATTATAACAACATCTGCAGGAGCAACGAGTCATACATCATACATGATACATCTATAAATCATTGGAAGCTTTCTCAACATCATCAGTAACTCAACCAGTTACTGGAACATCAACATCTTCAGTATTGAGTCTTTATCTTCTGTAGCACTCAAACAGCTACAGCAACATCAATATCTGAATCCTCACGATTGTCAGCATCGTCATCACACGATCATCAGCATCATCATCACACGATCATCAGCATCATCATCACACGATCATTAGCATCGTCATCACACGATCATTAACATCGTCATCACACGATCATCAGAATCGTCATCACATGATCATCAGCATCGTCACATCATCTTGATCTATAACATCTGGTTCATCACGATCTACAACATCATCATCATATGATCATCAGCATCGTCATCATACGATCAACAGCATTGTCATCAGCATCGTCATCATACGATCAACAACATCGTCATCATGCGATCATCAGCATCGTCATCATACGATCAACATTTTCTAGGGTGATCAATCCTGCTCTCTTTAGGACATACGTTTATGGATGATGCAATGCAATCATGTACCTTTTGAACCGAAGTCCAGGGACGATCTAGTCCTATCATGTACCTTTTGAACCGAAGCTCAGGGACGATCCAGTCCTATCATGTACCTTTTGAACCGAAGCTCAGGGACGATCCAGTCCTATCATGTACCTTTTGAACCGAAGCTCAGGGACGATCCAGTCCTATCATGTACCTTTTGAACCGAAGCTCAAGGACGATCCAATCCTATCATGTACCTTTTGAACCGAAGCTCAGGGACGATCCAGTCCTATCATGTACCTTTTGAACCGAAGCTGAGGGACGATCCAGTCCTATCATGTACCTTTTGAACCGAAGCTCAGGGACGATCCAGTCCTATCATTCAATTCTCGGAGACCTCATGTCTACGGCTCAATTCATAGGACCAAAGTCCGAGGACGATCTAATCCCCTTACTTGTTCATTCAGGATTTTTGTTCTCGGAGACATCATGTCTACAGCTCAATTCAAAGGACTAAAGTCCGAGGACGATCCAATCCCCTTACCTGTTCATTCAGGATTTTTGTTCTCGGAGACATCGTGTCTACAGCTCAATTCAAAGGACTAAAGTCCGAGGACGATCCAATCCCCTTACCTGTTCATTCAGGATTTTTGTTCTCGAAGACATCATGTCTACGGCTCAATTCAAAGGACTAAAGTCCGAGGACGATCCAATCCCCTTACCTGTTCATTCAGGATTTTGTTCTCGGAGACATCATGTCTACGGCTCAATTCAAAGGACTAAAGTCCGAGGACGATCCAATCCCCTTACCTGTTCATTCATGATTTTGTTCTCGG
Source organism: Larix kaempferi (assembly GCA_027924585.1). Classification (NCBI taxonomy): domain Eukaryota; kingdom Viridiplantae; phylum Streptophyta; class Pinopsida; order Pinales; family Pinaceae; genus Larix; species Larix kaempferi. Next base: position 6,311,096 of record BSBM01000444.1, read on the forward strand.
AGACATCATGTCTACGGCTCAATTCAAAGGACTAAAGTCCGAGGATGATACAATCCCCTTACCTGTTCATTCAGGATTTTGTTCTCGGAGACATACGTCTACGGCTCTCTTTAGGACTGAAGTCCAGGGATGATCCAATCCCCTCAAGTCCACCAAGGAATTCATTCTCGAAGACATACGTCTATGGCTCTCTTTAGGACTAAAGTCCAGGGATGATCCAATCCCCTCAAGTCCACCAAGGACTTCATTCTCGAAGACATACGTCTACGGATCTCTTTAGGACTGAAGTCTAGGGATGATCCAATCCCCTCAAGTCCACCAAGGACTTCATTCTCGAAGACATACATCTACAGCTCTCTTTAGGACTGAAGTCCAGGGATGATCCAATCCCCTCAAGTCCACCAAGGACTTCATTCTCGAAGACATACGTCTACAACTCTCTTTAGGACTGAAGTCCAAGGATGATCCAATCCCCTCATGTCCACCAAGGACTTCATTCTCGAAGACATACGTCTACGGCTCTCTTTAGGACTGAAGTCCAGGGATGATCCAATCCCCTCATATGTCAATCATGGGTACAAGTATCTTCATCCATACAAGTACATCAAGGCATCATGTATCCTCATCATCAAAACATGTATATCAAAACATGTATCCTCATCATCAAAACATGTATATCAAAACATGTATCCTCATCAATAGCATCAAATACATATATCATTAAAGGCATGTATACATCTATCATCAAAAGCTTGTATTCTCACTAATACATCTATCATCAAAAGCATGTATACATCTATCATCAAAAGCATGTATTCTCACTAATACATCTATCATCAAAAGTAAAAATATAAGGGTCCTAAAAATAATTCTAAGTAACTAAGTGCAGTAAATAGGTAACCTCATCATTGATGAGATAGACTTGTTATCAGATACTATGCTACTCCCCCTTTCGAGGAGAGTTCTTTTGAACTATACCAAGCTTGTCTTGAAAGTATTCAAACTTCACTCGAGACAGAGGTTTAGTCCAGATATCAGCAATCTGATCCTCAGTGCTTATATATATTCGAGCTTGATAGCTCCTCTTTGCACCATATCTCATATATAGAAGTATCAGATCTCTATGTGTTTTGACTTATCGTGGAACACAAGATTTTCAGTCATCTTAATGCAGCTTTGATTGTCACACATAATCACAGTGGGATCCATTTCTAAGTCAAACACTCCATATAATAGCTTCTGAAGCCACACTGCTTCACAGCTAGCAGAGCAGACAGCCATATATTCTGCTTCAGCAGTACTGAGAGCCACACTAGATTGTTTCTTGCTAAACCATGAGATCATGGCAGATTCAACACTATAACATCCACCTGATGTACTCTTTCTGTCTGAGACACTTCCTGCCCAATCAGAATCTGAGTAACCATGTAAACGGAGTTCATGACCTCCAAGATAATATAGACCAAAAATCTAATGTACCTTTTAGGTACCTCACTACATGCTTTGTAGCTATTAAGTGAACCTTTCTAGGTTCTACTAGACACTGACTTAGGGTATTTACAGCAAAGCATATATCTGGCCTAGTATTTGTTAAATACATCAATGACCCAATGATTTGTCTATATAGGGTTAGGTCCACTAAATACGATGAGTCATTAACTAATAACTTCAAGTTGGAGTCCATGGGAGTGGCCATTGCTTTATACTCCAACATATCAAATTTTTTGTATGTCTTCTGAACTTCTATTCATTCTGTACCAATGTGCATCCTCAAGTGTACACTAGTGTCATCATCATGATCTCATACACAAACATACATTCATTAGTATATTCTCAATATTATCAAAACATTCCAATTCTATATAATCTTGAATATGTACAGTCATGATCATTAGTATTCAGGGTTTCAAGGAAGTCTTCTTTTACTCATGCATATTCTTGTCTGATCTAGTTAGTTAAATCATCAACCAAGATAAGAGACATAATATGCATAAACCCTTGATTACTAACCAATCATACCAAGTATACTTACATAAGGGATCCTAACACAAGGTAAGATTCTAACGTGACATAGGAAAACATACCTGGATTAGTATACCTGCTTAGTTATGTACAACATACCTAAACAATATCTTCAATGATTTAGAGATCCTGAGCTAGAACCTGCATGTCTCATAGGTTAAACATAATATAACAAAGTCATACATACCTCGTGAGTCTTTGTCTTCATGTTGTCATGGTCATGGAACTTGATTTGTCTTTTGTGATGTACCTGTATCTTGTTAGCAGACAACATCAACCTCACACAACACCATAATGCATAAGTACAATCATATAGCCCTAATCAATGAATGTCTTCGATCATTCACATGCATTCATATTGTTACTAGGGTGATAACACAAATAATAACATTAATCAAGATTGTACTAATAAATAACATGAAGACAAACACATTATGAAATTAATCAAGAATCAGATTTCAAGGCATACCTGAACCTCCTTAAGTCATACCTGTCGAGACTTTTTGTAGTCTTCTTATGTAAGGCCTTAGCCTCAACTCCCCCTGAAACTTGATTTGGAGCTTGATTAGGGTTTGCTAGAGAAACCCTAAAAATTCAATCTTTGACTTTCACACTTCTGAATGGATGGAAGAATGTGTCTTGCCGAGCTGATCAAACTAGCATTCTTCAATTTTGAAATCTCCAAAATTTGACCCCTCAAAATTGCCTTTGAAACTTCTGGATCTTTTGGACAGGAACCCGAACTAGGGTTTGATGAAGCCCACCCTTCTGTCCAATCAAAAGGTTCGATCCAAGGCTCTAAACTCTTATTTTTCTGAGGAGCTTCCAGCCGAGGTTGCAGACTTCAAAAATTTCAACTTTTGCTGAAGTCCTAATTTTCCATCTTTCTGATCACAATCCCGAGCTAGGGTTTGATCAAGCCCGGTCTTCTACCCAACCAAAAAATTCGATCTTGGTCTCTAAATTTTGATTTTCCTGAGTAGCATTCAGCTGTGGATTCCGATTCCAAAAATTCTAACTTTCTCCGAAACCCTAAATTCCGAAAGCCATGAATAAAGGTGCTCCAAAAATAATTCTGTTTTGACATAAATATGTACCTGATTGTTTCTGCTATAACTCTGAAATTTTTGCTCCACAGGGTCTGAAAACGTTTTTTGTAGTAGCCTGACCTGTCATCTTTCCATCCTGACAGGTCTGACGTCAATTGGATTTTCTGAGAGAGAGTTATGCCAAATGTCGCAACGTGACCTGTTTTGGGATAATACAGGAGAGAAAACTTGTACGGCGTTCCAAGTCTCACTGTTTGAACTTCGGCCTCTAAAACCTTTTCCTGATATAGCTCGCCCTGTTATCTTTCCATCCTGATAGGTCTGACCTCAATTGGACTCTATGAGAGAGAGTTATTCCAAGTGTCGCAACGTGACCTATTTATGGGATAAAACAGGAGAGTGAACTTGTCTGGCATGCCACGTGTCACTGGTTCAGCTTCGGGCTCTGAAAACGTTTCCTGAGATAGTACAGTCTGTGTACTACCTGTCACTTTTTACGAAATTTCATTTGGAGCTTCCTATCCCAAGTTATGACCTTTTTTCCTAGGTCACCTGATTTTGACTGAGATCTAGAAGAGGCATAAACCCTAACTTGTACTGATCATAACTTACAAAGTACAACGAATCTGAGGGTTCCCTTTGGACACAAGATACCTGGAGATGTTATCTACGACCTGTAAAGGTTTTAGATCCTGAACCTTCACCAAAATGGATTTATAGTGAAAGTTCCACGATGACTGGTTTTTGCTATATAAAACCCTAACCTTCAAATTGTCGTAAGTAAAGCAAGTGTCGTAAGTGCCATACCTTGTCTTCCTTCAGGTCAGCTCTGATACCATGTTAAAATTTAATATGCTAATATAGAAAATAGCAGCATTACATTCCATTTCACAATAATAGCATATACAGGATCACTGAAGAAACAACAAGCACAGCATAAACACAAGAGACACAAATTTATCCTGGGAAACCCTCATGGGGTAGAAAACCCAGTAAAGCTTCCTCAATATAGATGACCAGCAATATACAAAGATGCAAACCAAAGACATGATCTCCTCCTCCACCATAGCAGACCTCTCCTCCACAAGTGCGCCTCTCTCAAGTGAGTGAGTGTGTCAAATGAGGAACACACCTCCTCTATTTATACACTACACTGACATATATTTTACACAAGTACATGTAGGCTCGTATTTAACCATTAGGTTAAATACCCTATTATAACTGACTGGGCCGACCCCCACATGGTGGGTCTAATAACCCTAGTTACCACAACTTCTCGGAGGAATAAACATCTCCGGATTCATAGTATAATCACATCGGAGGTATGGAACATCTCCGAAATAAATAATATACAAATATAATATTCTTAGAAGTTACAATATTCAACACAACTATCAACTGAGGAAGCAAATTGAAAACATATTCTTCCCCTGTTTTGAGTGTGGATGGCACATTGGCAAACACTGGAGAGTAGTATTTATTCTTATTCAGTTCATTCAGCCACATGGAATAAACAGTGGGACCATCCACCTTTTGACCCAGATTTCTTAGCCTGACTAAGGAGAATCTTGAGCACCTGTGTCCAGAGGAACAACAACCATTGAGACCATAGATGGGGATCCAAAATTCTGTGCGGGGTATTCTGTTAGAAAGACATGGAAGATGGTCTATAGCATATGTAGTAAGACACCCATATGCAAAGTACTTGTCCTTACAATGAAGAGTTTTCTGCATGGATATTAGAGATTCCTCAAATTTTTTTGGCAAAATATTAATTACTGATCTCTTGAATGGGCTCAATACAATTTTAATAGTTCTCTAAGACTATATGAGTGTAGGTTTGTGCCATTGTGAAGCATAAAATGAAATATGAAAAGTTAGAACTATTCACAGGGGACCTATCCAGCAACATATACTTACTTGACTTTTTGACAAACCTTGTAGTTTTTCTTTTCTTCCTTCCCTTAGATCGATTTTCCTCTGTACTCACTAACTTATCTCTATTCTCTCTATCAATGTGAAATTATGGATTAGATATCAGTTTGTAATCCTGAGATATGATTTTCCCTTTTGAAATGAGGTTTAGGAGGTTACTCTGGATTTTTTTTTGAAGGAATAGGCCATCATCATTGGAAAGGAATATTGATATGTCCATGACCTGTAACTTGCTTTGAAGTGCTATGATTTTATTATCCTTGCCCCATGATTAGACTGTATTACCTCACTTAAGTTGTCCTTTCTTCTCATATTTTGCTTGATTTTGGTTATCTCCCTCCCTTACTCTCTTATTTCATGTCAATGGAGATTTCCCCTCATACCTGGATTATTATTGATAGAAGTCATATACTTAATACAAGTGATAATGAGCCTCTGCATTGTTCTATTTGCATGGAGGAGTGGACAACTAAAGGGGATCAATGTATATGGTATGTGCAATAATGCCACTGAGAAAAGCCATTCTATTTTTTGTTGTCAAAACTATTAGCAAAGTTTATCAATGTTTTCTCTAACATTTGAAAGAGTTCAAAACTAATTTCTATCAGTAAAATAATGTATACAACATAAAATATTGATAATGGGTGAAATCTATACTTCTAATGCTTTTGAGAAATAAAATTACTTAAATTCTAGTGTGCTTTTGAGAAATAAAATTACTTAAACTCTAGTATAAGTTGGTTATATATAGAAGCCACAACTTGTCATAAAAACATGGAGAGAGCTACAAGAGGAGAATCTTTCAAAATTTTAGGAACTTACAATTGTGGTTCTTATAATTTGATGCATATCTTAAAAAAAGTGAAAACATAGATTATCCACCTTTTTCATGTCTACTTTAACAACCATTATAGTTCAGAAACACCAAAATATCCAATAGAGCATCCTAGATAATCTTTTCTATTTTTAAACTGAAAATAGCTTTCAGCCTTTCTGTTATCAAAAAATAATTATGTTACAACTATTTTTTACATTAAAAATAGGACTCACTACAGAAGCAAGGCTCAAGTTTTCTGGTCACACAGGCTATTGTGGTGAAGTTATGGTAGAGTTAAATCACAAAATCTCAGTATCACATTAGCTGCAACAAATAGTCATATTAGACCAAACCTTTACATAGAAGTATTCAAGGAAGGACTTCACTGTCGATATTTCTTTCCATGACTGGTTGCCACAATTCTCTCTTTCCCAAGTTGTTTCTTGAAGAGAGTGTATAGACTAAGTTCAGTTAGTACTAGCAGTCTTCTGTTTGTTTGATCTTCATGTCTTGTTATCAGAAATCAGATTATCTTTCTCACAGAAATTGTTTTTATGTCAATTTATAATAGAACTCAAATGTCCAAAGATTGACATTTGAAATATGGAAATGCAGCTCCCTTGCCTATGGACACATATTTTGGCATGTCTTGTATTAGAGAGTGGCTCCAGCTACATGAGAACAACATTTGCAAGTTAAGAATATTCAAGCTGGAAATTGTTGATTTCCATGGTGTGATGTTAAATGAACTGGTAAGAGTATAAAGTTATTGAAAAAGATTAATTAAGCTTCAATTGATTTTGTTGCAATCAAATATTGGATATTATACTTTTTTTTATTTATGTAACATGTACTGTACACAATGCAATGACCAGGATGAGTTGGGTGATATCAGAATTATTTGTGTCCCAATTATAGCTGTCACTAGTCGACAATAGTGACAGATCAATTGCCTTCTTTTGTAATACCCATAGTTTTCTATCATAAGAAGTCAGCTGAAGATAAAAAATTTTGAAGGCATCAAAGGGCTACTCCCTCCCTGTTTCTATAAATACTTGTTTAACCAACAGTAATGGTTATGAAGGAAAGGAAAATTTGCAAAATTATAAGGCTCTTTTAATTTTTGTAACACACTTGAAATCTCTTTTAATTTCTATCATGCACCTGAACATTATTTGCTTCTAAATTTTGTATCAGAAACATAATGTTTATTAATATTGTGTTGGGAATCAGAAATGACAGCTTGGTTGGAAAGTTGGTGTTTGCACCAAGAAAAGCGAAGTGCTCTTTGATTTTAGACTATAGGTAGGTAGCTCTAGAATCAATAGTCCAGTCTTGTTGAGAAGAAGAGGACCACTGTGTAGGGTGTACTACCAAATGTGCTCTATGAGGAGATCTAACATTCTCATCATAAAGTTCCTTATTGCCTTTAATGGAGTGCTTTCTCAATTAATAGAGTTCCTTTCACATAATGCCACCATGGAAAGCACCATAAATGAATTTAATGAAGCTATTCTTCATTAAACGTGTTGTACTTGTATGATAGAACATTCTCAATACTAGCAAGAGTAACATAACTTTTCTAAGTTACGGATAATCCAAAATGGCTTATCCAATTTATATGGTGGTTAGCCAATTTGAAACACACTTCTGGTGCTTTTGTGACTATTTCAAGCCTTCAAGTTTTGGGTGTATTATATAGAAGGAAATTTCTAATTTACCTATATATAGGGAATTTGCGATTATATATTGCTACAATTCAAAAATACTGATCTATATTGACCCTCACCATTTGCAATATCTCAATTCCCCAATTCTTAAAGGGTGTTAGCTCAAAGGAAGAGCGCCTGCCTTACAAGCAGGAGGTTGGTGGTTCGATTCCTCCATGCCCTAATGATATTGCAATATTGATATTTTAATAAAATATATTTTATGATTATTTTTTATGGCTATAGGGGGGGTTTCAAACCGTCTTTGTATGTTGCTACAAGGGGGATTCTAAACCGACTTCATATGTCACTATGAGGGGGGTTCGAAACTTCCCTTCTATGTTACAATGAGGGGGGTTCAAAATCCCCGCTATAGGCATCTACGAGGGGGGTTCCAAACCGCCCCTATAGGTCTCTACGAGTGGGGTTTCAAACTGCCTCTATAGGGCTCTACGAGGGGGGTTAAAAAACACCCCTATAATCCTCTACGAGGGGGGTTCTAAACTGCCCCTATAGGCCTCTACAAGGGGGGTTCCAAACCGCCCCTAAAGGACTATACGAGAGGGATTCACAACCACCCCTATAGGTCTCTATGAGGGGGGTTTGAAACCGCCCCTATAGTCCCCTCTACGAGGATGGTTCCAAACCGCCCCTGTAGGTTTGTATGAGGGGGCTTATGAGGGGGGTTCACAACCACCCTCGTAGGTATCTATGAAGCGGGTTCAAAACTGCCCCCGTAGGTCTCTATGAAGGGGTCTACGAGGGGGGTTTAAAACCGCCTCCGTAGACCTCTACGAGGGGGGTCACAAACCGCCCCCAAAAGTCACTTTTGGGGGCGGTTCCAATCTCATCAAAAACTGCTCTTAAAGGGAAAAACTTTTAACATCGGTGACTTTAGGGGCGTTTTTGCCAAAACTGCCCCCAAAGCCAAACCCCCACCCCCGTAGGTCACTTTTGGGGGCAAAAGATGACCCCCCTAAAGGCCAAAAATGTAGTAGTGATCATCATCCTCATCATCGTCATCATCCTCGTCATCATCATCATCTCAATCATCATCACCATCGTTATCACCCACTTCCTCATCCTCATCCTCATCCTCATCCTCATCATCATCTTCATCATCATCTTGGTCATCATCTTCATCATCAACATCATCATCATCTTCGTCATCATCATCATCAACATCATCATCATCATCATCATCTTCGTCATCATCATCTTCTTCATCATCATCATTGATAATGGTGATGATGACGAAGATGATGATGATGAAGATGATGGATCATGATGAAGATGAGTACGAAGATGAAGATGATGATGATGATGATGACAAATATGATCATCATCATCATCCTCAACATCCTCAACATCCT